>OX415235.1:48373535-48973535 GCA_948330725.1 Sherardia arvensis
GTACGTGTAGTCAAATTTTAGAAGCAAGAACCTAAAAAGCACTACTTTGACTACAATTTAGTTAAGTATATATACATTGCAGTCATAATTCAACCATAGTTGTGATCAAATTGTTTCAAATACTAAATGAAATTAAGTATATTTGAGTTTTCCTATGACATTATAATATAATATCCATGAAATACCAATGATATGAATGTTTAGTTTAATAAAACAAATTGAAAAATGACATAAAACATCAAAATTTAACTTTTAAACTAATTTTTTTATGACTATGGTAATTTTACTATGTATACGATAGTTTCTTAGTGTGATTTAAATTACAAATGAATTTGAATGTTTGATTTGGTGGACCAAATTCATATAAAATTATGCTCTAGTTATACATAGCAACAACTAACTATTGCTCTTGGTATACAATTTTGATATCATAAAATATCAAATTTTGATTTTTAAACTATATTTTTTCTAATGATTATGTTAATTTATACTGTATAATACACTTTTTATGTAAATTTTCTTTGGTATTGGCTCGATGAAATGTACGTGTAGTGAGAACTTTAGTAGCAAGAATCAGAGAAGCACTACTTAGACTATAACACGTAGTTAAGTATATATACTTTGCAATCATATTTCAGTGATAGTTGTGATCAAATTGTTTCAAATATTAATGAAATTAAGTAAATTTGGGTGTTTCTATGATATTATAACATAAATTCAATGAATTACCATTGATATGAACGAAAAAAATGTCATAAAACATCAATTTTTTTACTTTCAAACCCGGATGTTTTGATGATTATGCTAATTCTATTATATACATGACACTTTCTTTGTAAATTTACTCTGTTATTGTCTCATTGAAATGTAGGTGTAGTGCGAATTTTTGTATCAATAACCTGAGAATGACTACTAAGACTATAACTTGTTACTCAAGTGTACATATATGCTTTGGAGTCATATTCCACCATAGTCGTAATCAATTTACTTTCATTACCAAATGAAATTAAGTATATTTGAGTGTTTGCGAAACAATCTAACTTATAGTCCATGAAATGTCACTGATATGAATGTTTAGTTCAATAAAAATTTGAAAAATGCCATGAAACATCAAAATTTTGACTTTTAAACTAATTTTTTTATGACTATGATAATTTTATTATGTATACGATAGTTTCTTAGTGTGATTTAAATTACAAATGAATTTGAATGTTTGATTTGGTGGACCAAATTCATATAAAATTATGCTCTAGTTATACATAGCAACAACTAACTGCTGCTCTTGGTATGCATAGCAACAACTAACTGCTGCTTGGTATCCATAGCAACAACTAACTGCTGCTCTTGGTATAAAATTTTGATATCATAAAATATCAAATTTTGATTTTTAAACTTGGTTTTTTTTAATGATTATGTAATATATACTGTATAATACACTTTTTATGTAAATTTTCTTTGGTATTGGCTCGGTGAAATGTACGGGTAGTGAGAACTTTAGTAGCAAGAATCAGAGAAGCACTACTTAGACTATAACACGTAGTTAAGTATATATACTTTGCAGTCATATTTCAACGATAGTTGTGATCAAATTGTTTCAAATATTAAGAAATTATGTAAATTTGAGTGTTTCTATGAAATTATAACATAAATTCAATGAATTACCATTGATATGAACGAAAAAATGTCATAAAACATCAATTTTTTACTTTCAAACCCGGATGTTTTGATGATTATGCTAATTCTATTATATACATGACACTTTCTTTGTAATTTTACTCTGTTATTGTCTCATCGAAATGTACGTGTAGTGCGAACTTTAGTATCAATAATCTGAGAATGACTAACTACTAAGACTATAACTTGTTACTCAAGTGTACATATATGCTTTGGAGTCATATTCCACTATAGTCGTAATCAATTTACTTTCATTACCAAATGAAATTAAGTATATTTGAGTGTTTGCAAGACAATCTAACTTATAGTCCATGAAATGTCACTGATATGAATGTTTAGTTCAATAAAAATTTGAACATGTCAAATTTTGACTTTTAAATCTATATATTTTTTATTATACTAATTTTATTATGCCTAAGACATTTTTAATGTAACTTTACTTTGGCATTAACTCAATGAAAGTCACTATATTTCAATACTAATATTCCATTTTGTGATAACCTAAAATGAAATATTTTTACTAATCATTCATCATTAAGTTGTAAAGTGCACAATATCATTTTAAGTAGTATAAAATTATAGGGGTGAATTTATAATATATATAAATTTCAATTGAGAGTTTTCTGTGTCATCACTATTTTATGCATGAATCGTGTTAATCGAAATATATAATTAATATTAAAGTTAAAATCAATGATTTTTGTTTAAATTGATTACGTTTAAAAGTATTTAGTTAGTAATAAAATTATTAAAATTCATAAGTTCATATAAACTTGTATGTTTCCAAAAAAGCAACATATAACTATTGCGTAATTTTCATAAATATATACAAACAATTCAGAATTATTTTAAATTTATTTTATATTGCAAGATCTGATCCGTCAATTGAATTTGCTCTACTTAATCTCAACCGTTGACGCTTTATGTAAATATTGAAAATCCTTATCTTCTTTCTGAATCTGTAAAGCTTCGTTTCTCAACCCCTCTCTGCCTGACTCCGATCGATTGTTTCTCAACCCCTCCAAGAACCGCGACCCGGCGACGACCCAACCCAATCGAGGCAGTTTCGGATGTCAAATTAGCCTCGGTGGCGACCATCATGCCGTTTGACAGGGTCGTGATTCGGGTCTCCGGGGCGGCGAGGATGCTGGTGTGATCCTTCAGGGTCGGGACCCAGAAGCATTGGGTGATACGGATGATAATTAGGGTCTCCGAGCAGCTATGGGTGGAGGAGGAGACGCCTGAGCAGTCTATATCCACTCCGCCGCGGTCGTGAATCGGATCGGTGCCTAGTACTTGAATCGGATCGGTCCCTGGATAATCGGTCATGAATCTTTACCTATTCTCTTGGATTTTAGGTAAAGATTGTTTCTGAAAACACTTCATTCTTCATATTTTTATCTTTAGTAGCATTACATATCATTTGAAGAAAGTTTTTAGTTGGGGTGGGCTACAAATTTAGGTTTACAAACTCAATGCCTAGTACTTGTTTGATAAAATTCCTGTTTGCTAATGAATGACCTTCGCTACATGTCTTGGTGGTTTTCTTGTTTGCTTTTCAATTTACAGCAATATCCTTCTTTCCCTTTGTTTTTTTAAATGTTTGGATCTCTCGACTGCAGTTATTCCCTTTACATCAAAAAGACCGGTTTTGTTTGTTAAAAGTGTTACTTATGCTGTATTTTTTGCTAAAAAATCATTCAGCTCAATTGCCACAACATCTTTGTTTGCTCTGTAATTATGGTGTAAAGAGATTCTGCTGTTAATATTGAGGAGCTTATCAAACTTCAGGATGTCATGAATGAGCTTTCCCTTGGTCCTAATGGAGGTGATTCCCCTTTTCACATAACACAAACATCGATTGAGTTGATTATTCTGGTTGTAAGTTAGTAGGATTCTTGTTTGCAGATTTTGTTTATTGAGTGGTTTGGGTCACTGGTTCTTCTGAAGTTATCATCAATCTCAACGGGGTAAACTACGATGTTCATTGCTGATACGGATTGCTTATTCATGAATTGCTTGGAACTAGAGTTAGATTCATGATTTTCATATTTTGAGTGCAGAGGGGATGCTTTGGATGGCGGCCTGGGGATTATACGGATTCACAAGCTCGGGAGGTTCTTTCTCAGGTCTGGAATCTTGTTTTTGACGGGCGCTATACAGAAGCTAATGAAGTTGTGGGGAAGTTATCTGGAAATGGCACTGAGGTTTGTCATGCTTCATTGTGTTATTGTTTTAGGTCACATTCAGTCTGTCTAGTAAGGAGATATAAGTGAGAATTTAATTATTTTTGGGGAAACAGTAGGTGGAGCCGTGGAGATTTAAGTATGATAATGCTTGTTTCGTGGAGATTTAAGTATGATAATGCTTGTTTCTTGCATTAATTGCTATCCTGAGTTCTCTAATTTTTTTTTTGTAATCATAACATGCATTTGTAATATTGTTGAGATGCATGTGCAGATGTAGTTGTATCGAATTGGTAGTGAAACAAATTAGGAGTAGTTGCCAATTGCACACCTGTACTTATGTAAACATGAGATGGTGTTTTGGATGCGATAGATATAAAACAATTTGGTGGGTTTGAACTTGGATGCTTGTTTGCAGGTCTTGATTATTGCATGGATTTATCTGCAGAAAAATATTGGCTAGTTGGAATGCAAATTGAAGCCCCTTGTTGAAGGTTTTTCTCTTGGCTTAAGATGTAGATTAGTTAGTTTTAGTGCAAGGTTTATTTCTCTTGAAGCTAATGAGATTTTTTTGTTGATGTAGAAGGATAGAATTAGCGTTTTCATATTTGTATGTGACAGTTTTGATTATTGATATATATAGAATTTTATTATTTTTATATCAGCAATTTTCTATTTATTAATCAGCCAAATTGGGGAATTTTGAAATTTGATTCCCCAATTTTTATTTTATTTTTTATTTACATGTTTCAGCGTTTCTTAAAAGTCAAAGCGTTGATAGGTTTGGTCAATTTTAGTAGGCGAATAAGTGGAATGTCCAGTCAACAATGTCACATGGTTCGTGGGTCCTAGCATTGGTATTTCAGTGCTTTTACCATAGCCTTGCACCGGTCACATAGGAAGCGGTCCTTATGGGACTAAAAGCGTTGAAAAACACGATAATACCGCTGCAACGAGCGTCCAACTTTCTGGTAGTGAATTAATACATTCGCTCCGTACAAATTAATAATTTGCTCAAACCAAACTTATGTGTATTTATCGCTTGTGTGTATTTATTTTTGTTTCTTTTATTGTATTTTTTCCATTTATAATTTTCTAATATCTTTTAACACTACTAGAAAAATAAGGACGTTTCAGCGATTATTTCGTATCCTTTCAGCGGTTATTCGAAATCAAAAAACCGCTGTCTATGCTCCCGGTGAAACGTAATGGTCGTATCAGCGCTTTACTGACACTGGGACCCGTCCGTGTCATGTGGCAATGCTGAGTTGGATTGGGCCTAATTGAAGCCCATTACATTTCAACGATTAATAAAAACAGCTGAAACGTTTAAATATTAAGAATAAAAAAATTGAAATATTTGAATTTCCAAAATTCTCAATATTTTAAATTGAATAAAATATTACAAAAATGAAAATACAAAATATCAAAATTATATTAAAAATCAAGAATGTCAATCAAATGTCATAATACTAATTTATATCATTCTATACACTAATACATATTGTTCTATACACTAATACACAGTCTTCCCTTTGGGGCAAGTCTCTTGCTGATCAGCTGCTGATTCAAGTGCAACATACTTTCCCTCAAATCGCCATCTTCTTATCTGTGTCTCGCCATTACGAACCTGCTATCAAAATCCAATCTTTGTAAGTTGACAATGATAAAATTCCAACTAGAAGAGTAAAGATGCTTACATTAGGGCGTTCAGGGAGTGATTCAACACCTGCAAAAACATTGCTTGCAAATCCTCAGCCAGACAATGTCGACGGCTAATTCACTCTCCACTAAGAATGTTAAGAGCAATAACACTCCCCTGAATGAGATAAAATTTGGGTTTGATTTCACATCAACGCGGCTTCTCCCTTATGGTCGCATTTCAAATCATCATAATTATTGGCATAATCCACACTCAAGCAAAGAGAAAAGAGGCAAAATTATTCAGAGAACTCACACGAATTCAGTAGCGACGGCAGACGACGCAGCACGCAGACCTTCGCAGCTTATATTGTTCCTCCTCTCCGCCTACCCAACCCTCGCGGGGTATGATTTTCTAATTATTCCCAGCCAGAAGGCTTGCATGGTTGATTGTGCTTCTACGCGACGCTAGGGACTTGCCCAGCCAAGCTACGCGACGCGTCGGATAGTCTCTAATGCCATGGCTCAGAAAGGATACTAAGAAAGAAATATCATTACAGCCTCATTGTTATCAATAAAACCACCATTCCAACCAAAACACAGCAAGTACCATTCATCATCATTATCAGCAGCAGCAAGACAGCAAGACAGCAAGTAATAATTAAGTACTCAAATCACTTTAGAGTAACAATAAACACAAAATCACAACAGTTTGACAATTCCATACAAAATCGAATCAAAACGTATTAAACTTTTGGTTGAGAAATTTGGTTGATGAAGGTACGTGTCTAAAAGGCAAGTCTTCATGATTCCAGTCATTACTATTTAGAGCAGTCAATCATCTATCAGTCCACTTATTTCTGAACTTCGAAGAGCAACACTGACTGACATAAATTATTCAGCATACTATTCAATAAATTCTGAAGGTTTGTATGTCTGATAACTAACAGAAAAATCAAAATAACCATGAAACATACTTAAGAATGGCTATTACCGTTAATCCCATTCAGAACCGACAGAGTCACATCTCTGGCCCCTTCTTCATAAACTCTTTGACCCGAGCAAGAAAAATCAAACACCTTATTTGCAAGTGTATTCACAGAGAGAGAACCCATTAGTACTTGGAGAATCAAATCATCAACAACACCAGTAATTCCTTAATTCTCTAATTAAAGAATCATAACACTTACCAAACATATAAAGCCCGCAGGGTCTATCATGATTCAGATTCTTGGATATGATAGTCTGTTCATCTGGGAAATTCCATGCCATAAGGTTATAAGTAGCCTGCTCTTTCGAGCTGAGAGGCCTCACCCGAACAGTATAACAAGTATCAGCTCCTCGCGGCCTCTCGAAGCCCCACCCGGAGTCGATGCCGGAGCCCTACTAATCCTCGAAGAAGATGGAGCAACCGGGGTTCCAAATCTCATCTTCAAACCGTAAATCTCTGCACAAAATCATAAAATCCCCAACCCAGCCATCAAAACCGACTCAGAAGATTACAAATACCGAACCCATATGGATGCCAATCAAAGAAATGAAAAAGAAATCAAGAAATTAACAAGAAATCAAAGCCCAGAAACAAAAAAAAAAGGGACATTTCATCAACAAAATTCAGATTAAATGGAGTGAACTTACAGTAATAATGGCGGTGATCTTGGAGCGAAGAATAAAACCTTACAAGTCAAGGATTTTATAGAATAGTACCCAAACCCTTCTATCAAACACCTTCCATGCACAATTTAAAGACCTTCGCAGCCTATATTGTTCCTCCTCTCCGCCTACCCAACCCTCGCGGTCCTCCCTCGTCGCCACCATATCAGCCAGAAGCTTCACCGTCGCCGTCCCTATTGCTTCGCCGAGCGTGATTTTCTCCTCCGTGAAGGGTTCAGATCTGCAGCCGTCTGAGCTCTTGCCTCTACGCCACGGGCCATCACCTGTACTCGGCTTGTAGCTCTGATCTCAGCCGCTGCTTGTCTCCGGCCACCTTCGCCGCCGCCTCAAGAGCCTCTCCGATGGTGACCTGGCTATCACCGAGAGCAGTAGTGGATTGAAACTGCAGATATTTTTTCCCGGCTGTTCACCGATCACCGAAGAAAACACAGTCACCGAAGAAAATACCGGCTGTACAGATATTATTGCCCAGATCACCGATGCGGCAAGATCACAGCTACGGACGAGTTCAGAAGAAAAGGATGGGAATTTCATCGTGGGAGAATAAGATACGATTTCAGAGTTTTTTATAAATAGACAATAATATTGATGGCTCAGATTTATTTGGCAAAAAAGATCTAACGGTTTAGATAATAAATTTAGTTTTTCTTTTTTTATTAAAATGGTATTATTATTTATAATCATGACCTCAAAAACTTATTCTAAAAATTAAATATTATTTCCTTAGAATTGTTTAGTATGATAGAACCTTTTAGTCAATGTAATATTCATATATAGAATTTTAATGCTACTAAATAAGGTGACATAATTATTTCCTGATATTAGTTTATAAAGAATTAAAAAATATTTGTAATTCTCATTATCAATTTACATAAACTTAAGTACTATTAATAGAAAAATTAAGTAGTGTTTATGAAAAGTCAAATAATGTTTACACGATCGATAGTAATTAGTTTATAGAAAATCAAGTAATGTTGTATACTTTGATTAGTTATACTCAATCTATCTACTAGTATTTTTAGACTTGAATAAGTTTTGAGCTTGTGTTAATTATACTCAGTTTAGTTAGCGTTTACAGAAAATCAAGTAATTTACCCTTTGATTAATTAATTTAGTATTTACATAAAGTCAAGTATTCAAGGTGTAACCTTTAATTAATTACACCCAGTTAAGTTAGTGTTTACAGAACGTCAACTAATCAAGATTTGATCTTGATTGATACTCGTTTTAATTTGTTTTTGTAGAAAGTTAAGCAAACAAGTTGTAACGTTTGATTTGATCTTGATTGATCATGCTCTGTATAGTTTGGTTTTGTAGCAAGTTAAATAATATTTGACATTCAATTAATTATATTTAATTTCGTTACTGATTAAAGAAAATCGGTGACCTAAGTTAGTTATATCCATCTTGTTTAGTACTAGTTTAAAAGATAAAATTTGATGTTTTATGACATTTTTCAAATTTTTATTAAACTAAACATTCATATCATTGATATATCATGGACTTTATGTTATAATGGCATAGAAACACTCAAATATACTTAATTTCATTTAGTATTTGAAACAATTTGATCACAACTATGGGTGAAATATGACTGCAAAGTATATATACTTAACTAAGTTGTAATCTCAGTAGTACTTCTTATGTTCTTGCTTCTAAAGTTCTCACTAAACGTACCAAACATCGAGTCAATACCAAAGAAAATTTACATAAAAAGTCTCTTATACATGATAATTTACCATAATCATTTTAAAAAATTCAAGTTTAAAAGTCAAAAATTTGATATTTTATGGCATTTTTCAATTTTATATACCAAGAGCAGCAGTTAGTTGTTGCTATGCATACGTGGAGCAGCCAATAATTGCTGCTATGTATACTTAGAGCATAATTTTTATATGAATTTGGTCCACTAAGTCAATATTTCAAATTCATTTGTTGTTAAACACGTCAAGAAGTTATCGTATACATAATAAAATTATCATATTCATAAAAGAACTAGTTTAAAAGACAAGATTTGATGTTTTATGACATTTTTATGACAAGATTTGATGTTTTATGACAAGTTTTCATCACACATATCATTTATTGAACTAATAGCAACGTAAATGTACATTAAAAGTGTCATATGCATAATAAAATTAACAGAATCATCAAAACTTTTAGGTATATAAGTAAAAAATTGTTTGTTTTTGACCTTTTTTCAAATTTTATTCAATCTGACAGTCTATCAATACTATTTCATGGACTTTATGTAATAATGTCTAAAAAACACTCAAAATTACTTAATTTCATTTAGTAATGGAAATAAATTGGTCACAACTATGGTGGAAATATGACTCCAAAGTATATATACTTAAGTACCAAGTAGTAGTCTTAGTATCGTTTCTCAAGTTCTTGATACTAAAGTTTTCACTACACGTACCTTTCAATGAGTTAATATCAAAGCAAATTTATACGAAAAGTGCATACATACTAAAAGTATAATAATCATTAAAATATTTGGTTTAGAAGTAATAAATTGATATTAAATGATTTGTTTTTCAAATTTTCATACGTGGTGATACCAGGTCCAGGCCCAATTATCCAGTAGTAATATGGGCTCGGCCCGCTACGAGGAAAGGTAGTTTGGCAGCATCCGGGTTCGTACAACTCGGATAGGGACAGATACACTAGAAGACACTCAGAGCATGGACCACTCGGAGAGCATGGGTACTGTATAAATAGTGCTCCTCAGCACTATCCCAAGTAAGTATCTTCTCACTATTCAAGTGATTACCCTTTTTCTCTCCCGAGATCCATCTTTCATCATCACGCCGGAGGGTCTATCCTCGGGTACCTCCCGGGGTTCTGTCTTACAGGACCAGGTATTGGATCGGGGACCAGGGGCCTATCCGGACCGACCAGGCAGACAGCATCAAGTTGGCACGCCCGGTGGGACACGATCTGTGTTCACAAAAGCATTAAGATGCCGCCTCAAGGTCGGCCGCCGCGAAGAGGTAGAGGAGGAAGAAGACCGGAAGCAGTAGAAGAGGACCTTACTTTGCGCCAAATGAGGGATCGAGCGCGCAAGGGGAAGGCTCCAGAGCATTCGGATCCAGACGTCTCTGAAGGAGAGTCAGAGCCGGAAGGAGAAAGGGAACCGGAAATGACGCAGGACGATCGCGACAGAAGAGAGTTCGCTGCAACCCAGGAGGAGGAGTACCGTCGTTGGCTGGCGGCAAAGCAAGGATCGGGATCGGGGACGAAACCGACTGAAGAACGGTCGAACCCTCCGGTGACTGAGGTCCGGGTACCCCCGGTTCAGCCCGGTTCAGGATCTAACCCGACCCCGATGGGACCTCCTGCAGGTTTACCTCCATTGGCTGTGGAGGTGGTCAGCCGAGAACCCCCTGCCGTTCACGGACGGGAGAGTCTTCGGCCTCCGGTCGTGATAGACTTGGAGAGGCAGGCCGGGAGTGTGGGGCCACCAGCCGGAATGGTGCCGGGATATGGCCAAGGTGGCGGCTATCCCGGATATGGAGCTCCAGGACACGGGATGATTCAACACGGATATCAGGGGTACCCCCCGGCACCAGGAGGGTATTACGCCCAACCCCCTGGAGCCTCGGGGGGCTGGGCCCCCGGGATACAAGGACCGGTGTGGATGCAGAGCCAAGCACCGATGGCCGGATATGCCGTGGCTCAGCCGGCCCCAGTCGCAGGAACCTATGGCACATACCCGGTGGTTGTAGATCGGGCCCCGGCGGCTCTAAACTCGGTAGAGGAGGGGTTGGATCGGTTGATAGGAAGGAATGGAGGAAGGCCTACCTCCCCCTGGATAGGTTACATCAGCACTTTCCCTTGGCCGATGGGAATGAGAGTCCCGGAGGGGGTGCCGACCTATAGCGGGGAGACAGATCCGGAGGAATTTGTCAGGACGTATCATAACGTCATGGGAACACGTGACATCCGGGAGGAGCTTATGTGCAAGCTGGTGAGCTCGTATCTGAGGGGCAGTTGTTTGTCATGGTTTGAGGCACAACCCTCGGAATGTTTTAGAAATTACTATGATTTTTCAAGGGCTCTGATGCACAGATATGAGACTAAAAGGAAGAAGTACCTCCCTTTGGCCGAGGTGGCTTATAGTAGGCAGTCGGCAAAGAAGGAAGTTCTGGGTTTCCACAGGAGGTACATGGATGATTCTATGAAGGTGATCGACAGAGACGCTCAAGTGAAGGCCCTGATAGCAGGGTTCATTGCAGGGTTGAGAGATGAGGTGCTATGGGCAAAACTCATGGAGAATATCCCGACCACCTTTCATCAGCTGGATCTTGAGGTGGAGATGTATTGTTCGCTCCTGGAAGGGAGCAAGAAGAGGAAGGAGGAAGGATATTTTGAGGACAAGGGGATTGGAAAGGGGGACAAGGCTCGGGTCGCTGATCCTGGCAGGAGGGAAGCGGGCCCGGCTCCGGTGAGGCCGAGGGTAGACCCCCCTCGGGCTGAAACGTTTACTCCCCTGACGAAAACCCGGTTGGAGATCCTGACAATTCATCGAAACCTGTTTCAAGGCCCGGCCCCCATACCGGGAAATCCGACTCCAGCGAATGCAGCTAAATATTGTGCTTTCCACAAGTCTAATGGACACACAACAGATGGTTGCCGAAGCTTAAGGGTGGAGATTGAGAAGTTGATCGAGAGAGGGCAGTTAAGAGACTGTGTGAGCCAGGAGAACCAGCGCCCGGCGGCTGGGCAGCAGCAGCCCGGAGCGGGGAGGAAGAGGAATTGGAGGAACAGGCCGCGGAATGATAACCAGCGAGGGGCTCCTGCACCGGCTGCCCAGCCGGGTGCAGCAGCTCTAGTTATGGCCCCGGAGCCGGTTAATCAGGTCCCTCCCCGGATGATAAATGTCATACATGGAGAAGTAGGGGGTGGGCCCTAGTCCCACGCAGCGGCTAAGGCCCGAAGCCGGTATGTGCCGGCTGGTGAGGACAGGGAGAAGAGACTGCGCCCCACCGAGGCCATCACCTTTTCGGATGAGGATCCGGTGCCCAGTCTGACGCCCCATACGGATCCGATGGTGATCACAGTGGAGATAGAAAGATTCACGGTCAAGCGAGTGTTCATTGATGACGGAAGCAGTGTAGAAATCATGTTTGCTTCTTGCTTCGACCAGCTGGGAATAGGCCGCCATAACCTTCGCCCGAGCACCTCTCCCTTGTCAGGGTTTACCGGCCGCACAGAGCATCCCTTGGGGGTGGTGTCCTTAACAGTAACAGTGGTTGATGACCTGGACAGGAGCAAGAAGACATCGGTCCGGTGCAGCTTCGCGGTTATAGACGCTCAGTCTCCATACAACATCATCATCGGACGGCCGTGGATGGCTCAAGCCAGGGCCATTTGCTCGACGTACCATTTGACCATGAAGTTCCCAACCAGTCAGGGGGTGGCGACGGTTCGAGGAAGCCAGTCCACGGCCAGAAGTTGCATGCTCACAGCCCTTCAGGAGGCTAGGAAGGCCCCGGTTGGAGCAGTGCAGGGAGAAGTAGGTCCGGGGGATGTAGAAGATATGCAGGTCGGGAGCTGAGGCATGATCAAGGTCGGGAGAAAAATGCCGACCGATGTGAAGGAAGAGTTACGATCCTTGCTTTCAAAATATGAAGATGTGTTTGCGTGGGAAGAGAAGGACTTCACAGGCGTACCCCCGGAGTTAGCCCTCCACAAGCTGAATGTATATCCGGAGTTAAAGCCGATTCGACAGAAGAAGAGGGCTCTGGCAGGAGATAGGGCCGAGGTGGTGAGACAGGAGGTGTTGAAGTTGCTGGAGGCCGAGGTGGTGGAGGAAATCATATACCCAGAATGGCTAGCCAACCCGGTGCTAGTCAAAAAGCCAAATGGGTTCTGGAGAATGTGTATTGACTTCACCGATCTTAACAAGTGTTGCCCGAAAGACAGTTACCCCCTTCCCTCAGTCGACCGGTTGGTGGAGGCCATCACCGGGTACGAGGCTCTGGCCTTTTTCGATGCGTACCGAGGTTATCATCAGATTCAAATGCTGACAGAGGACAAGCCGAAGACAGCTTTTATCACAGAGTTCGGCACCTATTGTTATAGGCGGATGCCGTTCGGCTTGAAGAACGCAGGGGCGACGTACCAGCGGATGGCAGACACGATATTTCGAAATCAGCTGGGTCGAAGCATGGAACTATACGTTGATGACATGGTGGTAAAGAGCCGGAGCTATCCAGGTTTCTTAGAAGACTTGGAAGAGATATTCGGCATTGTGAGAAAGGTCAACTTAAAGCTGAACCCCGAGAAGAGTGTGGTATGGGTAGCGGCTGGGAAGTTCCTCGGCTATATGGTGTCTAGTCGGGGGATAGACGTCAATCCGGAGAAGGTGGAGGCGATAAGCCGGATGCAGTCGCCGAAGAACGTAAAGGAAGTACAGAAGCTGATGGGCTCCCTGGCAGCTTTGAGCCGATTTTTGTCGAAAGGTGCTGAAAGACAACTTCCCTTCTTCAACATATTGAGGAAGGCGAAGAAGTTCGAATGGACGGAGGAGTGCGAGAAGGCGTTCGGGGATGTGAAGGAACATTTGAGCCGGCTCCCGACCCTCTCTAAGCCAAAGGAGGGGGAGGACTTGCTCTTATACTTGTCCGCGTCCGCATCGGCTGTCAGTGCGGTATTGGTCCGAGAGGACGACGGGAGACAATGTCCGGTATACTTTGTCAGCCGGGCATTACAGGGTCCGGAAACTCGGTACACAAGTTTGGAACAGCTGGTGTTGGCGCTGGTCTATGCCTCAAAACGATTGCGCCCGTATTTCCAGGCCCACCCAATTGTTGTCCTGACCAACCACCCCCTGAAGCAGGTGATGCTCAAGCCAGAGGCGTCTGGACGTTTGATGAAGTGGGCCATAGAGTTGGGGGAACACGAGATAACATATCAGCCGAGAAAAGCCATTAAGGGCCAGGCAATGGCAGATTTTTTAACAGAGATGGTTGTATCGGACAGGGTCGCCGAGGAAGTGCCCGAGGCAAGCCCGGGATGGACATTGCATGTCGACGGGTCAGCACATGCAGCAGGCAGCGGAGCCGGGGTATTGTTGACATCCCCGGAAGGAGAGGAGTACCACTATGCGTTACACTTCAACTTTAAAACCACAAATAATGAGGCAGAATATGAGGCGTTGGTAGCAGGACTCAAGCTGGCTCGGGAATTAAAGATAGGAAAGATCCGGGCCTTCAACGACTCTCAGATTGTAGTTCAGCAGGTGAAGGGGGAATACGAAGCAAAGGAAAGAAGTTTGCAGAGGTACTTGGAGCTGGTCCAGCCCATGATCCGACAGTTTGATAGTTTCAGCCTGGAGCAGGTGCCGAGGGAACAGAATGAAAAGGCCGACGCGTTGAGCAAGTTGGCATCTTCGAAGTTGAAGCCAGGGCAGAAAGCGCCTCTCAGAAGGGAGACACTGGAGAGGAGAAGTTACGAACAGGGTGATGAGATCCTGGCAGTGGAGGTGGTGCCAGAAGACTCTTGGATGACTCCGATCCGAGCGTACCTTTTGACAGGGGAGGTCCCGGCCGACCGAGTGGTAGCTAGAAAAATCCGGGTCAAGGCGCCGAAGTATACACTCCAGGAAGGGGCACTGTACAAAAGAGGCTATCTCCAGCCATTGTTGAAATGTGTGGAACAGCAGGAGGGCAAGTACCTGGTCCGGGAAGTTCATGAAGGCCCGAATGGTAGTCATCAAGGAGCCAGAACTGTGGCCCGGAAGATTTTACGGATGGGGTACTATTGGCCTACCATGTTTGAGGACTCGCAGGATAGGGTTCGGTCATGCCTTCAGTGCCAGAAGTTCACACCACTAGTGCACATACCCAGGGAAGAAATGATGGGGATAACAGGTGCCTGGCCTTTCAGCAGATGGGGACTGGATCTGGTCGGACCTTTTCCCACTGCCCCCGGCAGCTTGAAGTACCTGATTGTGGCCATAGATTACTTCACTAAGTGGGTTGAGGCAGAACCTTTAACCAATATCCGAGGGGCTACCTGCGTGAAGTTTTGTTGGAGGAACATTGTATGCAGGTTCGGAGTTCCGAGGGTTATAGTAACCGACAATGGAGCGCAGTTTGAAAACGATCCTTTCAAGTCTTGGTGTGTGAAGTATGGGATAAGTCAGAAGCTGACGTCGGTTTATCATCCGCAAGCTAACGGCCAGATGGAGGTGACGAACCGGACGATCGTAAGTGGGATTAAGGCCCGGCTACAGGGAGCAAAGGGTAACTGGGTGCACGAGCTCCCGAGTGTTTTGTGGGCTCATCGGACTACGGAAAGTGCGGCAACCGGAAAATCCCCCTACAGTCTGACGTATGGATCCGAGGCAGTAATCCCGGCTGAGATCGGCATCCCCAGTCTTCGGACAGCCGAGCCGGTCCCCGAAGAAAAGAATGAAGAGGAAATCATAACAAATCTGGATCTTCTGGAAGAAAGAAGAGAGAGGGCGGCCTTGCACGAGGTTAAGGTGAAGGAAAAAGTTAAGAAGTATCATGACAGGAGAGTAAGGAAGGAGCAGTTCAAGGTAGGAGACAGAGTTATGAGAAGAAATGACAAGAGTCACCAGGAGCCGGAAGGCAAGCTGGCACCCAACTGGGAGGGACCGTACCGGGTGATAGAAGCCCACCCGGGCGGTAGTTATGTGCTGGAGGATCCAGCGGGGAAGGGAGTTCCCCGAAGGTGGAACATAGCAAATCTCAGGCGGTTCTATGGATAGTCTTTGGCACTTGTTGCCTAGATAGAATAGCCTCTGGCACTTGATGCCTAGGTAGAATAGCCTCTGGCACTAGATGCCTAGGTAGGGTAGATCCCCGGCAGCAGGAGCCCGGGATAGAAACCTAGAGGTCGGATGACCGAAGGGTAGGTAGGAAGTACCCTGGAAACAGAGACTTTTTGTAACAAGGATGTACCCCTTTTGACTGATTTTAAAGAGAATGAATGCGCGCATTAGAGTTTTAAAATTGAAAGAGATGTCATAAACTGAAAATTATTATACATGTCTGAGATAAAATGAAAGGTTACAACAGGACATGAAGTCCGATCCTATCTATGATCCTATCTACGGGCCCCCGACGAAGAGGCTTCGCCGGGAGGACCTCCCCGGGTCTCGCGTCGGCTCCGTTGGACAACCTGCTCCAGCATGCGTTGTTCCTCGTCTTCATCCCGGGAAAGATCTGGATTCTCGCTTCCATCACCCCCCGGCTCGGCGGTTGATCTGGAGGTAGGGATGGGAACCCCGGTACGACCACCTCGACCTCCTGCTCGGACTGAAGGGTGGGGAGCGCCGGCACGGCCACCTCGACCTCCTATGCGGACTGGAGGCTGGGGAACGCCGGTATGACCACCTCGGCCTCCTATTCGGACTGGAGGCTGCCCCACTCGCGGTCGGGTCGAGTTACTCCCAGTTAGAGCAGCTTTTTGTTTCCCTTTGTCATTTCGAGCCGAATGAGAGCCCGAGGCAGAAGAGGGACCGGAAGGTTGATCAGGAGCCGGAGTACTCTCCGAAGGAGGAAACTGAGCGCGGAACCGGGCAGCAATAGTTCGGAGTCTGGCCAAGCGTCGTTCGGAAGTCTCCAGATCTAGGAGCTCGGGAGTATGCTCGTAACGCTCATAAGCCAAATCAATATCTTCAAGAGGAGGTATCTGAGACACAGAGGGAGGGACTACGATCCGGTTCAGAATGTTCTTCCTCCAATCAATTGCGGCTTGATAGGCCGCTGCCCAGACGCCAGAGGTTCGTTCAGAGCTCTCCATCCAGGCAATCAGATCGTCAACTGCCCGGGGGACGTCGGTCAGCAGAGGAATGCTAACCGCTCCCTGACGCAGTCCGAGCAGATGGTATGATAGGTGAACTAATACAAGCTGCTGCTGGAGAGTCCGGTTCCTGGTTGCGAGCTTCTCGTTTTCCACTTCAAGTTTGGTCGCATGTTTCCGAAGATCGGTTGTACTTTGCATCCTCATACACTTTCTGTAGTACAGCCGGAGGTCGTGCCATACCTCATCCAATTCCTTCTGGATCCGAAGTTGGAAATTGCGATGTTGGGCCTCCTGCTCCGATAGGACAAGGTCGAATTCGAGGACTTTGTCGATGCTCTCAAAAGCGAGTCTGTAGCACTTCGGCAGGGAACCGAAGTCCTCTTGAATCTGGAGCAGGCATGTGATCAAGCAATCGACATCGGAAAACTCTGAGATCAGGGGACCGAGCCCCCCCTCGGATAGAAGGTCAGTCAGACTCGGACAACCGGCTCCAGCTGAAACTTGGGAAGGAACTGGGGGGCTGAGGACTCGGGAAGGATCCTGGTGGCAACAGGATGGAATCAGAACATATAAGAAAAAGCAAAAAAAATAATAAAGACAAGGCCAGTGTTGACAGAAATTGCAAAGGAAGTTTTTATTAATAGAGTGAGGGTCCGGGGGTGAAGATCCGGGAAGAAAATTACAAAACTGAAAACAAAAAAGGGAAAAATCTAACTAACATTCTCGGGGACTCCTCCGCCCCTGCCATCTCCGCCATCCCCGCCATCGCTGCTATCCGAATCCTCCTCGGAAAAAACCAGATCCGGAGAGGGAGGGGCCCCGGCAACCCATGGGTCCTGAGGTTGAACCGGCGGAGAGGATGGGAGCTCTGCTTCGAGGTCTTTCGGATCGAATAAGCCTCTGTAATGCCCGTACACAGTGTAGTACTGGGTGAAGTCTTCATCTTCGGGCAGGTCCGATCCGGAAACCGGAGCAGGAGGAAGGGGCCCTGGGAGCCGAACCACATCGGTTGACCAGCTCCGGACGTCCTCAGTCGACATCCGTTTCTCCCGAAGAGCATCCCATAGCTTGGGGGAAAGACCCTTCATACCACCCTTCTGAAGAGTGTTTACCAGGTGAATTTATTGAGCCTCGGCATTCGGATTGAACCACCTTTTCTTGAACGAGGCCCTGATTGCAGGAGGGAACCAACCCCGAACCTGCATGTAAGTATTATGGCATTGATGGGCGTTGGCGGCGAGGTTCAGCTCGGTCAGACGAAGCGACAGGGTTTGGCTCGCCAGGACCTTGTCGACAATGGCTTCGGCGAACTCCAGACGTCCTTTGTAGTCTGCCCCCCGAGCAGAGTCCAGTTCCTCCTCCAGAGCGCTCACTCTGGCGCGAAGTTGTGCCGATGTCTCCCTCTCGGCCCGAAGCTCACTCTCCTTCTCGGCCCTCAGCTCCTCTTCCTTCCCCTCGAGGTGACGCCCGAGGAAGGAAGACAGGGCGGCTTGAAAATCAGGAGAGTTCGCAAACTCAGAGCTAAGTAGTTGAACCTGTAGAGAAACGGTTCAGCAAACAAAAAAGAAAGAAGAAGAAAAGAAAACAAAACCGAGGGCAGAACAAACAGGCTACCTTCGGATTGGAAGAAGAAGCAGGGGGTGTATCGGCACGGGATGATGATGGAGTCCGGGAATTGCCCGTCCGAGGCTTCTTATGGCCAGACTCTTTGTTTTCCCCCTTACGATTGGCCGGGAAGAATGGAGGGGGAGGAGGAATCTCGGGGGCAGATATGGTGGTATATCTAGAAGCCGGGGATCTGCCGTCCCTGGTCAAAGAGAACAGAGGTAACCCCCGACCGAGTGAGGAACCTGGATTGGGCACAGAAGCAGCAGTGAGCTTCGACAAGTCAACAGCAAGATCCCGAGCGGACTCTTGCTGGGCAACGACTTCGGCCACAAAACCTTCCTCATCCCCTTTCCCGTCCTCAGGCTCATTAGTAATGTCAACCACAATAGGTTTAAGGGGAGGAGGCCCGGAACTAGTAGGAGGGTTCTGGACCGTGTCACTTGTCTTGTTCTTATCCTTCAGATGCTCCTGCCGAGAGGCCAAATTGCCCGCCTGGTTTTGAGGGGTCTAATTCGGCTTATCCTTGGCCTGCTGGTTGGGGCTCACCAGTGGGTTTGGTTACTGATGCGGGGTTGGGGTCTTCTGCTGGAGAGGTTGGACAGGTTTCTTCCGCTTGTCCGGCTTGACCACCTCAGGATCAGCCCCAGTCCCGGCGGCGTTTGTTTTCTTGGCCCCTTTCTTCTTCGGGATGGGAACCTGAGGGTTGTCTTCCACAGTGGGAGCTACGAACGAAAAACAGTTAAATAAAGCCATTGAAAAAGGAGGACAAGGACACCAGAGTAAAAGAGGGAGGGAGCATACCTAGAACAGGCCAGGTAACCACCCACCGGCTATCCCGGAAGGCGCCCTCCGGGTATATCGCCCGGGGAAAGAGGTAGATGGAATTGCCCGCCGGCCAGTACTGGTCCAGATTCAAAGTCCCTTTGGACAAAGTAGTATGGTTGGCGCGTTGAGTCTCCGGAAGGAACGCCTCCCGAACATCCACAACGACTTCAGAGTTCCAGGCAGGGACCTCATACAGCTTCGGGTTGACAGTCACGTAGCCCTTCTCCTGCCAGTTCTTGGCCGAATCCTTCTTGCCGAGGATAAAATCTTGGACCCCGGGACGCGCCTGGACGGTGAATATCATTTCCTTGCCGGGGCACTTGATGAGCATGTAAAAGGACTTCCACAGGTTAAAGGATGAATCAATCCCACACCGAAGACTCCTTACGAGAAAGCCCATCATCACGGCAACGACATTAGGGTGCATCTGGGCAGGAGAGATGTTGTAGACCTCCAGGAACCGAGCGTACAACGGAGGAAAGGGAAGGCTCAGACCCCACATAAAGTGGATCCGAGGGATGCAGCGGACCAACTTCACGGATTGCTCGGCCGAGACAGCGGCCACCCGGGCGATCAAGGGTATCGGAACCCCCATACCGCTAAGGCACTTGGTGGTCCAGACGTCAGCCTTCAGTTCGTGCTTCCGGGCATTGTCTATCTCTCTCTGCTCCCGGTTCTTGGATCGTTTGAATATGGGACCAGACGGAGTCACGTTATGGCAGAGGTGGATCGGCTCGTAAGACGCTGACGAGCGTCTTACGAGCCGACAGAAAGCGCAGCGGAGGGAGCAGTGGTGCTTTGAAGAGAGTAGGTGAATCCATCCTGGCGCTGGGCATCAGACTGGGCGGTATTGCTCGCCATAGAGTTGGGGATGAGAGAGAATATGAAGATTAGAAAGTGGGAGAAGATTTTGAAGTTTGAAAGCGATTGGTAAAAGTGATCTACAAAAGGCCCTATTTATAGGGGGCGAGGAAAAGAAGAAAAAGTAATGATTAAAGTTAGTGGGAAAGCGTGAAAACTGATAATGTCGACAATAAATTATCCTCGAAAACCACGCGCCCATCTCATCATTGTCGGGCCGGGAAGGAATACAGAAAGCCAATCTTTTCGCCCTCGGATCAGGAAGGTCCCAGCCTCGGCCGAAAGAACCGGCTTCCGGGGGGCTAGTGGTGATACCAGGTCCAGGCCCAATTATCCAGTAGTAATATGGGCTCGGCCCGCTACGAGGAAAGATAGTTTGGCAGCATCCGGGTTCGTACAACTCGGATAGGGACAGATACACTAGAAGACACTCAGAGCATGGACCACTCGGAGAGCATGGGTACTGTATAAATAGTGCTCCTCAGCGCTATCCCAAGTAAGTATCTTCTCACTATTCAAGTGATTACCCCTTTTCTCTCCCGAGATCCATCTTTCATCATCACGCCGGAGGGTCTACCCTCGGGTACCTCCCGGGGTTCTGTCTTGCAGGACCAGGTATTGGATCGGGGACCAGGGGCCTATCCGGACCGACCAGGCAGGCAGCATCAATACGTTTCAACGCTTTGAAACAAGAGAGACGCGGCTCTTCTCCTACATGACACGTGTACACATTTTCTAATTGGGCTATGGGTGAATGCGTATAGTGTTGGATATGGGCTATGAAAGAATTCGTATAGTGTTGGATATGGCCCAAGAGCAGGCTGTTTTGCCATCAAATGTTTCAACGTTTGGTGGTAATATTTAAATCGCTGAAATAACACTTGGGCCTTTATAAATCACGATCCATTTAATATATTTGTGAAACAGGCCCAACATAAGCCCAATAATTTGGACGGCAAACTAAGCCCAATTGTCGAGGCAGCATCCGTTACAGCGCCTCCCTCACCTAGCGCTGAAATATTGCGGGGTCCAACCACAAATTCAACGCAATATCTCGGTCAATTGGTCCAGTCAGCATTCATTTCAGCGCCTCCCTCACCTAGCGCTGAAATATGGCGGGTCCATCCACAAATTCAACGACCAGGTCCCGGTCAATGCGTCCAGTCAGCTTCCCGTTCAGCGGAATGGCTGGCAACGCTGAAAGCAGATTGAGCCATATCTCATGGTTTCAGCGACATTTGGGGAAACCGCTGAAAGCTGAAAGTCAACACTTAAATTCTTGGTCAGACTCCGCGCCCAAAATAGAAATAACCGCTGAAATTGTTGTTTCAACTGTTATTTTACACGTTATATCAGCGGTGTGTGCGAACACCGCTGAAACGGCTCCGTATTTTTCTAGTAGTGTAATATTGTAATGAATTAATTGAGTAAGAAGAATAAAAGAAGTTAAAAATCAGATAACCCTAATAAATGAATGGAATATCACTCATCATATCATACGCATCATACGGTCTCTCCCAAAACTTTATAATTTATTAATATTGATTATTGTTTCCTGAAGAAGGGAACATGTCTGCAAGATCCAAAATATAATTAATTAAAATGATTCAATATTTATGTTGAATGTAATTAAATTTTATCATATGGATACATCAAAACTATTAATTGTTTAAAATATTTTATTATAAATAAACTTTATAGGACTAATGCATCTATTTTAAGTATATTTAAATTTTCTTTGAAAATGAAAGAAATCGTTAAAAATATAAAAATCAATAGAATAATCAATAAAAGAATGAAAACTCAAACTAAAACAGAAATATTGGCCCTATTAGCATATATATCTTGCAATTCATAATACATGCATGCCTTGGTTACTTAATTAGAATCATTGTATTTACTTGTTAGGAATAAAATATATGTATTAATATGTAAACTTATCAAGAAATAAAATGAAGGAAATCATCAAAAGTCAGAAGAGATCGTAGAAACCAAAAATATTTGAATTACATTTTAGTAAAGAACCAAGATATATACGTACACAACTGATAATGGGAATGAAGATTTCTAAAAGAAAAATAAAATCAATTGAGAATAGCAATGGAAATGCTAATCGGAAATTAAAAGCTATTTTTCATTAGCTACATGTTTCCGTAAAAAAATATTAACCGTTAATTCTAGGGTTCGTATGCTTTTATAATATTGGTAAAACATAACCGTTTCGTTTCTAAAAGTGAGATCTATTTGAATTCATCTCTTTTCAATATTCTCCTATCAATCTCTGCAATCTTCAAGATTCAGAGAATAAGAACAGAAAATCACGAATGTAAATTTCCAACTAATTAAAATAAGCACAGAAAATCAAAGAATAAGAACAGAAAATCAAAGAAAATTTAATAAATCGCTCCCTTTTGAATTCCGCAGATCAACTGACGAACACAACTTAATTTTGATGCACAAATGGCATCAGAAATTTAGAATTACAATGACCAAAAAGGGTACCAAACCATGAACACAGATAATCCAGAAAATCTGAGCATATTTTTATAAATTCAGCTGCAGACGATGACCAGCTTCAAGATCTTCAACTCTTTTCTTAAGCCCGCAAACCTCTGCCTTAATCTCTTCAATCATCGTCTTCAATTCTCCCTGAAACCGCTGTTCAACCTTGTTCCTTAATTTCAATCAAAAAGAAAATACATTAGTTCACAGTTTTGATCGGATAATTTTTTTCTTTAAGATATTAAACCTAGCGCATAAAAAGTTACTCACTGCAGATGATGACCACCTTCAAGCTCTTCGATTCTTTTCTTAAGCGCACAAACCTCTGCCTTAACCTCTTCATACATCGCCATCAATTCTTCCTGCATCTGCTGCTTAACCTTGTTCCTGAATTTGAATAATGGTTTAGGTTGGATAATTTTCTGTAAGAAATTAAACCTAGCGCATAAAAACTTGATAAAATTACTCACTTGTGACGTTGGCTCCGAAACCAAACCATCACCTGTTTTTGCGTCAGATCCAGTCTACCAGCCAAATCTTCTGCTTGTTCCTGCGATTCATAAATCTGTCAAACATATGTTTTTGAAAAAAAATAGAATTTTGTAATGTACTTTATTAAAAACCTTACCGGATCGATATTTGGGTTCTGTGGAAACACCTCTTTCAGATACTCTCTCTTCTCATTTGTGAATCGCTTCCTCTTGCCTGAGTCACTCGATTCTCCGACTCCAAGAGTTAGCCCTAAATAAATCTTTTTGCTCGAGTTTGCCATCTCAACTTTTATTTTCAACTGAATTCTCTAAGTTTTGTTTTGTAGAATTTTGAAGGGAGGGGGTTCAATTTATAACGAAGTCATTTAGCAAACATAGAAACTCATGATATTGGGCATTTAATTATAACAAAGGATGAATTGTCTTGGGTCAAGGCAATAAGGGAAAGTAAGTTGAAATAACGTCAATATATTGTGTCTTTCATATGATGTCATTCTTATGCTCTACCGTCATGAACAATTTTATTAATTTCAAGAGTTCGGTAAATTTAATGATTTTTGAAAAAAAATGAAACAAATTATATATATTAAGTAAGAATCGGTACAATTATTAATTCATAGCTTAATTTTTGTGATAGTTTTCACATAATTAATTTTACCATATCATTTTTCTTGCATACTAAAGACGACCGAAGTCAAACTGATTTTTAATTATATCACTTTAATATGACACTCAAAAGATAAGATGAAATAGACAAAGAAATTTGTTCATAAAAATAATGATAATAGTAATGATAATAAAGATGAATAAAAATCTTGAAAATTTTATCAAAATTAACGACACAAGCACACATATTATTGATGATTAAATACTGGAAAGTTTTAGAATGAACAAGAAACATACAATAATAATCAATTAACGTCATATTAGAATTTTTTTTTCCATTGTTTATATTGAGCAAATGTATATATCATTTATACAATACATAAACTATCAGATTTTAGGTTAGGGTTAAGTTAAACATGATTGAAGGAAAACACGATTGAATCTGTTGAGTTTATATTAGATCGAAACATTATTTGAATGTGATCGAAATTATTATTTTAATGGACAATTTCGGTGCTCAAGATGAGTGTGTATAACATTACGGTCAAGATATTATTCATTTTTTCATACAATTATAAATTTATAATTATTACGTACGTTCGTCGATCAAGATGAGTGTGTATATATTATTTATTTATTAATAGTGAATTACGACATGCATGCATCTATGATTTTTTTTAATTATTACGGATTATTTAAACCATCATTTCATTCGATTACAATAATGAAAAGCATCCATACCCAAAGGCCAGAGAAGATGAAAAGGATAAAAAGATAAATAAGGAAATATATTTTTAAAGGAAATGCTGCATTTAAGTAACACTCAACTAAAAAGGAATTTAAGGCTATTTTATTATTTATAGAAAATATGCTATCCTACATTAAGTAACACTCTTAATTTGGTTCTCGCATATACTAAAATGGAATGTGAGACTATTTGGTCTGTGGTTGGCATATGACAAAATGGGATATCATTTTGCCATCAAAATACAGTTCAGTGCTTCACCAATTCATGTATTTCAGGCTCTAATTTCAGGCTCGCCCTCGAAAGCAATGGGGAATTTCGTGGTCTTTCTCTAGTAATGGTTGTGTTTGTTACGCAACGGTGTTACTATACACAGTACAGTAATTTATTTTTATATTTTAAAATATGATATAAAAGTATTAAACTAATATAATATGATTGTTTATAATAACTAGTTAGATTCGTGGTGGACCGCGATCGTTCACTCTAATATCATAAAGTAGTAAAGTATGAGTTAGGATATATATGCTATCATCATCTTAATTCTAACTAGTTTTCAAATTGATGTTTTGTTTATATCTCATGCTTTCGTAGAGTATGAGTAAGTTTGTCGCCTCTTCGATCTTAATACCATTGTTGAATTATCTATGACGCTCTCGTTTAGGTGAATCGATGATGATGAAAGCTTATGAGTGATATGTTATCATCATCTCTAGCAACAATTGAGAGAATGTGATGCTTTCATCTTTGACGAATGGTCAAAACTCCCTTGTATATTGCATTTACCTAGTAATTAGTTGACAGTTTGAAATTGAAATCATTTGCCTCTCAAGACCTCATAGTTTTAGTATCTTCCCCTTAACTTAGATAATGATAGTTTAGTTTACTTATGTATTGTGAGCAAATCCAATCTCAAATTCCCGCATATTAACATCGCTTTCTATATAATAGAAGTCTGCTTATTATCTACTTTAAAGCACTCTTACAAGTCTCTTTTTCTTTTGATTCGACCCCTACTTTTCACTATCTACTTTCTAGTCGCGGGATTCCTATTTACAACATGAACATAATGTTTTATAGTTTAGGAGTCATAAATTGCATTTCTGATATTTGTAGGCCATAAATTAACACTTTTTATTTAGGAAACATAAAGAAATATTTTTTAATTTTTGGGACATAGAAATACACTTTAATCAAATTGGAAACATCTGGCGAAATTCATTTGACTTTCTACGATATCTGTTTGGGTAGTCTGTGTAGCTATCGAGATTGATCTTATCAATATTATATGAGATCTGCAATATAATTTGTCCCCCTACCATTGACTTTCTACCAATATGATCCTCTATCATTTGACTTTCTACTAATATGATAAGAATTGATGAAAGATTCTATGACGAAGCTAGTTTAATACCAAATAAAGATCGATTAGCTTCTGATATACATCTAAACTGGTTTATACTAACCCTTTTCCTTGTAGATTGATGGCGAATATATCAGGTGGATGCAGCGAACAAGCTTTCATGGATCTGATTTCCGTTCTTCTAAAGGAAAAGGCCTGGGCAACTGATGAACACATAATCCAGTACCAGGGGTTTTGGTACCCCACAAAAGTTCTCAAGGGCCTGTTAATTCTTCACCGCCATTTTCATTCTGAGCCAACCGACATCATTCTTGCCAGCTACCCAAAATCTGGAACGACATGGCTAAAGGCGCTGCTTGTAGCCATTACCAACGGCACAGAAAACAGCTCCTTGCTCACAGCAAACCCTCATGATCTAGTGCCCATGTTGGAGATCTACGCGGCCAAGAACCCGTCTAATCCGAGGCCGCTGTCTTCCAATTCTCTGATGCACACGCACACTTCTTATGCCTCGTTGCCTGAATCGATAAAAGATTCAGGCTGCAAAATGGTGTACGTTTTTCGGGATCCAAAGGACGCGCTCGTTTCTTATTGGCACTTTGTGAATAAGATCAGGGGCATTGGTTATATGTCGTTGGAGGATGCGTTTGATCGGTTTTGTCGTGGAGTCTCAGCCTTCGGTCCTTACTGGGATCATATACTGGGATATTTTGAAGCCAGCGTTGAATTCCCAGATAAAGTGTTCTTCATTCAGTATGAAGATCTCAAGAGAGATCCGTGCTATTATACCAAGAAGTTGTCTGAGTTCTTAGGGTTTCCTTTGGTTGATGATGAGATGGTGGCGAAAGTGGTGGATTTCTGCAGCTTTGAGAAGATAAGCAACCTTGAGGTGAATCGGAACAGTGTGTTCTTCAGGCAGGGTCAGGTTGGTGACTCCAAGAACCATCTTACTGAAGAAATGATGGCAGAAATAGATGAGATCACGAAGAACAGGTTAAAGGATATCCCTCAGTTGATTGAGAAACTGTTTTCGTCAAGTGTTTAAGTCAATGTATGAATTTTACCTCTGATGATTTGTAAAGGTCAGTTTTACAGTTTTATAGTGATTTAATTATGGTTTCTGCAAATTTTTAATGCCTAATTTCATTCATCTTATATCTTCCGGCAGCTAATCTGTACTAGTATCTTCTTAATCCTCGGAGCATCTTTTTTACTGAATACTTTTACTTAATTATTTTGTCACAAAAGAGGGTAATTTATGTGGTTAGTTCACTTGCATGTAGTTTTAGTTGGTTATAATTTAAAATTATTTTTACTTCATTTTGAAAATAACCTTTTTTTTAAAAGACCAGAAGTTGTACTTCTGGACTTTTTGGTATTAGATATGCAAGTTAAGTTGACCTAGCTTCTCCAACTTTAATCATGATGTCGAATATCCTCTCAAAAATTAAATAAATTAATAAAGTTAGAACAAGAAATAAAGATTATAAACAAGAAAATAATTCTAATAAACATGAGAAATCATTCGTCTCACCATAAATTTAAAGTGCGTAGAACGGTACCAATCAAGACTTTGTAATTTATTAATATTGATTTGTTTTTCTCAAGAAGAAAAAAACATATGCAAGATCCAAAATACAATCGAATGTTTTTAAATATTGAATGTATAATGCATTTATATGTTATTTTTCATATCATGGATACATCGAAACTTTTGATTGTTTGAAATGCATTTATTATGAATAAATGTAGCTTTATCATGAAAATGAATTGTCAAAAGTAGAATTTTCAATAGAAAAAAAATATATAAAAAACAATAAAGAATCAAAATCCAAAAATAGAATTTTCAGAGAATCAAAATCCAAAAATAGAAAAAATCAATATAGAATGCATTTTCAAACTAAGACAGAGATATTGGTGGCCCTATTAGCTATATATGATGGTATGAATTCATAATATGGTTCCTTACAAAATTAATGTATTTACTTTGTTAGGAGGAACATAAAATATATGGCATTAATGTAAACTTGTCGAGAAATAAAACGAAGGAAATCATCAAAAGTCAGCGGAGACTTGGAAAATCAAAAATATTGCAGTTATATATTAGTAAGAACCAAGATTTAATTTACATCAAAACTTAATGAAGATTTCTGAACGAAAAATAAATTTAACATAAAACGGACATTAAAAAATATTTTTCATAGCTACATGTTTCTCTTAAAAAAAGTATATCAATCGTTAATTAATTTGATTTTCAAAAATCATTAATCTATAATTTTTCCTCGCTAAAATTCTAGGGCTTGTATGAGTTGAAAATATTAGTACGTTTTTGTGAAGAAATATAAAACAAAACCGTTTCATTTCTAAAAGGATTTGAATTCATCTCTTTTCATTCTTCTATCAATCTCTGTAATCTTCCGGGTCTAAATACGTGAACATATCCATTGTATCCTAAAATCATGAGAGAATTGAAATGTAAATTTTCAACTGATTAATATATATACCATCAGAATACTCCAACAATAAATAGAATACCATCAGAAACACCCCCTTCAGATACTCTCTCTTCTCCCTTGTGAATCGCTTCCTCTTTGAACTGCCTGACCCGCTCGGTTCTCGATCCCACTGCAAGAGTTAGCCCTAAATAAATCCTTTCCCTTGAGTTTGCCATCTCAAAGTTTGATTTTCCACTGAAGTCTCTAAATTTTATTTTGTAGAACTTTGTAGGGAGGGGGGTCTAATTTATAACAAGAAGTCATAGCAGACATAGAAACTAATGACTTTGGGCATTTAGTTATAACAAAAAATAAAATGTATTCGGTCGGAAAAGTGAATGGAAAAACGTTGAAAAAAGTTAATAAATAATTTTTTTCATATGATGTCATTTCTTTTGCTCTACCGTTACAATGATTAAGAATTACTTGAAATTAATTTGATATTTGAAAAAAAAATGAAAGAAATTATGTATATTAAGTAAGAATCAATACAATTAATATTTCATATACAACAAAATATATTTAATTTTTTCACATAATTAATTTTACCATATCATATCTCTTGCACACTAAAGAGGAAGTCAGACCGATTTAAATTATATAATTTCAGTATCACACCCAAAAGATGAAATAGATTACCAAAGAAATCTATTCATAAAAATAATGATATAATATTAACAATAAAGATGAATAAGAACCATGAAAATTTGCTCAAATCAAATATTTTTAATTAATCATTATTGACGATTAAATACTGGTATTTATAGAATCAACACAAGAACTTAAAATAATAATATATCAATTAACGTCATGAACCATATATTGTAAACTGTATCTGATTGCTTGATTATAATAATGAAGAAGCATGCCTATATATAGTTACATACAAGGGCCTAAAACTAAATACTGAAACTAGCTAAACCTTAGGCACATAAGTGCAATATACAAAATACATACATAATTAATAAATCAGTCCTCCAATTATGATTCTATTGTCACACCCCCCTTCAAGCGAAGCGTCGGATTGACTGAGACGCGAAGCCTGGACCGAAAGAAGTCAAACAACGCACGATTGAACCCCTTGGTGAAGATATCTGCAACTTGTAAGGATGTCGGAACATGACCAACTCGTAGTTTACCAACACTAACTAGCTCCCTCACAAAGTGATAGTCGATGTCGATGTGCTTAGCTCTCTTGTGAGCAACTGGATTCTCCGCAAGAAAGATAGCACTATTATTGTCACAAAGAAGCACCGGAGATCCCTGAAGTGGGAAGCGCAAATCCCGAAGAATATGTAACAGCCATACTACGTCCGAAGCAGTGTTCGCAAGAGCTCTGTACTCCGATTCAGAGCTTGACCGAGAGACTGTAGGTTGCTTCTTCGCACTCCATGAGACCAAGTTGCCACCAAGGAAAACTGCATATCCATAAGTAGAGCGACGTGTCTCCAAGCAGCGCGCCCAATCAGCATCAGAGTAGGCTAGTATCTCCGAAACACCATCGGCAGTGAAGGTCAATCCACAATGTTGCGTGCCTCGAACATATCTGAGAATACGAGTAACTGCAGCAAAATGATCATCCCGTGGATCCTGAAGGTATTGACTCACAGAGTTGACAGCAAAGGATAGGTCAGGACGAGTGATGGTGAGATACTGAAGTGCACCTACAAGAGAACGATACAACTTCGGATTGTGAAATGGTCCACTGGTACTGCTGTGTAACTGAGATAACGGAAGAAACGGTGTGGAAACCGGCGTAGCATCCAACATCCCAGCTCTCTGAAGAATATCCCCAGCATACTTAGCCTGACCCAAGAACAACCCGGTGGAGGTGGGTGTAACCTCCAAGCCAAGGAAGTAGTTGAGATATCCGAGATCCTTGACAGAGAATTCCCGATCAGCCCGAGCTATGAAACTCTGAATAGCAACCTTATCATTCCCGGTAAGAATGATATCATCGACATAGATGAGAAGGTAAAGGATGACTGAACCACGGGTAAACACAAACAAAGACGGATCCGATAGACTGCCAACAAAGCCAAGACCCTTAACAAAGGCACTGAAGCGATCAAACCATGCCCTAGGAGCTTGCTTCAGACCATAGATGGCTTTCCTCAAAAGACATACATGATTAGGACGTGCAGGATTCTGATATCCAGCTGGTTGCGCCATGTAAACTGGACCGTCAAGAACACCATTCAGAAAAGCATTCTTAACATCGAGCTGATGGAGTGGCCATTTCCGCATAGTACAATAGCAATCACTGTGCGAACAGTGGCAGTCTTGATAACTGGACTGAAGGTATGATCAAAATCAAACCCCGGAACCTGTGAGAATCCTTGAGCTACCAGACGTGCTTTGTACCTCTCAATAGAGCCATCCTATTTGTACTTCAATCGATAGACCCACTTGGAACCAACCACATTAACATGTGGAGGGCAAGGCACCAACTGCCATGTCTGTTGCCGCTGAAGTGCATCAATCTCCTCATCCATAGCAGTAACCCATCGGGAGTCCTTGACTGCAGCCTTGAAGTTTCTCGGTTCCTTCTGTACCAGTAACTCAACAACTAAACCTGTGGCCACAAAATCAGGTCCAAGACTGCGAGCTACTCTTGTTCCATCCTGATGACGAGTGACCATCGAGTGAGCTCTAGAAGAAGGTGGGGCTGCTGGAACCTGTAGAGCTGTGGAAGCAGGAGGAGTCAAAGGAACACTTCCGGACGAGACTGAATCACCAGGTGAATCGGAAGAACTCGAGAATACTGGAGAAGGCTCTGGAGTGGCTGGTTCAGGTTCATCGCCGATTGCTGCTGATGTAGTCGAAAAAGACTCATGACATGTCGTACAAGGCTGCTGTGGTGGAAGGACCTCGACAGAAGATGTCTCTACATCAGGATCAGTGGGGTCAACAAAGGAAGAGACATCCAAAGAGGAGAAATGAGCCTCTGTGGATACTCTCGAGAATGGGAAGTGACCCTCATCGAAACGAGCGTGACGAGACATATAAATACGACCAGAGGCAGGATCGAAGCACTTAAATCCTTTGTAGTGTGCACTGTAGCCCAAAAGGATACATGGAAGACTGCGAGGGGCTAATTTATGTTCAGATATAGGCCGAACATAGGGAAACACACGGCAACCAAAGGGATGAAAGTTCGAATAGTCTGGCGAACGTCCAAAGAGTACTTCAAAAGGAGACTTGTTATCAATCACTGGTGTTGGCAACCGGTTGATAGTGAAGACAGCAGCACTAAATGCATCATCCCAGTGAGACAGCGGTAGGTGTGAATGAAACAACATGGAGAGGCCCATCTCCGTAATGTGTCTGTGCTTGCGTTCTGCTCTACCATTCTGCTCAGGTGTATATGGGCATGAAACTTGATGATGAATGCCACGAGTTCCAAAGTGAGACTGCAACCTGTTGTTGATGAATTCAGTCCCTCCATCACTCTGGAAAACTTTGATGCGAGATGAGAATTGGTTCTCTACGAATGCTTCAAACTAGAAGTAGACATCGACGAAATCTGATTTGCGACGAAGAGGGTAGAACCACGAAAAACGCGAATAATCATCCACAAACAAAGCACCATTTCCCGAAACAACCGGAGATGGCCCCCACAAATCACAATGAATCAAATCCAAAACATTCTTAGCCCGTCTGGAGTTCTCAACAAAAGACGGTTTGTGGCCTTTAGCCATAGCACACAGTTCACAAATACCAGGTTTTGGAAGTAAAGAAGTAAAAAACAAAAATCCATGTTTGTTCAACAAAGAAAGAGTAGCAGAGGACACATGTTCTAATCGAGCATGCCACACTTCAAAAGATGCTCTGTTATTGTTCTTCTTCACCACTGAAAGAAGCGTTGTCTCACCACGGTCCAACACATACAGCCCATGCTCACTATGTCTCTGCCCCAGAATTGCCCTGCTGAGCTTGTGCTGAATAGTAAAAGACTTGTCATCGAAAGAAATAACAGCACATAGCTCCTTGGTAAGCTTACTAATTGACAACAGGTTTTTAGTAATAGCAGGCACAACCAAGACATCAAATATATGCATAGAAGGGCTAACTCTAGCAACACCAACAGCAGTAATAGGAAGAAAAGCACCATTACCAACAGAAACAGAGATATTACCATTATATGGAGCCAGAGCAGTCAAGTTCGAAGGGGTGGCACTCATATGATTGGTAGCCCCTGAATCAAGATACCAGTCTGAAGTTGTAGGAGCAGTAGCGGGCTGAGTCTGAGGAGCCTGGTAGGGAACGTACTGCGGTGCATACACAGGTGGCTGAGGAGCCACTGCCGCAGGAGCAACAAGAGCAGCATAAGTCTGAGCAATAAGAGCCTGAGGAGCAGACGGAGGCTGTGCCGGCTGAGGAACATAAGTCTGGTACTGCTCCTGGCCATAAGGCTGTGGTGATGGAGCCACATAACTCTGCGTAGAGTTGCCACAAAACCTAGAGATGTGCCCGAAGCCTTCACACGTGTAACACTGAATCTGAGCACCCAAAACATCAGATCTGGACACACCAGGACCTCCAGGAGCTGCCCAGGGACGACGACCGCCAGGCGACCGCCGAACCGGCCGCGCATGGGCCCCACGTGCCGCCGTTACGCGCGGCCTGTCCAGGCGCGTGAGCCCACGCGCCACCGTCTGGATGCTGGGCGGCCTGGGCAGTCTCCTGGGCGGTCGCAGCAAAGGCTACCGGTCCCACCGGAGCCTGTAACTGCACATTCGTTTTCTCCAAATTCGCCAAAAAAGCCTCATAGCCCTTGGCTTGATCCACAACAGTTATATACGGGGGCAAGGGATCAAGAACAGCAACAGGTGCACTAAAATTTGAATAAGCTTGACCAAGGGCAGTGAGAAACCACATAAGCTTGTCGCGGTTATCCGCAGGTTGGCCCATAATACTCAATTGATCAAAAATTTTAACCAGAGACAGATGAAGATCATGAATCGTACCAGTCTTGCGAAGGAGATTAGCCTGCTGTCGGAGGTTGAAAACGCTAATCGAGGTGCTGTGTTGATAGGTGCTGGCAAAAGTGTCCCACATCTCCTTAGCGGTGGTACACCCGGTGATCTCATTCAATGCATCAGCAGTGCATGAGTAGAGGAGCACACTATAAAGTCTCTGATCATCCACGATCCAGGATTTGTAGGCAGCAAGGGCAGTGTCGTAGGCGGCCTGCTCCTTCTGAAGAACAGCAGAGTCCGGTGGTGAGGAGGAGGAAGAGGCGGCCGTTGGCGGCACGAGAACGGGAGGGCGAGGAGTAGAGCCATCCAGATGGCCAAACAATCCTTGAGGCATGAACACATACTCTACCTGCTTCTTCCACTGCAGGTATGTCGAAGCTTCCAACTTGGTATTGAGAAGATGCACCATCGTGTTGATTGTAAGAGAATCATCCCTGGTAGCAGCCATCGTCGTGTGAACAACAAAAAAGAGGGCAGAAAATTTTTGAACTGAGAGGGGAGGGCAGAAAAAAAAAATGTTTGCGTGCGTGTGGGAGAAAGGAAGAAGCGGCGGCGGCCAAAGAAGGAGAAAAGGGGGAGAGGGTTTAAGAACCCTAGGGTTTAAGGAAAGAGGATCGTCAGGCGACTGATACCATGTAAACTGTATCTGATTGGTTGATTAGAATAAGGCAGAAGCATGCCTATATATAGTTACATACAAGGGTCTAAAGCTAAATACTGAATCTAGCTAAACCCTAGGCACATAAGTGCAATATACAAAATACATAAATAATTAATAAATCAGTCCTCCAATTCTGATTCTATTGTCACATATATTAGAAAATAATTTCCATTATATTGAGCAAATTTATAAGTCATTTATACAATTTATAATAATCTCGGATTTTAGGTTACTGCACGAATGGGAAAACACGTTAAAGATGGAACCTGTGTTTCAAATTAAGAAAACATTTGTATTGAATTTTAGTCTTGTATTTAAATTAGAACGATAAATTATCTGAATGTGATCGAAATACAATTATGGTTTACAATTTGTGTAAAATCCTTACGTTCATTATTAAAGGTCAAGACATATTTATTTATTTATAGCGGATTACAACATGCACGTAATTATATCAAATTAAAAATTTTCTTAAGAATTTTAATATGTATATTTTATTAATTCTATTATTTTACTTATAATTAAAATTATTTGTGCCATACATTTATTTGATAATAACGATAAACATCCATATCAAAACTCGAAAGGCCGGAGAAGAAGAAAGAAAGACGGTATCGATTTTTTTAACTATTAATTCTTTCATACGCAATAACATGAGAACATTTAATGGAAGGCAACGGACACATATTTATGCATGTAAGTGCGGATACACGGTGCATTTAAACTAAAAAGTGCGATGGAATACACTTGAAATATCATAAGTCTAATGCCAAAAGCATCTAAATTATCTAACAGGTAAAGTATCGATAACTTGCATCAACTCAAACTGCAAAATCCGAATTAACCAAGTCTACTAGTCTAGATTCATACACAGAATCGCCAACAGTAAGTTTAACTAAATTACCCTGACTTGGATTTCTCCTGTCTGTTTATAGAATAGAGACTAGAAGCCGAGGGGATTTTCCATCTGTCCAGCTAATCCAGTTACATGGGAAAACATCAACTAGGCAAAGAATACTCGATAAACTAGTCCAGATAACCATACAAAAAGACCAAAATCAAGCACATATTCCATCTGATATAAGTAAATAAAAAAAGAATCGAAATCATAAAACCAGCGACCTAGATACACTGTTTGAAGGCAGAAGGTGGCGGCAGAAGCAATGGCGCATGCAAAGTACGCGCCGGCGCGTTGCGTCGGATTGGGCGCGTGTGACCGCCGATGGGAAAGATCCCGATGAGACTCCGGCTAGTTCACGCCCGACGGCGCGTTGCGGGCGTCTATAGCGAGCGTGTGTGGCGCGTGCTGCACTTTTCCGGCTAAATCCAGTCGACCCCTTGCTTTTCCGGCGGCGTGTGCAGCGGATCCAGACAGCCCGTTGACGAAGACCCTTTGACCGGCGACTGCGATGAATCTGTCTTTCCGGCGTCCTAAGAGGGCATAGATCTGTAACGGGCCTTCACTTCTTGTCAATGTCGGCGCTGATCGGCGAGGCACTGCGATTCCGTCGTACCTGGTGGGCGGTGTTTATGGTTTCAGGTTTGGGGGAGATATAGGGGTGGCTGAAACAGAAATAAAAGGTACAGGGTGGATGGGGAGGCCGGGCGGCGGCGAGGAGATCGCCGACTACGGCCCCGGCCACCCCACCGGGGAGATCTGTTTCTGGGGTCGAAAAAGGTTGGGGGCGGCTTGATGAGAGAGAAAGGAGGAAAAAAAGGAGGAAAGTTTGCTGAACGATGACAAATAAGATGTAATTACTAGAACATAAGGTTTTCTTATTTTATATTACAGGCGATGTTTTAGAGCATGCATTCACAATATGGCTTGTTAAAATGTGCATACATTAATCAGTGAAGGTGAAGCGTTAGTTTTTTCTAAATTAGGTATTATTCCAATACATATTCAATAATTAGAGTGTTTGGTAGGATGGTCGGTCTCACCATAATTTTATGGTATGATCATTTTTTTATTTCAGTGCAGAAGGGTGATTGTAATTAAGCTGAAGGGTAAATCACAATTCTATAGTTTTACAATAATCGTTTTTGTTGCTTCTTCCAAATTTCATTCAAAATGTTTGATTGTTACAGATTAACATATCAAGGAAACTAAAAATCAGATGATTTCATATTATATCAACCCTTTGTCTTTAACGAGAATCACTTGTGTAATGCGGCCTTATGGTAAGGTAATGTTCAAATTCTTAATGTTTTGAGACCAAATTAGTAATTAGACACATTTTCAAATACATAAAAAATCATTTCTTAACATAATACCACGTTATCTAATTGTTTGTTGTCATAAATTATCTATTCCCATATATTCCGGGCCATTCCATTTTCTCTTTCCTAACCCTATTTCTCACTAATAATAGATTCATAACCCTATTTTTTCACCGGCGGCCTGAAAACCCCAAATTTTCTTAACCATATATTCTGATTCGATTCAAACTCATCCAAACTTCAATGTACCATCAATGCTATTCCAGCATTGTCCGAGCAAGCCAACATCTCCAATTGCCGGATCGGATCGACTAAAATAAGATCTACGTCCACTTTGAGGTCCGATTCAAATGGATTCGTGTTAGTGAGTAGTATTGGGCCTTGAGCCCAGTTTGTGTTTGCTAGGGTTTATCTAGGGTTTGACATATACTCTTGTACAGGAGCGGATTCTATGGGGGTCTAAAAGGGGCCGGGCCCACCCCATGATTTTGTCCAGAAATAGCATATATATACTATTCATTCCTCATTAAATATTATTTTGGAAAATAATTAATTGGTAGCCCCTTTTATTTTTGGAAAGCAAAATATGTTTATGTAAGGAGAGTAGAAAAGTTTATTAAAATTAAACTTCTAATAAAAGTAGTGGCACATTTTGTTAGTTTTTTATTAGTATTTTATTTTCATTTTTTAATTTATAATTCTTATAAGATATCATAATAGTAATTTTTTAAAAAGAATATTAATAATATTTTCTTAATAATATTGTGAAAACAAGCCTGCGTAGTCGAATGGAAGATGATTTTCTGCGAGATTCTTTGATGCTGTATATTGAAAGAGAGATTGCGGAGACCATTCCCATTGATTCGATTATCGACACTTTTGAGATGATCAAAAAGAGAAGAGTATTCAAATAAAATTTATATTTTCTTTAATTATAGTTGGTCCTTTATATGTATGATTCTTTTATCTCTAAATAAATTACTTTACTATACCGTTTTTTTAATAATTTCATTAGTTCTTTCGAACTCAAATTTTTTTGATTAGTCCGGCCCCCTTTAAGGTAAAATTCAGGATCCGCCCCTGCTCTTGTACTACTTATATATTCATGAATAATACACCGCCTCTATTATCGAGATTTCTCCTCTATCAATTCGGCCTTTCTCATCCTTGTCATGACAACTGCTACCTCCGGACAAAGTTTTCATCTTAGCCTAGCCTCAATGTCTCCGAGAGACCACCTCCGATCAGAAAATTTTATATGTGGGGAAAAATTGTATGTGGGGATGTGGGGCGAATTAAAAGGTGACATGTGTCTTGTGGGACCAAACACTAACAGAGGTCTTACGGGGATATTTTTTAGCCTTGTTTTTTTCCTTTTGGTCCTCATTCTTTCAATATTTTCTTTCCTTTTCCATTCAATCTTTCTTCTGAAGATGTTTCCTCGTCTCTTGCTCTTCCCCTCGAAACAAAAGCCCAAACCTTTATGCATATTCTTTCCACGGTTCCACTACAACTTCCTCCTCATCGACTCCACAAATCCTTCGGTGATGAATACTTACTCTGTCGGTGCCTAGGGCTCCACAAATTGTCTTTAGCTAATTGTCATCGAGCAGAGAACGAAGGTCACCATCGATTTCCAGTGACTTGAATCTACAGGCTGTGAATTCCCTGCACAATATCGTGATCGGAAAACCGAGAGTTGTCCGATTCAATCATCCCAGCCGCACCCCAATATAGTAAAGTTCTTCTTTTATTTTGGATTGAACAACGTTTGGATGAATCTTTTTTTAAAACTTAAGTTGAAATTTGTGCAAGGCTACAATTTTCTGGCATATTGGTCAATTTATATTTAATTTGGAAATTATGAAAGAAAGAGATCTTAATTCTTGCTCTTCTGTTTTGATATATCTAGTGGGATTTCTAATCATAAAACGATGTGCAAATGGCAGATTGTGAATATGAGGATGCATCAAAATGTTTAAGAATGTTTCGTCTCTTTCGTGTCTTACTCTGGCTAGTGCTGTAGTGGATGCAAAATTCTTGGATGATCCAAAGAACATTAGGCTTCTAATCAATTGGTAGTTTCTTATAGGAGTTTAAAACCTCGGATGCATCAAAATGCATGATAATGTTGTGTTTTCTGTATCACTGAAGCTCGAGTATAAGTGTGTTAGCTGCTAATATGTTTTGTGCATCAGGCATTTGCATAGGCTTGCTAAAAAAAAGAGAGGAGTTATCTCTAATAGGGCCTGGTCATCACATATATTTGGTCATGTGGACTCAAGATACAGAAGGATTGAAGCCTGGAAAAAGGAAAAAAGGGCTATGGCTAAAAATTCCCAAAATCAGTAGCATCAGAGAAATTCAGATGGTGTGGATATACATTAGATTAGGCTGTCAATTCTATAATGAAAGGTAATGCATTAATCTTTAAGTATATATACATTGTACCTTAAACCATTTTTCGTCTTCGTTATATAAGATAGAGCTTGTAGTATATAGTTCTTACAGATATATGAACCAATTATTTGTTGTCACATAGTAAGAAACTCAATTTTGGATGATTGCACATTTTTTTAAAGCTAACATAGGATTAAATTGTAGATTTTACATACCTTCAAAGAAAAGAATAGAAATATATCATGTATCATGATCTCCCAAGACCTGCTTGCATAACTTATATATATATATATATATATATATATATATATATATATATATATATATATTGATAGTCTCACAAACTTACACCTATTTCATAGCATAGCTACGGGTTTCGTAGCTATTTCGAGTCAGGTATGGTATGAATATAATAGCTACTAAAAAGAAAATGATAGAAAAGGTCAGGAATATTGAATCAAAATATAAAAGATAACATATGGAAAAAGGCATTTTCGGATGTTAAGAAAATATATATTTATACATTTATATATAATAATATATGGGACTTTATTTCTGGTTGCTCAAACTTCAAAGGGAAAGAGCAAACGAGGAAGATTTTCAGAAGGAAATTATGAGAGAAAAAGAAGGAATGGGAAAAAGGAAAGGAAGTAAAAAAAAAAAAGGAAGGACCAAAGGTAAAAAGAAAGCTAAAAAGCAACTCCCGTAAGATCTCTATTAATGCTTGGTCCCACAAGACACATGTCAGTTTTCAATTCGCCCCACATCCCCACATACAACTTTCCCCCACATAAAAAATTTTCTGACCTCCAATCACCGCCGTCGACTTCACTTTGAATACAATGACTACCCATTTATGTTTGGGTTCTATATGTTGGGATTGCCGATCCCGCCACAGTTCAAAATAGTATGATAGTGTGCACTTTGGGCCAGCTGCAAAGCCGTCACGGTTTTAAACAATGGGTCAATTCCCAAAAGGGTTCATACTAGTGTGGTGGGACTATTTCTTACAAGTGTCCTTCATCCTCCAACCGTCGCCAAACAGTTGCAGGACACGCCGGCTGACAAACCGTTGGTCAGACAGACTTTCAACACAAGGGACAAATTTGCCTCTCCAAGGGAACAAATGAGGGTCTCTTCCACATCATGCAACAAAAAGACAGTCCCCCGCGAACGTAACCAGGCTATGATGCCACTTGTTGGACTACCGAACCCACCACATTTCAAACTAGTGTCATATTGTCCACTTTGGGCCAGTTGCAAAGACCGCACGATTTTAAATAATGGGTAAATCCCCAAAAGGTCTCATGCTAGTGTGGTGAGACTATCCTTATAAGGAGAGGAATGTCACTGTCCGCTTCCTATGTGGGATTTAGGTTGACCATATCCAACAATATTTGTAGGATTGTTGATTAGTAGACATCCAACAGTATTAGGTATTGGTTGATTTTTTTTATTAATTTTTGGGGATAAATGGTTTGGGGACGTAGGTGTTTGAACCCCTGTACCAAAGGTTGGTTCATGGTGAAATCAATTTATATGATTGATTGTTGTGAAATTTAGTTTAGATGATTCAATCAATGTTGTATTAAATGTAGTAGTACAACTATATATGGAAGATGATAAATGAAGGGTATGGATGTTTTATGAATGATAACACGCCTTATAAATGTTGATTCAATTGATTCAATTTATTTTGATTTCGCCGGTCAAATTTAGCCTGTAATTATTTTTATCAACTTTGTTGTATTTCGCTGAATAACTATCACGTGTATACCCAATTTTGGAATCTTTAATTTGCACCGTGCAAATTAAAAAAAAAACATCGTGCAACATTGCACGATTCTATCATAGATGGAAGTTTAAAACCGTCATCCAAAGCCAAATTTGCTGTCTCCATTAGGCATTTCTTCCATTAATACTTTATATTTGGATCCTCTTCAACGATAAATATTTGGATCCTCTTGAAATGATTAATATTAAACTATCCATATAACTTTAAACGAACATTAATATTTGGGTGCAAATTATTTGGATACTTTAAACGATCTTAAACGATTAATATTTGGATTCTCTTGAAACACAGACCCCTTCAGATATTCTCTCTTCTACTTTGTGAATCGCTTCCTCTTTGAATTACCTGAGTCGCTCAATTCTCTGACTGCAAGAGTTAGCCCTAAATAAAATTTTTCTCTTGAGTTTGCCATCTCAAGTTTGATTTTCGACTGAATTCTCTATGTTTTGTTTTGCAAAATTTGATAGGGATGGTCATTTTGTAGACATAAAACTAATGATCTTGGGGAATTTACAAACAGACTTGATCATTCTTCTCGATCACCTAGGTTTATGTAATGCATCTGCATGTCTGAATACAACTTTTAAGGTTATGTACATAACTGAATATTAATTGAATAAAAATTTACTTTTTTATTTCAGAATAAACAAGTTTAATTTATTGAATTAATCAGATTCTCAACATTGGATATAAACTTATTTCTTATCTGCACGAACACTGCTCAAAAAGTACCCCTGCACATGCACGACTTTTATAATTTTGCTTTTTCTCAACTTTTTTTTGCTCTCAATTTTTACCACACAGGGATTATAACAAAATAATTATAATATAGTGTGAGATTGCTTTCAATTTTGTCATGATTTATCTTTTTAATATATTGTTTTGTAGTGTATGTAATTGAGTATTTAATTAGTTGGTTATTTTTGTAATTTAAGTTCTAATTCTATACCATACCTATGATGAGGATTCTTTGAGTTTTTTGTCACTTTTAAAGATATTTTTGTCTTTTTACATATTCGAATGTATTTTTTAATATTTTATTTTCCTCCTGTGAGTAAAACGACGTCATTTCACTTAAGGATTTTTTCCCTCCACTAAGATTAAACGACGTCGTTTCACCCTTATGTAATTCGATACCATGTCCTTCAATTCTTTCTATGGGTTTGAAAATGAGATTAAGATTTGGGATTCGATTCGATCGGGCTTGTACTTCTTCTAGGATTCAGAATTGGGCTTCGGAGAATGCTATCTTTCTCTTCTTCTGAAATTCAAAATTGGGATTTGATTGGATAATTCTTTCTCTTTCTGATTGGTATTCATTCGAATTTCATTGCAAATTCAGTTCACAACGTGGATCGTAATCAGGTCGTTCACAAACGTGGCGATTCATCTCACAGCGTAGATTTAGGGAAGAGATACCAACAAGAATGAATGGCAACTCAAAGAGAAATGTTTAACTGTGGTTAGAGCCTTTTCTGTTTAATTTGGTGAATTCCTTCAGTACTAAAAGTGTGTGCTTTTGTAGTAAAAAAGTGGATAAATTGCAGAAAATTCTGTATGTGGGGAGTTTTTGTATTTGGGTGTTTGGGGCTAATAGAAATTAGATATTGGGCAAGTGGGACATGGGCTAACAGATGTGTCACGGATTCCATTCCATTCGTCTAAATATTTCCCTGGTCCTTCTCTTTTTAAAATATTTCCTTCACAACTTCCTACCTTTTTTGCTATGTTCTTTTTCCCCTTTTTCGATTCTTCACGGCATTCCTATGAATCAGATTAGAAGTAGAAAATATTTCTCGAATGACGATGAGATGCAATAGATCGAGTATAGATTTATTAGTTTCTCATAGGTTGCGGAACTATTTTACTTGCTTTCACCGAAACTTGTATAACTAATATAAGAGTTTGGTGGTTGCCGGAGAATAGGTCAATTTCCAGGTTTTATGGAACTAAGGTCGAGGGAAGAAGTTGAATAGCAGAAGAATTTGTAAATGGGAAAAAAGAGAACAGATGAGGAGGAAGGAAAATATTTTAGAAAAAGGAAAGGACTAAAAAAATATTTACACGGATGAAAAGGCATCTGTGATACTTCTGTTAAAGCACGATCCCACTTACCAAATGTCTAATTTCTATTAGCCCCACACACCCACGTACAAACACTCCCCCACATATAAAGTTTTCTGGATAAATTGGATAGTAAAAAAATATTTGTAACTACGAGAAATCTATTTTTGATAAGTAAAGCTGACAAAAGAAGAAGTGATGCATTTAAATGTTGATGTTTGAATGATGTACAATTTTAACAAATATTTCATCGGCATCATATCAAGTACCGGAATCTGTCTCTGGTGGGTGGAAGGGGCGGCGTTTGCCGCTGGATTTACAGTGGCCGACCATGAGGGTGGAAATATGGACGAAGACAATTACCAAAAACCCCTCTTATACATGGTCACTTCCTTTTAAAATTTGGAGAACATTATTGTTTTTGATTTCAAGCCAACATTTTTCCATCTGAAGAAGGTGTACTTGTGACACTTTTGGAGCTTTAGATGATTAAGAAATTCTGCAGTCAATCTGGTGTAAAGATCATGTTAAGAAAAATATCCATCTAAACTAGGAGTAAGCATGATGAAGACTTGACTACCACTTATTTAGCGGGTTTTTAACCTAAAAAATCATGCAACATGCGGTATACAAAGTGTGCAAAGTCTTTAGAAAGTCCGACTTTCCTAAGTGTTATAGAACTACCACTATATATTTAAGGTCAAGTGATGCTATTTTGTGTTAAAACATTGATTGTATCAAAATGAACATATAGTAAAACATGTTTTAATGCAAAAATTCATGAAAATTTACATTAAAACATTAATAAAATTCAAATAACAAATTTTACAGTTCAAATTAAAAGGTACACTTTATAAGTTAAAACGTATAAAAACTCTTATGGAAAGTCATGAAAGTTGGACTTTCAGAAGATTTTCTCTACAAAGTGCTAGTTATATTTATTTGGAATTTTTTTTCCAATACCATAATTTTTTCTTTTGTTATTCTTGGTTAATATATTTTACAATTTTGTTTTGTACATGTTTCATTCTTATTATTTTAGACCTATTCGTAATTGTTTTCTCATTTTCTCTTTTTTTTTCATTTGATTTGGTTAATTTTGTAATTAATTTGGTCCAATCAATTTCACTCAATTTTGGCATCACTTCCTTAAATATGGTCTTCCATTCTCTATTACCTATATCATCATTATAGATTGAGAAACACTTGTGTAAGGTGGACTTAGAGAAAGTCCAACAATTTTGCTATAATAGCAAATTTGCTCAAATATGGAGAATTTGAGCCTTTTTTTGAAGTCCAACAGATTCTCCATTTCATTCTCTATAATGGAGAAATTGAATAGAGAGAAGATTTGATTCTCCAAATTTGGAGAATGAGAAGAAATTTTTGGAGAAGCAAAATTTAATGCTACTTGCATTGTTTTTTGTTATTTCATTCATTAATTGTTTATCTTCAATAATTTTAAATGATAATATCTCAAAATAATTACAATAAAATTTTATCAAAAATACATATTCTAAAAATATGCATAAAGACGATTGTAATAAGATCTCATATGACTATTTTTACATGTATATATCTATTGATATTTAATAATCAAATATAATCTACTTTCCAATATAAATCTACTAAATTTTAACGCCATAAATAAATTTATTTTGACGTTTTTTATAAGTCATAACGTTGAAACTAAAGTTTTTTTATTAAACATTTTATTTTTAATGGTTGAAAAAAATAACTTGTAATAAATAATTGAAAAGAGGTAAGTCTAATTATTCATAACACGTTACAAAAATAAGAATATTGTAATTCGTAATGTGTTATTTTTATAAAAATATATTTTAATAATTTTATATTATGGAGTAAGTAATTTCAGATATGAAATGTTATTGTAACTTTTATTATAAGTTCATTATTTGCTTATTTATTATTATTTGAACTTATTGAATATATGGTTTTAAAAATAGAAGAAAATTGGATAAATATGTAGCATTAAATGTTAATAAATTTTAGGGAATGAGAAATGGAGAAACTATTGGGTTTGAGGTGAAAAAATATGGGGAATATGAGGTTTGCTTCTCTATTATGGAGAATGTGAATGGAGAAACTGTTGGACTTGCTCTTATGGTACTGCAATAGCCTAATTTTTCATATTATTGGCCCAAATTATTATTTGGCCTCGTTATCAAATAAACAAGAAGTCATGCATTACCATAAGAATGACTTATCTAATTGTTTATCTTATAGAATTTCCTAAACCTTTATATACACACTTTCCTAAAATTTTATAATAACAAAAACACATACACATGTTTATTTTTTAATTTGAAACCACTTATTGAGTAGGGTGAAATTTATTGGGCTCACCAGACCCTTAAAAACCACATTGGGCCAAAAAACTCAGCAAATGAATGGATCTCAAATACATATATACATATATAATTTCTTACAATTTTATATATTCAATCACTCGTCGCAAATTAATACGAACATGAATTTATATAATTTCTATTTGTCGTTAAGGATATAATGATTTTTAAAAATTTATTAATAAAGCGGTAAGTTAAATGAAAATAAATGGATTAGTACTTTTTGATTAAATAATATTATTTTATAATTAAATTTAACTCAATATCATTTATTGAGTAACTATTTTGACATATTATGTTATAATTATCAATATTTATGATTATTATATTTTTATTTAACGTTCGGCCCAATGCGTCGAAAGCTAACCTACTAAAAAACAAATTTAATACATTCAATTTGATTCAACTCAATTTAATATATTAATGAAATATAATTTGTTAAGATTCTGCTAATTAAATGAGTCAACTTTATATAGGCTAGTGAAATTGGTTAGTTGGCCCAAATCCATTTATTTAAATTTTCAATTATATGATATATATAACATGTATTGTTGGTATTTTAATTTATTAATTTTCATTTTAGTTCAATCCATTATATATCATATCAGTTCAGTTCAGCTGTAACAAACATGTCCTAATAGTACAGCTTTGAGTCAAAATTATGTTTTATTTCAAACATGAAACATCATAGCAAATCAGATCGATGCCAAGATTCAATGTATCACCAGCTTAGCTGGGATTTGATGTTGCTTTTTGAATTTGCGAAACTAAACAAAGGATTCATTCAAATCATCACAATCGAGTAATTATTATTTATAAGAAGAGATTAAAGAAATGCTTGACCATCAATTCATTCTATCAATCGAAGCTAATCAAATAAGATTCAGCTGAATTAAGCACGGCAAAGTAGGTCACAGGAATCCTTCTTATCATCTGGGAAACACACCGATTTGCCCTTTAAGCAGCACCAGATCTTTACCCCGCCATAGCTAACTGCGTGCACACATAACGCGTTACTCATCATCTTCCTCGGCATCCCAACGACATCAGCACCTGCAAAAAAACATGAACATTGGATGAACACAATCGTATCTGTATATATATATACAGATATATATATATACAAGGACTCCAGTAGCGACGCAATATTTGTGACGGATAAGCAAAGGTCGCTAAATATGCTACAAATTTACGAGTTTTTGTTCATCAGAGATTCATAAACTTTTACTTACCTTGATGAGGAGTGAACAAGCTGAGTATGAATAAAGCGAAAACAACGAACTTCATTGAGTTAGCAGATGGCATGATTCAAGAAATAGCAGATAGATCTTGTATGGCTCTGTGAAAATAAAATTGTTTGAGTAGTAGTACTCTTGAATTGTTTGTAATCAGTATATATAGGCGAAGGATAGAGCAAGGAACATAAATATAATTATTTATTTTTTGTATAAACCTTTTTGTATTTTTTTTGGCTCTATTAAATGTGATATTAATTTGAGTTTATTTTGTCAAAGTTGATGAGATATACAACCAAATTTATATGATAGCTGTAAATCGGATTTTTTCAAACAATTGAAAAAAAAATAACATTTTTTGCAGTAATATGTAAGGAATTTATCATATTATAATTATATATTACACGCAACCACAGATTTTATAAATATGCTTATCAAACATACTTAATAGATAAAATGTTTTAAAAAATTGAATTTATTTTACATGAAATTTAAGAAAATGGGAGTTGTTAGTAGCATATGCATTATTTGTGCTTTATTGAGCTGAATCATATAAAATAATTAGTAATTGATATTAGTAGACAATAATAGAAAATATTTAAATAATAATTAACGTTCTTTCATACGTTTTTAGTAGAGTTTTAATTAAAAAATCAATTTACAGGTCATATTAACAGTCGATTAAATATTAATACATGTAACATATAAGCATGCCCTCCTTTTACATACATATAAAGCCATAAAAGAAGGCACTTTCATTTGGAGTGCCCAAATTATTAATTGTGCGCATGGTGAGAGACATGAAACCATCTACCGTGATGTGCCATTATCTAGTTGAGAAGGTGAAAGAGAAAAATTATGGAGTTTGACAAGAGATTTTCATGTTTGATTCCAAAAAATAGCAATAATTTGGCCGATTTATTAGCCGGATATGCTAGAGAACAGACAGGTAGTAGACTAGAGTGGAATACTCCTCCCCACATTCTTCTTGTCAAACGATTCTAGACGGTTTCCAGTAAAATGATTATGATATTATTTTCCTTCAAAAAATTGTGTTATGTATAGGCAAGGTCCTAAAGAAAATATTAATACAAAGATATTAGGGAAAATATTGATGAAGGGCGGTATAAGTTTCATTATTTGAAAGTGAGGTGTAACTTTTGCATAATTTCTTAAAAGGACGATAATTTATTAGCCTATATTCATGTAATTTCAATATTGGTTTAAACACGTGTATACCCTTGTTTTGCAGTCTAAATTTTATCATAAATTTAGTTCAGTTTCGTGGATTCTAACTTGATGAAAATTTAATTCAGTCCTAAATAATAATTTTAATATTTGTTGAATTTCAATTTAGTTCACACGGAAAGAGTTCAATTCAGTTCAATTTTGCTAAATTCTACGAATTTAATTTAATTAAATGTTAGTTAACTTAAATTAAATTTAGTGTTTCGTCACAATTTTAATAATTCAGTTCGATTTTATTAAGGTTGCAAAATTTTGATTTGAATTCACTTAAAGAATATTTTAAAACTTTAAACTAAATTTGAAAAAATTTAATGAAACTAAACTAAATTAAAATTATACAAAATAAATTTAATTTATTCCAACTTCATTAAATTTAATGAAATTGAACCGAACTGAATTTAATTTAAAATATTTTGATGTTGTTGAAAATAATCTTAATTAAATTAGAATAAGTTAGTGAGTTTAAATCAAACTGAATTGAATAAAAATAAACTGAATTATAACTACAAAATAGGGAGATAAATGTGTATGAATATAGACTAATAAATTACTGCCATTTTTAAAAATTATGTAAAAGTTACACCGCATTTTCAAATAGTGAAATTTATTCCAAAAATGTTATATGGATGCGTACTCTTAACATTAGAAGTATAAAATTTGTGTTTTAATTTCTTTCTCATTTGGTCAATCCTCACATCTTCATGATATTAAATCTTGAAGATTTAATCAATTAATTGCTCTAGGACCAAGCAATAAATTTAGAGTATTTTATAATGGAGAAAGTTTCTGATAAATCAGCCTTATGATAAGGCAATAATATTAGGTTCAGGGGCAAAATACTTTTGGAGTTAGAATATAAATATTTATTTTTCGGTGTCAGTACTTAACATGTTAATAAAACTCAGGGACCATTTTGCAATAAGAATATATAACACATTTAATCTCTTTATTCATCATTACCATCATCAATCATCATTATTAAATCATCAAATCATCGACGTTCATCACCAAATCATCGACGTTCATCATCAAATCATCGTTTTTCATCAAATTCTCACCGTTCATCATCAAATATTTATCGTTCATCATCAAATCTTCATCGTTCATCATCAAATCATTATCGTTCATCATCAAATTTTTGTCGTTCATCATCAAATCACCGACGTTCATCACCAAATCATCGATCTTCATCATCAAATCATCGCTTTTCATCAAATTCTCACCGTTCATCATCAAATCATTGTTTTTGTCAAATGTTGTGTTGTGTGTTTAAGAAAGATGGCTTCTTTCTGGTTGTGTTTGATTTGGTGAATTAGAACTTCTATATCTTGTTGTGGTATCTCTTTGTATGACTATTTTTCTGATTGGCATAAAGTTATTGGCTGCTGAACCCTCAATTTATCAACATATTATCTTCTCTGCAGTGTCATTAGCTCATATTTGATGGAGTACAATGTTCCTGCATCCAAGGTGTTGGTGAATTTTGTTGAATATGTTTACATTAGTTGATTTAGATGGATTATATTCAACACTTGAATAGATGGTATAGACAGTTATAGATGTATAGATGGTAGTTAGGTTTAAAGGACTAGTGCTTCAATTTTGTAAAGTCGAATATTTTGCTTCAACTTTAGTGTATCAATTCAATGATCTACTTTATTGGATGATGATTTTGTTTGAATGTGATTCTATTCTCATTTTGATTTGGCCGGCCGATTTGGCCGGTTTTTTTTAATCAATCTCATACAATTTACGATTGAGGAAATGGTTCTTAAATGATTTTTCCGGAAGGATTTCCGATTGAGGAAATGGTTCTTTCCGGGGGATTTACGATTAAGGAAATGATTATTTCCGGAAAATTTACGATTGAGAAAATGGTTCTGAAATGATTTTTTTAGAATGATTTATAACATCTGAAATTTCTCTTCCGGAAGGATCTCTGAAATCGAAAATTAAAAGCACGACGGGGAAACCGTCATGCTTCACGAACGCAAAGCACGGCGGTTCTACTAACGGCAGGACATCTCCGCCTTGCTTCACCCGAATCCCCGCCATCCTTCCTATGCTCCTCCACTAGTGAAATAAGTTCGGGAGAGCAAGGACGGGGTCCCGATATTATATCGCCCTATCCATCTAGCCATGCAAACAGGTTCACATGATCATGGGTCCGAAGGGGTTTTTGGTATCTGTGGATAACACATTCTCAAAGGAAGCACGCATGTTACCATTTTTTTGGCTTTGCAAGGACAAATTGCAACACAAAATTTAGGAATTTGTCTACAGATGTCATGTCTCTCACATAACCACAAAGAACTGCCAGCGTGGGTTTATACCTGATGTCCCCTTTTCTATATTATTGTCAATCACATTCATTTATATATTGCGTAAATGGCATTATATTTCACGATAGTTCGATTTAGAGCAAAACAAAATGCAATCGAAAGCCATGTTACACTTGATTTGAGCATGGTTACAATAATGACTTTTTAATGGTGTATAAATGGTAACGGTTAAAGTTGAACAAACAATGAATCGTCAGATAATCCCGAATCGCAAGACAATCCCGACGAGGAGAGAATTTAGAATGTATTCTCACAATATATTATTGCGTAAGACATTATTTTCTTAGACAATATATCAAATTAAGTGATAAATTACTATTTTTGATTCATTTTTATAATCAAAGAATAATTGTATAAATATATTATAATATCACAGTGTTCAAAATTATTCTAAGAGCATCTCTAAGGGGACACCAAATTTGGTGTCCATTGTGTCTATCGACTATATATTGGTGCGACACTATATTTGATGTTCATTCCAATGGCATAATATTTACACACTGTATTTGTGGGAATGAATAGGAAAGCAGCAAATTTAATGTTATACTGTAGGAAAACACCATATTTGGTGTTGGAATATTTTAACATTATATTTGGAATTCTTGTACCTTTTGAGTTCCTTTCAATATTTTTGAGTTATTTTATTGTTTTAATTTCATTTTTTTTATTTATTGGTTGCTATTTAAAAGATAAATTAATTTTAAATTATTTAATTAATTAAATATGGCAGCATTAAAATATATTTATTTGGAATATATATATTTCCTTAATATTCAGTACACAAATCCAATTTGATTTTATTAATTAATTAAATTGGATGTAACTATTGACATTATGTATTTTTATTTGATTTTAGATGAATGCAATTGAATATTAAAAATTAAAGAATACTAAAATATATATTATCATTATTTAATATATAATCATATTGTAAATATTATTATGTACTTTTATTTATAAATTACATTATGAAAATCTAAGTAGAAGAAGTTATAAACATAACATAATAAATTAACATATTAGAGAATATTCTTTTTATGGTGTAAAATATAGTGTTATGGGTTTGGAGAAAATAGTGTAAAATTACTATAGTAATATAACATCAAATATAGAATAGTGTGCACCAAATATAGTGTTTTGCCTTGGAGATGGTCTAATTAAGGAGACATTTATTTTCATGGCGATTGCAATAGTTTATTGGTCACGTATTTTAATAAGCCCTTGTATTGATCTGTTGAACAGGTACCGTTGACCAACTGAATTATTCAAATGGGGGGATTATTGTCATATAAAAATAAAAAAGGATTAGTGTGAAAATGTCCAAAACTTTGAGGTATGATAGGCAATTCGAAAGAAAGAGAAGGATGTGTTTGTAGTTTTCACTATTTATTTCTAGTTTCCTCCTCTTGCCCTATATATTATACCATACAGCAATACTCTCACTACTTCTCTTTCACTTGCTCATAGCCATGAGATTACCAGTCATCCATATCAACTTCTTTATGGTTCTGATTCTTCTAATATCCATGGATGCAATCACACCAGCCTCTGCATCCCTTTTTCCGCTCGGAAGGAGAGCGGCTGGTGAACGGAGGCTTTTGCACCATATTCCACTAGAGGATCAAAATGCCAAGGTGCAGTTTGACATAGATGCAACTAAAAAGTCCTAAAAACACAGGTTATATATGTTTTTGAGCATAAAATCTATGAATATGTAAATTGCAGGGCTTTACTATGGACAAGGAGGCATATCATAAACAAACTCAAAGCTCGAGCAACGTGGATGTTGAGGAAGTCATCTACACTATCGATTATCATGGAGCAACTACTCATCCTACACCAACTCCCAAGCATCCAGGACCCTAGTTACTTAGCTGTAAGCATGCATAGTCCATAGCCTTTGAGCAAGTAAATATATGCAGGAATGAATAAGAGATGTATAAAATCAAGTCTAGAATATTATTTCATGTTCCAAGTTTGATTTGTGTACTTAATCCCCTTTTTCAGTAAGATACTTACTAGAAAGTTGGCACTAGAAAAGGGTTAAATGTCATGGTTTCTCACCAGTCACATGTAATGAAAGCATCCCTTCGGCATACTGCCTTCTTACCTTCTTGTACCTGTCAAGAAGCATCTCATAATATGGTTTGACATCCTCAACTGCAGCTTCACTGCAAAACCTGGACTTAACCTCCATAAATGTTGTACTCATCGTCTCCACATTTTGACGGAAAAACTGCAAAATATCGCCTAGATCCCCAGGGAAGGTACTTGAATTATGTGGTTCAAGCTCCTCCTTGCAGTTAAGATGCTGCAGCCATCTTAGTCGCTGAAAGAGATCATCGTTCTCTTGAACAGCTACTTCCAGGCGCTTCATAGCCTGTACAAAGGACAAGTCGGTATGGATCTTACTGATCAGTTGCTGGAAAATCGTTCTCTGGCTTACAGAGAGTGATCCATTGGTTACAGTAGACAAGAAAGCCTGCCCAATCATGCAAGCTTTACGAAATGTTGGGTCAATGTCACCAATCAATGCGATTCCAACATGAAGCAAGTTCACACACATAACATGCGAATTCAACGATATAGAGCCACTGCATGGTTGCTGTGTTTCTGTATGTTTATCACTCCAATGATTGAGCGCGGCATGGACAAAACCTTCCCATCTGATGTAAAAGGAATCCAAAGAACTAAAGTTAATAATCATAACAATTAAAATGTATAATCCGGAACAGCTCCGGAGATTTAAAATGTAATTACAATTCCTCTTTTCAAAAAATGGAATTCAAACAAATGCGTGAGAATCATGCCAATGCCGATTAAAAAAAAAACAAATTAGTCGCTCTCTTAAAGCTTAAATGATCCATACTTTAAATCATTTATTAAGGAAATCCTATAACAAAAAAACAAATTAGAAATTAATTGCATGCCCTACCCCACGTATGGTCAATCTTATGCCTTAGACCAATTATTGATGCATCAAGGCAGAGTCACAAGTTTTGTTCTCAGCATGATGTTAAGGTCTAATCACAAAAATAAGCGTGTAGGTCAATAGTCCAAGAGACCCTTTCAGATCAAATAAAGACCATGGATTGAGACGTTTGAATGAATTATTGGTTTGTCTATAATCAGAACCACACTGTAGGTGCACAAAAATAAAATAAAACAAGTATCGAAGATTGAAGTTGAACAAGATTTCTGCAACATTCTTGGTGATTTTAGCAGCAATGAGAAGTATGTTGCATTTTTAGGTTACTGGACAACAAAGTAACACATGTGCCTTGGAATTTTAAGAACTCTCTACTCCTTAATATGAGTTCCGATCCTTTTTTAAATCTTCAAATCTAATTGTCAATAATATCTTCAGACATAAAATATCAATCAAGACTTTGGAGGTGTACATTCTCGTCTCTCTTGAAACCATAGAGACGAGATTCAGGAAATTCTACGATACGATAACAAATTATAATCTTCAATACAGCACAAGAAAATTAGATTCCTTAAAAGTTAAAACTTAGTTTCACTAATATTGATAGATTCAGGAATTTATTCAAGAATATAACTAGGAAAACCTTGCAAGACAGAGAGATTGTTAAAAGAGAGACTAATCCTATAATTGGAGCTACCTTAGGAGACTGCATCAAGATTGAGAAAAACTTACTCAAAAGGAGGCTCAACCCAATAGCGAGTGTCAGATGTAAGGAGAATCCAGCTGATCAATCTTCATCAACAACTGTATGGGTTTCGTGTGGAACACCCCGAGGTATGTAGAGAAGATCACCTTCTTTTAATCGGAATGCATGCCTCCACCCGTTGGAAGGTAATGCTTGGTAATGAAACCCTAGAAGGCCATCACCTGAGTGAGATATGAAAAGGACATGATAAGGCCATCCCAAAGATAAGGGAGGCGACACTTGAGCTGACGGATTTTGGGAAGCTTTCTCAACTGCTTTTTCACGATGTCGCAGTTGTCACAATATAGAGTAGAGAAAGTATCCAGTTGAAGAAAATCATTCGAGCTGTCGATATCTATCAAAGGCAGCCGGATTTCATAAATTTTCTTACTCAGATACAGATGCCTCAATTTTCGCAGATTCCAGAATGTATCAGGTAACCTAAGAATGAATCTCCATTCTGGAAATATAACGAGTGTTTCCAGGTTGGTAAGATTACCTATAGATGGTAAGATGAATCCATCAATTGGAATTGCCAGATATCTCAGCTGGTTAAGACCTATTTCACTTGGAAAACTTGATGTGAGAAAAACATTCTCTACATGCAACACTCTGAGAAATTTGACAATGCGTAGTATGAATGACATATCAATCTTCCTCTTCCAACGTGTTTTCTCAAAGAATAACAGTGAGCGCAAACGAGGGCAATACAGCTTGGCCACCTCAAAATGCTCAGTTTCAGAGCGTACGCATAGCCTTCGCAGGTTTCCTAGCTCATAAAACGATAAAAGCTCTTCACCACCTCTTAATACAGGGAAAAAGAGTTCTTCGCTGGCTTTTCTTAAGCAAAAACTATGGAGCAAATCATGAATACGGCACAGCTTCACACCACCTCCAGATCTTTCTTTGATAACAGTAACTAAGCTTTTATCAATCAGACTCGTGAGGTAACCTGTTGCAACTTCTTCCAAGCTCTTGAACTCACTTTTTCGGACAAATCCCTCAGAAATCCATAGCCAAATCAACCTCTTGACGGAAATCTCTTCGTCTTCTTGAAATGCGCCGAATGAGAGAAAACATGGTTTCAAGTGATCTGGCAAATGGCTATAGCTGAGCTCTATTGTGTAGATGCAGTTATCGGTAAGAGTGGCTACTAGGTTTGACCTTATGCTTTTCATAACCTCCTTCCAAGCCACTTGTCTTTTAGTTAATAAAATACCAGCTACAAGGACAATAGTTAGGGGCAACCCCTTACAAAACTCTACATCTTCCATACCAAATGGATATAATGGTTGAGTCAAAACTTTTCCAGGTAGGTAAAGCTTCCTGTTTAGTAACTCCAAACTCTGTAAGCGAGTGAGTTGAGGAAGGAAAATAGGCTTCTCACCAAGTATAGTTTCAGGTAAAAGGTCACCCTGCCGACTAGTAAGTAACACTCTGCTTCCAATTGAATCATCAGGGAACGATTCTTTTAAGCAATCTAATGCTTCAATATCCCATACATCATCCATAAATATGAGATATCTACGCTTCAACAAGGAACGCCAAAGCTCTTGAACTAAATCATAGTCATCGTATTCAGTCACGTTCTTATCAGGTTGAAGCTGATTTAAAAGCTCAAGTAAAACTTTTCTTCGATTGAATACTTGAGAAATAGTACACCGTGCACGAATATGAAAATGGTACCTAACTGATGGATCATCATAAACCTTCATTGCTAAAGTTGTCTTTCCAGATCCGGGCATGCCTGCAATAGCAACAACCTGCAATGTCTTCGATCCTCTCTCAAGCCGGTCGATAACTGATGATCTTTCTGTTTCAAACCCTACTATTGTATCAGCTGCTGAGTTGCTGCTATGTGATGGCACCTATTTCAATAACAAGATCAAAATTTTGGTACAACTAAAAACTTCCAAATTACAAACTCTAACATTAGCCAGACGTGCAATCATTTCTCAATTCTTTTGACTAAACTGTAGTTCTGTTTCAGTTTAGTTGTTATCAGAAATAAACAATGCGAGTTAAGTTAAGCTCAATCTATAAAACAAGTCCTTAGAAATCATAAATGAAATTGATATAGATTCAATAAAATCTGGAACATGTATCCTTAAACAATACTTGTACCTGATCAGAGGATGTCAGGCTGACTTTGTGGGGTCTGATATTTTCCAGCTTCTCATTGAAAATCTCCATCGAATGAATCTTTATAATCCTGGTGTTTTCTATGATTGACTGAAAGCACGTTTCAAAGGTATCCAGAATATTTCCAAACACCAGCTGGTCAATGAGAAACTCTATTTTGTAGGTCACCTCCAAAGAAAGATTCCAGGCAACTTGATTAATGTCCTCCTGAGGATTCCGGAACTCCACCAATTGCCCCATAAATGATCTTAAGTACACAAGATTTTCTCGAATTTTCGGTACATAACCCATGGTATCTAATTCAACCTCAAAACACTTGTTCTCCGACAAATAGTCTTCTAAGAGGAAATCAAGAAAGGCCAATACATAGGTCTTTGGAAAGGTGAATTCTGTTGGTTTTACCACTAACTCTTCAAGTACATGTGACCGAATTTGGTGAATGCTCGCCATAAACTCCTGAAATCCATGATCAATCACAAAATGTTTCTGATGAAGTGAAAAGATTATGATTCCAGCATCAAATATAGCAGCTCTAGTGAAATCCCGAATTTCTACATTGAACTTGTGTGGCTGCTTACTGAGCAAGGCTCTCAAGGATCGTAGTCCCTCATACATTACTATGAATGTATCCTTAAAGGACACCACAGGACCTGTATCAAACAGTAGGATCTCCCAGAGAGTAGATATGACAAAAGAAGTGAAATTCTTCAAGTCAAGAGTTGGAACATACAACTCTCTTAACGATTTTAATGTTTCAAGGGCTTGAGCACAAGTCTCCAGTAAAATAGGATTATCAGCAGGTTTGATTCTCAACAGCAGAGAAGAAACCATGGACTTCGCTCCACCAAAATCATAATCTGTATCTGAAAAGAACCGTAAAGTTACATGTGCTGCAGTGATTGCAATAGGCTCAATGTGAGATAAGAAACATTGCAACTCTTGACTTTCACCAGAGCAAATTAGTGAGAAAAAACTGATGAAGTTCTTCCAGAAAATGATGTTCTCTTTCAAGGCTACAATGGCTTGTTCAAAAACTGCAACATCAGATATTGATCTAGGGAAGCTTCCAAAATTCTTGAGATTCAAAACAATGGAATCAAAGATATCCTGGACTTCACCTGCCAGCAGTACTGGAGCAGCTGAGCATTGCAAATAGTTAGGCAAAATCTTGTACCATGTATCCATTTCTTCCTCAATCGATTCAATATTGAACAAGTTAGGGAACCCATCTAGACGATACGATAGCAAAACCGGACAACCATTTGAGATCATGGAAATGAAACTTTCAACCTTTACAAAAATAGATGGCTGACTTGCGTCCATGGCATCATCAGAACCGAAAAGAGAGCTTCTAAGAACACCCCTTAGCTTGAGCATCAGGTTCTTCGATCTTTTTATTTTGGTCCTCCTCAAAATCGTTGAACAAAGAAGAAATGTTCTGAGAACCCTTAGCTTGTGCACAAGGATCCAGTACACTCTTCCGTACTCACTTTCTGAGTCAACTGTTGCTATCATCCACTGCAGACCATTCAATGCAGGAGCAATAGAACTAACAATTTTGCGAGAAGCCATTGCTGCTAGATTCAGCTCAGGGTGGCCTAGTCATATACATAAAAGAAAATTTCAAGTTTCTACGAAAACCAAAACAAAGAACTTAACAGTAAAAAAGGAGTGGAAATTAAAAGATCATACCAAGTGAAGGCCAGCAGATCAGGAACAGATAACCGAGATGATCATTCTGAAACAAAACAGGATCTCGTTTTGCAGAGAGGAGAGAGAAATATGGATATCTTTGGAAGAAAGAAACAGCAATATTAATCGATTAATTGGGAAAATCCAAATGAATACAGACCAGTACTTTAGCTTATATAGCCAGTACAAAACGAAGGGAAAAGTTTTTAACCAAAAAAAAAAAAAAAAAAAAGTTGACTGCAACGGTAAAATAAGAAAGGAGCAATGAGAACACAACACTATGATCACACTTTCATCAAGTTCACATTTTTTAGTTTTTTTGCTTTCTCTGACAGAGTATGATCAAATTTATCTTTTTTTAATCAGATATCACATGGCAAAGAATCGTAGTTTTCAGCAAGATTTACAAATCAAGAATTTTGTCCAATTGATTAATAATGTCCATTTGCCAATGATTTTCTGCATATCAAGAAATTTGTCAAACTATGTCAATTAATTAACTTTTTTTATCCTTCCGGGCCCAGGATGTTAGTATGAAACCAAAAGGATTCGATTTATTTGGATAAATTTTCAAAGGAAGCATGCATGTAACCAATTTTTCGGCCTAGACAATATCAGTCAACTGATGATGGCTTTAAAAATCCTGCAAAAAATATTTTATAAAAAAATGACAATATCAGCAATGACAACGTGAAGAATTCATGGACTTTGTGATGACGAATTGAAGGTCTTACATCCCTTTATGGTGGAGGGTAGGGTGAGAACGGGTTATATATACAGAGAACAAAATATAATAATATAATAGACATGGGGTGAGAGGATTGGCCTAAAAGTACTCTAGGAATTTGTCCAAAATGTCATGTCTCAGATAACCACCATGAATTCTTCTTCTTGTTATAAAAATCGGGTTGTTGGGTGTATATGTAGTTTTCACACACTACATATATTTATATATGTATATGTGATAATTCTAGTTTCCTCCTCCTGGCCTATATTTATGCTCCAGTATAGCAGTACTCACACTTGGCCGTAGTCATGAGATTACCAGTCATCTTATTAACCTTCTTTATGGTTCTGGTTCTTTTAGTCTCCATTGATGCAGCCCTCATTTTGCACCATATTCCACAAGAGGATCAAAATAAGGTACAGTTTGAACACAGATGCAACTAGAAATTCCTAAGAACACAGCTTATATATGTTTTTGAGCAGGGCTTTACTACGGACAAGGAGGCATATCATAAACAAACTCAAAGATGGAGCAGCATGAATGCTGAGGAAGTCATCTCTACTATCGATTATCATGGGGTAACTAATCATCCTACACCAATTCCCAAGCATCCAAGACCATAGTTATTTAGTTGTAAGCATGCATGGTTCGTAGCTTTTGAACAAGTAAATATATGCACTAATGAATAAGAGATATGTGAAATCAAGTCTAGAATATCATTCCATATATCAAGTTCAATATGTGTAGTCAATCACCTTTTTCAGAGAGAGACTTACTAGAAAGTTGGCACTAGAAAAAGGTTTAATGTCATCATGGTTTCTCACCAGTTACATGTAATGAAAGCATCCCTTCAGCATACTGCCTTCTTACCTTCTTGTACCTGTCGAGTAGCATCTCATAATCTGGATTGACATTCTCAACTACAGCTTCACTGCAAAAACTGGACTTGACCTCCATAAATATTGTACCCATCATTTCCACATCCTGACGAAAAAACTGCAAAATATCGCCTAGATCCCCAGGAAAGGTACTTAATACATGTGGTTTAAGCTCCTCTTTGCAGTTAAGATGCTGCAGCCATCTTAGTCGCTGAAAGAGATCATCGTGCTCTTGAACAGCTACTTCCAGGCGCTTCATAGCCTGTACAAAGGACAACTCAGTATGGATCTTACCGATCAGTTGTTGGAAAATCGTTCTCTGGCTTGCAGAGAGTGATCCATTGGTTACAGTAGACAAGAAAGCCTGCCCAATCATGCAAGCTTTACGAAATGTTGGGTCAATATCACCAATCAATGCGATTCCAACATGAAGCAAGTTCACACACATAACATGCAAATTCAACGATGTAGAGCCACTGCATGGTTGCTGTGTTTCTGTATGTTTATCACTCCAATGATTGAGCGCGGCATGGACAAAACCCTCCCATCTGATGTGAAAGGAATCCAAAGAAATAAAGTAAATAATCATAACAGTTAAAATGTAAATTCCGGAAAACAGCTCCAGACATTTAATTAGTAATTACAATTCCTCTATTCAAAAAATAAAACTCAAACAAATGTGTGCATCATGCCAATGCTGATAAAAATACAAATAAGTCACTCAAAAAGCTTAATTGATCCATACTTTAAATCATGTATCAAAAAAATCCTATTACAGAAAAACAATTTTGAAATTATTGGCATACCCTACCCCACATATGGTCAATCTTATGCCATAGACCAATTATGGATGCATCAAGGCTCAGTCACAAGTTTTGTTATCAGCATGGTGTAAAGGTCTAATCACATAAATAAGCTTATGGGTCAGTAGTCCAAGAGACCCTTTCAGATCAAATAAAGACCATGGATTGAGACGTTGAATGAATTATTGGCTTTCTATAAGCAGACCCAAACTGTAGGTGCACAAAAATAAAAATAAAACAAAGTATAGTAGATAGAAGTTTGAACAAAATTTTCTCCAACATTCCTGATGAAGTTAGTAGCAACAAGAAGTTTGCTGCAATTTTTTGGTTACTGGACAACAAAGTAATTCATGTACCCTTAATTGAACTCTCTACTCCTTATATGAGTTACAGTCCTTTTTTTATCTTCAAATCTAATTAATGGACTTGGAGGCGTACACTCTCATCTCCCAGAAATACATTAATATGCACTTTGGAGGTGTACAGTCTTATCTCTCTTGAAAGCAGATCTACCAATTTCTTTTGACCTTAAGATTATTCTCTAAAAGTAACAATTAAACTAATCTGTGGAGAAGTACATCCTCATCATCAAGTTATCTGGTATATGATAACAAATCATTAACATCGATACAGCACAAGCAATTTTAGAATCCTTAATTTTTAGAGATGTCCACTGATATTGATAGATTCAGGAACATGTTTAAGATATAAGTGTTGCGTAAGAAATTACTTTAAAACCTTCCAAGAAAAAGAGATCATAAACAGAGAGACTAATCAGAAAAAAAAATCCAATAACTGGAGCGGCCTTTAGAGACTGCGTCAAGATTAAGAAAAAACTTACTCAAAAGGAGGCTCAACCTCAATAGCAAGTGTCAAATGTAAGGAGAATCCAGCCGATCCATCTTCATCAACAACTGTATGGGCTTCGTGTGGAACACCCCGAGGTATATAGAGAACATCACCTTCTTTTAACAGGAACTGCATGCCTCCACCCGATGGTTGATTACCAGCCTCTGAAGTATTAACAGAGTCATATAAGCGAGGTAAATGCAGCCTTGATTGTGGGAAAATCTTCCAATCCTTTGTTCCAATAAGTTGCAAAACAAAAACACAGTGATCATCACTATGACGTGATAACCCTTGTGAATTTGGCGGTGTTAAGTACATATTCACGCCTGCTGATGGTTGACCGAACAGAGACGCTAACCCATCTGCAATAGCAGCTATACTCCTAAAACGAAATTCCATACCGCGCAGAGCAATTGTATAGCCATGTTCATAAGCTTCCTTACACTTTAGTATCTCATTAATGTGAAGACTATGTGGAGTCCCGAAACTGCAAGAACCAAATGTCTGTGAGAAATAATGCAGCTCCCCCTCAGATTGTCGTGTTTTAACAACACGTATATCTTGTTGGTTGATTATTGGAGAGCCAAAATCATCCTTAACCTCCTCTAAGAAATGTAGAACATCAAGTTCATCTGAAGCAATGGGTGGACAAGCAGTAAGGTTCTGTAACATGGAAGGAAGAAAAGAAGGTATCTCTTTCAGCTGAAAACATTTAGCAAGAGAGCTAAAAGTAGAATCTTCACTGAGCGGAGCCTTTGAAGTGCCTCGGAAAACCAATGGTGATTCCTCCCAATAATTTGATATGAATTCTTCAAACCTTATGTTATACCAATTGAAAAGGCTACTTTCAATTAGTTTGGCATTTGAATGTTCAGGTTTAAGACCATCCATGCAAAGCCTGAAAATACTTTCTGCCAAATCATTTGTTCTGACATTGCTTATATAGGTATCTCTAACACCATTGCACTCTGAGGTCTCACAAACCAAGAAGGTATGCACATTTTCCCATAGTCTTTTCAAGCAAACAGCTAGACTTCTAGAAATTTGTCTAGGAATTTTCTCTAGTTGCTTGGTGGTGGTGGAGTTTACCAAAAGAAGAGTAGCTTGAAGTAGCAATAAGGATGGATCACCTTTCTCAAACACTAATCTCGGGCAGTTTCTACTTCCCTCGTCACTGTAAGAAAGACAAATCACTGCAGGCAAAGACATTTGGACCTGAATAAAAGAAACGCTACAGGATGGTCAAGTCTAGTTAATTTAGAGCCAAAAGATCAATATACAAGCAAAGAACTGAAACTGCAACATTTTCATGGATAACATTTCTTCAACCTCATTATATGTGCTTGTTCAAATGAACTTCAATTTCAACTTCGGGAATATGTTGATATCTTAATCAAAAACATTTTAACATTCAAGGTGTCCTATAAAAGGCAGCAGTATTCCCTAAAGTAAACACAGTTATATGCATCAGTATTAAACAGCTCAATATACTAGCATTGTAGTTAAGAAGACTCACACAAGTTTCTCTAGTGCCGAGAACTCCAACAGCCTTTCTCGGCCAACCGAGGTCGTGGAAAGATCCAAGGCTGCATTACAGGCAGCCATCGACACACTCCTTCTCGAGCATCCTAACAAGCTGATCAAGCCTACTATCACTCCATCTTCCAACGCAATCTTCTCATTCAATTCAATCGACATCAGCGATGCAGCCCCAACAAGTTCCAAACTTTTTCGAGCAATTTCATCACTCCTGCCACACAAAGGCCAGAAACTCCACCAAATCAGCAAAAAGTAACACATTTTAAAAGGCCAACTGAGTCATTCATTTTTTTTCTCTCCTACAAATTAGAAATCCCAGAACCAGAAAATTTTTGAACTTTAATGAACAAAATAAACAAAGATCATTCATTTAACATGCATTGATATAATGAAGAAACATTACAAACAAAAAAGAAACTTACTCTGATTTCAGGAGGATGGGTAGCAATGAGATTATAGTGTGGGGCAGCTGATTCTGGGAAAGGGAACGTGTGATTCGATTCAAGCAGAGGTTAATGAGGTGGGAATTATTACAGGAGTCTGAGGAGTGAAGGGCTGCAAGAATTAGTGCAAACAAAGTATGGGGCTTTGGATTCCGTATGGCTAGTTTCTGGTGTTTGGATTGATTTTCCCCCTTCTTTTGAATAACTCTTTCTGCCTTCCCCAGCACCATGTTTTCGGTTGCCTGAAGCTAAGAAGCGCAGTGGAAATTTGGACAAAAAAATTGGCAGAATCGGTACACCTTTTGGCTCTTAAATCCTAGCTGCTATCAGCCTATCGCTTTGATTCAATTTAGTTCAATTCTATTTATATACAGGTACTGTATAAACAAGGAGTCGTTTGGTTAATATGGAAATCTCTGATAAAACCCATGATTTTATAAAAGTTATTTAGTTGGATTTAAAAATAAATAAATTCACAAGAATTTGGATAAGAGAATTCCTTCGTTACGCTTTCATTATGTGGAAATTCGACGTTTGTATAAAAGTTAATAGTTTGTATAAATTCCCCAAATTTTTTATCATCAATAGTTGATGATATTATTGATGATATTGTATCTCTCAAACCAAACAATCCCTAACAATTTTTTTACTCGATTCAGCCTAAATGATAAAGTAAGGTTAGAGTATAATGTGCAAATTAGATGATATCATCTCCATTCTGAGATGCTATTATCCTAAAGCTTATTTTAATCTTAACTAAACCAAATCGAAATATATTTCTGAACTAAACTGAACTTAATCATGTTTTTATATTAGCTAATTTATTTTTACACTTTAAAATATTTGCACAACTCTCAAAATATAAGTATCTTTCTAACAAAAATAACAATAACATAAAACTCATTACAAAAGTACATGAACAAAACCAAAAATCATGAGTTAATAATGGTATGACCATATTGCTCATCAAGAACTCTCAATCTCACAATATGGCCTTCAAAATGCACAAAGCTAGAGTGGACAGAAGAGAAAAAAAATGTTTTCTCATTAATCACTTGTTCATTGCTCTTATGAGCTATAATCCTGTATACCGAGTTCTTCCAAGTTTCTATATATTGAGTAGGTGATCACGAATTTCTTATATCGTGTTCCAGAAATATAAGTTACAACATCTTCTATTCCTCACAGATCAGACTTGCCAGAAGCAGTGATGCCTAGAAGTTTGGCTAATTCACCACTCTCGTACGCCTCAACAGTATCTGTACAACACGAAGCCAGAGTCAGAACAACAAAATATCAAGAATTTGATAGAGAAAGATTGAGAGAGTCTGTTACATACCATCAGAGCCTCCAAGGAACTTTCCATTGATGAAAACCTGTGGAACAGTCCGCCTCCCTGAAACTCTACTTACAGCATTCTGTAAACGCCATCCATCGGCTGCTCAAAGAGAAAAGAAAGCTAATTTAGGACAAATCTCGATTTCATACAACAAACAAAAAGAGATCATTGTGTATCTCCGCAAAAAGTTACATTTCTGCTCCATAACTTTGTTTCAAACTGAAGAACCTTAGGTGGCACGGCAATTTGAAAATAGTCCATCCACATAAAATTCGACAATAAAATGTGACGGTTTCCACAACACGTGAAACAAACCATACAACAAACTAAGACTTTATCTATCATACATTGACACTGTGTTTGCAAAACCAGTGAAACCATAAAGCTGATGAAAAATCAGAGCTCTGCTTCCCAACCCCATTTCTGAACAAAACTATGTTGGCCTATATGTTATCAAGATTGGCACCAAAACTCTTCCAGTAAGATACTAAGGCAACTCAGAAAGAATCACGAAACACTCCTTACATGAATCAGTATATGAATCTTCAAACCTTGATGCCTCATTAAAAATATTTTCGTAATTCTTTATACATCTTATCCTACCAAAAGATCCCTATTCGTCCATTCTTTATCAAATTCAGGCATGTACTGAGGGGGAAAAAACACTACTTATACAAAAACAAAACAGAAACCAAAACCAACACCATCGCTAGACAGCAAAAGCTAAAACCTGCATCACTTTGTATCATGACTGGCATTCTACATTATCGATCTCTCAGCAACATAGAGCACATAAACTCCTACAAACAATGCTATAACCATATTTGAAGCTAATGAAATTATCAAGACGTAAAACATATAATGGCACGTATCACAGGGAGAACATGAATGATATAATCATACCTCTCTCATCGAGCTCAATAACATGAACTTCCTGCTTTAAGGAATGGAACACGCCCTTTGCCCTTCTACAGTACCTGCAATGAAAAACAAACATCGTCTCAAAAATCTATCTTTTTATTCCCATTCTTTGATCAAATCGCATGAGAGATAGGGGGCTTACGGGCAGTAGGATTTGGAGAAGATAACGACGGGATGAGAAGCGATGGTCTTCTTCACCAGCTGGGCAGCGGCGGATTCGGCGGCGGCTTCGTCGTCGAAGTCCGATGCGGATGCGGTGAACAGCAGGAAAGAGGTCAGGATCGATAGTACGAGGAGGAACTGGATCACGGTGTTTTGCTTAGCCATTTCAGATTGGATCAAAGTCAAACTGAAGGTACAGCACGGCGGCGGCGGCGGTTGGATCTTACGTCAAAATGAGAGCAGTGGCCTCTGTGCTAGCAGGAGAAGAGTATTTCTGTAATCTCTGTGGGATGTATATGTGATCGGGATTCTGTGCTATTAGTGCTATAATAACAATCTTGTGGGATGCAAACAATATAACATTAACTAATTATGGCCCGTTTATCACGACTGAACTACACTATTACTTGGAAAACATATAAATGGCTAGAAAGGTAATTTCACCTCTAATACTTTTACATTGTGGGTTTATAGGAATTATCAGTATACCTCATTAACAATATTTAAAAACTCAACTATATTTCTATGCACTAGAATGCTCATTGAGACTTGAAGCTAGAAAAGTGTTGGTGTGCCTTAGATATACATCAATCGATTTGACATGTGGTTTAGTTTAATTCAATTCATGAAAAAATAGACTCAAAAGAATAAGTTATATTTAACCCCTGTTCTTTTTAGCTTTTTAGTAAATCATAAACTTTAATTGATTTACTCACTCAAGATCAAGGTACCCAGGAGTTTTGAGTCATCCGACAACTCTCGTTGACATATAAAGGCCATCATCAATTGTAAATGCTCGAGACGTGCTGAAATCTGCCATTTAACCTCAAAGTTTTCGTTTTTTATGCAGTGGTGATTTGACATTCCTCCTCTCGATGTGGGAGTGGTCCATCGGCTTGAGCTCTTGGATGGAGCTGGCGGTGTTGACCATCTAGTTAAGACAATCGGCTATGTCGTTGTACTCCCCCCTTTGAGCCCTGTGAAATTTTTCCAGCTTTTCCATGAAGACCCAGCTCGATTAGGCCCCGTCCAGGCTGACCGAGAGTAATATAGTCACTTAGTGTTTTATAAAAAGTTAAATAAGGTTTGACTTTGATTAGGTATACTCAATTTAATTAGTATTTCTAAAAAACCAAATCTTGTTTGCCAAACATACAGTACAACAGACAAAATGTGAAACAAAGTAAACATAAGATTGGAATTTCAGAAAACCAAACTAAGAGCAGCGAAGAGCTCATCTTCGCTAAAGCGGGTTCACACATCATCGTTGACGATAGATTTCACCAAAACAACGTCGCTAGAAGAATTAATAGCAGGGTACAACTTGAGGGAAGACGGAGAGAAAAATAGATGGCAGTTGTGAGTGTTTATATCAAGTCATGCTTGATGTTCCAATTCCTCCATAAACTCGGTAACCGTTGTGTTAGTGTTGGAGTGATCGGAGTAGTGGTGATTTTCGAGCCAACCCTACTCATTTTAGTTGATTCCTCACATCTCCTCTTCCCATGAAAGTGGTGGAAAAAGAGTCATTTAGACTTGTTGACGAAGATATTTCGACAGAGAAATTTTCGAATGAGATCGATTTCGATCGCAAAACTGAGGACTAGACATAGATCATGCTCTGGCTTTTGTGCTTTTTTTTTGTGATAGTCCTATTGCTTTTTATTTCATATCCTAATTGTGATGTTATACATAACCTTTTGATGTATTTACCTTCTCATTTTGATCTAATATCTATTAATACAATCTCTTCATGTGAATGTTGCAGCATATTCCTTTCATTTCAATTCATGATAAAATCATGAAATCTCCTTATAGTCATAATGATGGAATTCTAATTTCGCAGTTCAAGAAATTCATCCTTAAAGTTTATACACGTTAACACATATTGCAGTCCTGACTAAGCCCAATATTTGTTAAGACATGTTGCAGCCCAAAACCTTCAAATTTATTTACACTATCACCCAAAAATCACACATAATTTGCAATCATCGGACTGTTAGGTACAAATATTGTGTTAAACCTAACCAAATTATTCAAGACATCCCACCAAATTAAAACATTATTGGCCAACTGGCCCAAAAACTTATACCATTGTTAGGCCCAAACAATTTATCAATAGTTTTTCATAGCACACCCAATTCAAGTCCTCCAACAACACATCAAAAACATTCTCTCATCTCCATCCAATAGAGAACCACTTATTCTTCTCTCTACCTAATACCTATCCCCAGGATTGATAATTGAATCTTTCAAATATTTTGCAACAATCCAAGAATAATAGCAGATTCTTGAACCTGGCAATCCATCTCTATGCCTCTGTTGCTGGGCAGTCTCTCCATCTATGAAATGGTATCTTGTTCTTCAGTAAGAAAGATTGTTAAGTATTTTTTACCTTAATTGAAATGGTGTCTATGAACAACACGATTTTAACCATTACATTATTATGAATCAAAGATTTTCATGGAAGGAACATGAACCATTTACAACGGACTCATAAAGAGCTATCTCTTGCACACAATCTTCATTATTAATCTACTTATTTATGATGGCTAAATGTCACCATCCGTAAATGTTTAATCATGTCATACTTTAACACATGCAGCTAAAATTACATATGCACCACTGGAACATCTCATTAATTATCACCGCTATGTCCTTAAATCTTGTGTTGTTTTCTCGACTTATATACTGAAAGAATGATATGCAGGACCCAAAACACCTCAATCCACCTCATAACTCACATATGTTTGATACAGGACAAGTTCTAACGTAAGGTTTCTGATTGAGCTGATCCTATTCACTGTATATGTGCAAATTATGCCTTCAACTGATTTCTCACATGATTTATTTATGTTATTTCTTTGAAGGTCTCTGGATCTCTGTGATGTTGTCTCACCTAGCGCTGAAATGCTTCATATTGGGATCAGTACCAACACACAAGTGGCTTGCCTGTCATAAATCAGGCTTCAATGCTCCCAACATATTATGACTTCATGGAGAATTCACCTGTTCCTGGGTCCTCCAACATGAGCGGCACTAGGCCTTCAGAAGATTCGATAGTCATGTATGCCTTCCTCTGTGCCATGCTTTCTACATGCCTTAATAAATTTTCTCTACTCTGGTTCACCATACTCAGCACCATCCCGGTGCGGAAAGTAACCCTTAATTGGAATTGAGTGTTTGATAGCCTCATAGTAATATTCCTAACCCAAGCTGTATCTATCCCATAAGCATAAATAGACCCCCTTCAAAAGTAGACACCGATTCAGTAACATAGCATTCAGTCTGAGAACCGGATTCATATACATAAAAGAAGCAAAAGTGTAGCAGACATAAAAGAAAAGTTCTCTGCCATAGTAATTAAATCTCAACATTCAGTCAGCTTGTAGTGAAGATTAGAGAGTGGATTTTTAAACCATATATAGGAACAACTGCCTTGTCTTTATATGAAAATGCAACCAACTCTGAAAACAAGTGCAAAAACAAGTTATTCACAATTAATCAGAAAATAAATAACTAGTGGTTGATTTTACACTGTCTAAAGATTACATCTAACTACAAAAATCTGATAGCTCAGAGAGTATCTAAACAATCCAGAAGTTACTCTACACTTTATTGTTCGTATGTAAGTTCTCATCAAAGCGTGGATCGTTGATTATCTCAAAGAGACTGGGAAGATTCTGATCAACATCCAATTCAACGTCTAACCCTTCATTATGTTCTTCTATTGCTCCTTGGATTTCAAGATAGTCCCATAACGACGACTCTGTAACTTGTTGTTGTTGGATTAAAGACACGTCGGGAACGTAAGGCAGGAGGAATCAAGGATCGAGGAATTCAAGATCATCTGCACTATATTTCTCCTCACCAAAACCTTGATCAAACTGCAGATGTTGTTTTAGGTATTCCAAATCCACATCAAAATCAAGATCCAGAACTTGCTCTAATTAAGTCTGCAACTTGTGGGAAATGATTCACTTCTGAAACCCAATCTCCTATAATCTATGGATGATCACAAAGCAAAAGGTCGTGTAATTGAGGACAATAAGAAACAACAATATGTAGGGGTATAAACCTGTTCGTTATCATCATCATCCTCATCCTACAACTTGAGGAGTTCATCATCATCATCACAAGAAGTAGAGTCTTCTTCGTCATCATCCTCAGCCAACAAGTTGAGGAGTTTATCATCAACATCACAAGCAGCAGAGTCGTCTTCATCATCCTCAGCCAACAAGTTGACAACTTCTGAAACACAAGAGATTTATGGGATCTCCTCACTCCAGCGGCCTCGTTTGGTCACCGGAAAATCTTGACCATCATCATCATGGCAATCAAGATGACGCTTGGTGCCCAATTTCAATTTCACCTCCAGCAGATGTATCGGGAAATCGTTGTCGTTACCCATTTGAAGAAAATCCTAGCGAATTCGAATTTGAATTCAAGATGAAGATGAATGTATGGGAAAGATGAAGACGAGAAGGAATTCGATGAAGATGAATGAATTGGAAAGATGGAAATGAGATCGGGGTAGGCGTAGAGAAACCCTAATTTTTGGAGAACGTATGAATGGAGGTGTGATTTTGGGGGGAAATGGCCAGGAGGCGATTGCTATTTATAGACGCGTCTTCTACCGTCTGTAAATATGAGAGCAATAGAGGAGTACTTTTGAAATATCCGTGGGATGGAATCATATTCCTTTCATTTCAATACATGATAAAATCATAATATCTCCGTACATATAGTCATAAATGGAATCATACATATATTGCGATCCTAACTAAGCCCAATAAATGTTAATAAATATTGCAGCCCAAAATCTCAAATTTCTTTACACTTTCGCGCAAAAATCACACCTAATTTGCAACCCTCAAACTGTTAAATACATTGCGTTAAACACAACCAAATTATTCAAGCCGACCCAACCAAATTAAAACATTATTGGTCAAAAGCCCAAAAACTTACAATTTTGCTAGGCTCAAACAATTTATCAATGATTTTTCATACCACACCTAATTCAACTCCTCCAATAACATATCAATAACATTCTCTCGTCTCCGTCCATTGGAGAAACACTTATTCTTCCCTCTATCAATCCCCATGATTGATAAAATAATCTTTCAAATATTTCGCAACGATCCAACAATAATAGTAGATTCGGATACCTGGCAATCCATCTCTCCGCCTCTCAAATGGTATCTTGTTCTTTGGTAATAACGATTGGTAAAATTTATTTTTACCTCAATTGAAATAGTGTCTATTGAACAACACACAATTTTAACCATTATATTACACAGACCATATTTGCAGATCCCCATTCCCTATTTGCAGATCCCAATTCTTTAAAATTACTAAAATGCCCTCAATAATGATAACTTGTTTTATTGAATTTTGATCCACTTGTTTTAGTTAATTTCATCTTCCATCAAAACATGATGTAATTTTCTCTCTATATATAAGACATTTCAAAATATTGGATCAGAAATTATCAACAGTAAACATACTAGTACTAGGGTTTGATCGACATATTTCACACACACACACACCAGTATATGGAAACGTATAGTAATCTTAATAATAATGCTACTACGTACTATGCTGCAGCTGCAAGCTCTGGAGTTATTAATTTGCCTGCGAAAGATAATTGACATGACATACAGAGCCATTAATCGGCCATGGCTGGAGTCACTGACAGACAGTGTTACACAGAAAACGATCCCTACTTCTCATGTTGATGGGGGGATGGAGAAAGTGAAGGTTTAGGTGATAACACCTGTACTTTCGTTTTCACTTTGCATGCATTCCACAGCCTTTTCTGCTCACTCGTCCATCTCAAATCTGCTGTCTTTGTTTTACCCAACCCTATAATCCCCATTATGTCCCCTATAATACAGTACTCCTACGATGGAAGGAGGGCTAGATTAATTACCATCAGTTGTTTTGTTTGACATATATATATGAAGAACTAGTGTTCTTCATAACGCTTTTGTTTTTTCTAACATGCAACTGACTCTATGTTATTATAGATACATATTGGGCATGCTATATGCAGCCCGTAGTTTGCTTATTTTGCGGTCCAAAATAAAAATACGTCTTCAATATATAAATTATGGTTCATAATTATGTATATCAGACATATGCATGCATCATATATATTACTTCTATTACATACAATTGCAAATCGGTTATATATCATATATATTGTATATATAATTATATGATAAAAATATGAACTGCAAATAAGCAAAATACAGATTACATCTAGCAGGCCAACACACGTTACATGGGTAACATATATAATAACATTCGTTATAGTCTCTATCTTGACAAACTTTAATATCTAATCATGGTTACACGCAATTATTAGTCTTGTTTGATGATTTCTACGAGAAATATTTAAATAAATCTCAATAAACTATCTAAGAGCAGTAACAAAAATTTATTTTCAAAGTTCTGTATTTTTTTGGAAGGTGTTTTAATTTTAATTAAAATGTAAGGATATAGAGAAGATTAGCATGACCCTTGCGCAAGGATGACGCGCACAAACCATCGAGAAGATGTGATTTCATTTAAAAATTTTGAAAATCTTAAAACTTTAAAATAGAATGTTACAACTTAAATATGAAATTATTCTAATATTTGTTAGGTTACATCTATGAGTTATTAATCTCTAAAAAGCTATATTTAACTTTAAAAAAACTTCTCTAAACCCTACCTATATATCTCCAGTCTTTCCATCTTCTCCCCGGTCTTCTATTTTATGGGTAAGATAGGAAGTATCATTCATTAAATAATTTTTACTTTCAAAAAAAGTAAGTAAATATGGAATTTACACTGTTCCTTCGTCTTAAATCGTCGAATTCGTTTCTCAATTTATATGGAGATTGAGATCTTTTTATTTGGATGCTTGATAATTCGTATTACAGTGTGAATCTCATATTTACTAAAAGAAAATTAGAGTTTGGATCAAGGCATAAAAATTAGGACATTACACAAACTAATGCATATATGTGTATGCCTTAATAGAATTGATTGTTTTTGTGATGCGAATCACTTATTAAGCGGTTGATAGATGTCGGTGATGGTAAATTAATATTCACGATAGTAGTATTACTTTAATCTTCGTAACAATTAGTTTAATTTGGTGATCCTTTGATACATTTTGGGTGGTTCTATATGCAGGTCCATTTTACTTCTGGAGGTCCAAATTAAATTTGAAATGACAATAATGTCCATCTTAAATATGTGTTATAATTCACAAAATGGTAATTTATAATTTGGAAACGCGTTAAATCATTACATAGACGGGTTTATGCATTCAAGGTTAGAATTTTATAAATATATTTATAAAAACTAATAAACGAATGAAGAATAATTTTCCCACTTTTATTGGACATGCAAAAGTAAACTGGACCTGCATATAATAAACACCATTTTTTTGATTAAATTCTATTAATCATAATTATTGTTGACAATTCCTAACAGGTTGGATTGAAATTATTCGAAACAAAAACGATAAACCTTTTTGTTTAATTTACAACCTTTCTACTAGGATCATTCACAAAACTTTGTGAATCGAACATACTAATCATTATTTGGTATTGATAGACGCGGTCCATCATTACTTATTCGGTCTATATTTACACTCAAATTATCTAATATGCCCTTATTAAAGTAGTTTATGATCTAATGTGTTTGAATTCATGATCTAATTTTTCGACGCTCTCTCGAAAATGATATAACAATCATAAAAACGTAATCGATTGAAGATTTATAAATTATTAATATAAAGTGTATTTACGGCTGTTCAAATAAAATATGCATCTAATAATAGAGATTATACACGATGAAAACTGACCAATTAAGCGTGGGAAAAGTGGGGTTGCATTTGAGCTCTAAACCTAATTAACAACGACCAAATTCAATAATTCCCCTCTTTTTCCTGATGTGGAAGATATGGTGTCGCCACTATGCACGGTTGAACTCACCGCAAAAAGCCAACCTCTTTGCCTCCTCCGTGGGCGGCGGCGGAATAACTAAGCCAAAAATATTGCACGTCACTCTCAATCTCCCGCATTCTTAAACAACGACAACGAGCGAGACACAAGTTGGAAAGTGGGATCGAATTGAAATTTGAGAAATGTGATTCTTTCCGGGTCCTCAAAATGTCCAATTCTTCTTGAACCAATAATGCCCATTTTTTTACACTCCCCTCCGTGGCAAGATCAAACCAATCCCAATTTAGGACTCATTTTTTATCACTTTATTCTAAACACTTTTATCATTTTTAGTTCATTTAACTCGTTTATACTTTAATTCACGCTCTAATCTATTAGTTTAGTCTAAGTTAATAGGATCGACGGGCTCTTTAATGTAATTACAAACACACGCTAATTACTGTATTATCAAATTTATTTATGATAATCGGCACAGTATTACATTGGCCGACACAATACAATTTTAACATGTTTCTATGGTAATTAGCGTTTCACTCTAAGTTTATTTCAAGAAAAAATAGATTTTATTTAAGAATATTTATCTATTCATAATTTTTCAAATGATTAAAATGAACATGATTTTAGATGTAGATGTCACATTATAATAAAATTAAGTGAGGTTGGCTAGTTAAATTCAGTTTATTTTTCTAGTGTTTTTACCTCAAATCATTACATTCACAAAACTCGTTCCAAACATATTATTGTTTTTCAGTAATAGTATCATGAATTGACACAATCCAGAGCACTGATCAGTGTAATACAATCATCTTCATATTTAATCGTCACCATTAACTTTTAAGATAGAGTATTATAATTATCATACTTTCTTATACTGCAATCTCTTTATTCTCTACCTTTTTCCCAATATTTTATCTTACATAAAAACCGATTTAAAGTGTAAGATGCTCTTACATTTATATTTTGAATGGAATATTTAAAATTGGTATTGGCATAATTTGGTGGATGAATACCATTTGGGTGCATTTGTCTCGTCCTTTCTGGCCTATAGTTAATACTCATTAGGACCCCCTTTCCACACTCCCTAGCTCACCTAAACCGATATCCAGAAAATCCTCACTCTCGTTTCCAACTACGCCGGAGAAGACGGTGGCGCTTCTGGGCGGCAGCAGGGAATGAGCCTCTTCCTCTCATTATTCGCCCTCTTCTTCATCCATCCGTCCCTCCTCGCCGCCGCTGAAAATGTCATCGGCGACACCGCTCCGCCACCACTTATCAACGCACCCAGGGGAGGAGCTCCGCTGAAACCAAGCATTTCAATCGTGGTCGGAATACTAACCACGTTTTTCTCACTCACGTTTCTTCTACTCCTCTACGTGAAGCACTGCCGGAGGGTCACCGGAGCACATTCCGGCGGAGGCGAATATGGCTATGGCTATCCCGTCACGGGGGTGGACCGGAGGAACTCCGGCATAGACCGGGCGGTGATCGACTCGCTGCCGGTTTTCCGGTTCGCGTCCCTGAGGGGGCAGAAAGACGGGCTGGAATGCGCGGTTTGTCTGAACCGCTTCGAACCGGCGGAGGTTCTCCGGCTGCTACCCAAATGCAAACACGCATTCCACGTCGAGTGCGTGGACACGTGGCTCGACGCTCACTCCACGTGCCCGCTCTGCCGCTACCGGGTCGACCCGGAAGACATCCTGCTCGTGAATCCGTACAAAACGACGCCGTCACCGGGCTCAATTCCCCCTATTCCCACAATTCCCCGAGTTTCCGGGAGGCATTCCTTCGCCGGAATTTTAGAAACGCCGAAAAAAGCGGCGGCGGCGGAACGGCACTCTTTAGACAGCTCACGGAAGAAGAAGCGCAGCGAGGCGGTGGAGTTGGGATGCTTCGATCGACCCAGGAAAGACGAGCTTCTCTTGGCTCCGCCGGCGGCGGAGCAACGGCGGCTGGAGCACCGGATTATAATAGGCGGCGGCGATTTGCAGAGAGTTGATCACCGGTGGAGCGATGCGCAGAGATCGGATTTACTGTTTCTTCAGTCGGAGATGATAATATCAAAAGTCGCCGGAGAAGTAATGAATGAGCGGAGTGTGTCGGAGATTACAGGTGTGAGTAGGTATAGGAGTAATGAGGATAGTAATGATGATGACATCCAACGGCGGCGTCGGCGGCAGGAAGGAGCGGTGGCGAGATGGACGGCCTGGATTTCACAAAATAGAGAACAGCCAAATGATACAAATATCTCCTTGGCGGTTTAAATTTAGGCGGTACAATTACAAAGCCTTTTTTTTACGGTTCACTTGAGTAGTTAAGTGGAGGTAAACTGGTAATACTAGGACGTTTTACTCTTGTTTTTTTGTTAGTTTTCACTTTTTTATTTGGGGTTTAAACCTACAATTCCTTCGCCAGTTTATTTAACAACTCCATTACAATTTAGTGAAAATATAATTTGATCAAATTCAGTTAAATTAATCATGCTAATTTTATTTTTCATTACATTAATTTTCACTTCAGTTCATTTTAATTTAGTTCAATTCAAATCAGTTTAGTTCAGTTCAACAAAAAATAAGTAAGTAGAATAGACTTTATTATATAGTAGAATTCTCTAGTCATTTTATTCAATAAGATTAAATATGCAATTCGGTTTACCCCACAACTCTGACCACTCCAACAATTCTATTCATCTGATTATAACTACCACTAATTAACATGGCCACTCCAACACCATCATGATTTCGATCACTCCAACATCACCACTATTCCGGCTACCTCAACACTACAAAACTGTAGTTGTCACCACCAGTACTCCTACAACCACCCTAACATAACTATTTCGCCCACCACCACTATATTGCCTATTTCGACATCACCACTGCTTCGGCTATAGTAAATAAGTCAGTTAAATTAAATTAAATTAAATTCAAAGAGTAAACAACAAAACAAACAATCTAATTTAAAATAATTTCGATAATAAACAGTTCAATTTGATTTTGTTTTGTTTTCTTATAGTGCAAAAGCATCCAAGTGGATGAGAGAATTATTCATACCTTCTCAACCCTAAATAAAAATAATGAAATACATGATTCGGCAACGCAATGCCACATATAAAACCAATGGTTTTTTGTGAAAATTTGAATGAGATTACAGAGAAGTTTCCAGCATAGTTATACTAATTATCTGCCTCGGTGGTGCTATCTGACATAAAAAAGGAATACAATACATCATAAGAATGCTAAGGACAAGTACTCAAAATTATCCAAACTATTTTGACATATATAATATCATTAACTTGCAGCACAAAGCATATAATTTGATACTCAAAATCTACATAAACACGATAGTAAGTTCTAAAAGGAAATCAATATCCTGAAAGAGATATAAAGAAGTGGATGGATTAGCTCAAAAACACACAGTGATTCAGGTTGGTGCAGGTAATTCCTCTTTCTGGGAAAATAATTGGTTAGATGTTGAACAATTTATTGATCACTGGGATTATGAACTGGATATTCTGTATCCAGACCTAAACAGTGAGTGGGTTTTTCTATAACTAGAATAACATTGCAATTGAAATGTCTCATGACTTTTCAAATCATATATGTGAGCTATTGATTAAAAATTTCCAATTTTTTGAGGATTACAAGGATAATATGATCTGAAAATTGGAACCACCTGAAAAATGCACCATCTCATGATCTGCTTATAAACTTTTAAGAAATAAGAAGACACATGTGAATTCTTATTATGAGAAACCCTAACGAGATAACTGGCCCGTCAGTAAACTAGAATATCAATAACGGGTCTAACATATAATCCCAGTGAGCATTAAATCAATTGACAATATGTGGAGTAGCCCACCAAACTTATTTAATGAAAAATCACCCACTTCGTTTCCGATGTGGAATTTACTCTAACACCCTCCCTCAAGTGCAAGACCCACCCACTTTCGATTTTCGATGTAAGATTTACGGTAATACCTTTCCACTTGGATTGTAGACCCTGGCAACGCAAACCTCGAGTTCTGATACCATGAAATAATGTGATTTGGACTTATAAACATATAATTTACTCTAACACTTATAAACATATATGGATGAAATATGTGCCAGATAAGATTTCAATTTTCAATTGAAGATTACTGAATAGGTTGATACCAATTGGAGAGATACTGCAAGAATATTGATCATATTATTTTTTGATGGAAGATATATATTTCATTGCATTCCAACAAATGTCACTTACACATCATAGCCTTCACTCCAGGCCTTTTGAATAACAAAATAATAGAAATTTTCTAAGATAACAATAAAAAAACAAGCTAAAGCTGAGACAATCTACTGCCCAAAACCAGGCTTACTCTCTATTATGGTCCAATTCTGGTGACTCCACCTTTTACAAGGGGAGTCCGATTTGGACTAAGGGAGAAAAGTCTGATAGGCTCTGAGCAGAAACTGTTAAAACTACATATAATCAAGATTCGAATCTGCCAAAAGACTGCTAAAATCATAATGGCAGAGAACTTCCACTTGCTTCTGAATGGCCTCCAAAGGTTGGCTTTTGTGCTAGAAAATCCTTCTGTTCCTCTCAAGCCATAGCTGGTAAGCACAACTAACCATCATCACAAAATTCCTCTTTCTCCTCCTACCTCCAACACTGCTGAGTATCTTCCTGAATTCCCTCATGTTCTGAACTGATTTGAGAGATAATCTCTGGTACAATTCCTTAGTAAAAGAGCATTGGATAAACATGTGTTGTGGTGTTTCCAGAACAGGTTCTTGGCAAAAATAACAGCAGTTGTGTACCCCTCTTAACATACCAAATGATTGTAGTCTAGTAATGGTAGACAATCTTCCCTTCAACAACATCCACAGGAAAAAGCTGTGCTTTGGTAATAGTTTAGAGCTCCAAATGTACTTACCCATCCTATCCTTCATGTCAGCTCCCTTTAAGAAATCACATGCCTTTGAGATGCTGAATTTCCCCTTGCTGTCAACACAATCTTTCAGATTTGGGCCTATCTCATCCCTAATCTGCATCAACACTTTCCAGTACCATATTGTCCAACCCTTTGATGAGTTAGGGCAGTATGCATCCAAATGCTTCCCCTTTAGATAGTATGCTTGTATCCATCTCAACCATAGTACATCCTTTTTGGAATGAACATCCCATACAAGACTGCAAAGTGTAGCCCTATTCCAAATAGAAGGGTCCTTAATTTCCATTCCTCCTCTCTCCTTAGAGATGCAAAGGGTTTCCCAGGAAATAGGGATCAGCTTCCTCTGATTTTCATCTCTTTCCCACAAGTAGTCCCTACACAATTTCCCAATTTCCTGGTTTACACTCTCTGGGATCTTGAATGCTCTCTCCCAATAACTATTCAGGCTCAGCAAAACAGAATTTATAAGGTATAGCTTACCAGCATAAGCTAAAGATTTGGATTGGAGAGAGGTCATCTTTTCCACCACTCTTTCTACTAATTGAGCATAAGTAATCTTGTCCCAAACTACAGTTGAAAGGGGAATTCCCAAGTATTTAACTGGGAATGCTCCCACAGGAATTTGCAAAATATCAGCCAGAGTTTCATAAGCAGGGTCCTCAAATCTGGAGAAATAGACAGAGGACTTACTCTCATTGATAGCCAAACCTGTAGTCAGATAAAATTCATTGAGAATCTTCTTCACTCCAGCCATAGACTTACTAGTGGCCCTCCAGAAAATCAACGGGTCATCTGCAAAAAGAAGATTGTGGAGTGCCACTCTGTTGCATCTTTGGTGATATTCCAACTCTTTAGTCTTAAAGGCCAAAGACAGTCTTTTGGATAAGAATTTCATGCAGATCACAAAAAGAAGAGGGGAGAGAGAATCTCCCTGTTTCACCCCATTTTTCCCTGGAAATGTATCAGTATAGCATCCATTGACAGATAAACAGAAAGCAGAGCCCTCTACACAAGTTCTGATCCATTTGATGAAAGGTCCAGAGAATTTCAAACTAGTCAGCCAGTTGAAGAGGAACTTCCAATCAAGGCTATCAAAAGCCTTTTTGATATCCACTTTAATCATGCAGCTAGGAAACATTCCCTTCTTGTTATACTTACTGAGAAACTCCTGAGCTAGCAAGACATTGTGAGTAATACTTCTTCCGGAAACAAAAGCTCCCTGATTCTCATTAATCAAAAAAGGAAGTACCTTTCCCATTCTGCTGTAGAGGATTTTGGTAACCATCTTGTAGAGTACAGAACAGCAGGATATAGGTCTATAGTCAGAGGCTCTCTGAGGGTTTTGGGTTTTAGGGATCAAGGCAAGGACTGCCTTGCTAAAATCTGCTGGCAATTGATCTCCCTTGAAGAAACCTTCAATTGATGCACAGATATCAGAACCAATAATAGGCCAAGCTTCCTTGAAGAAATGGCTGGAGTACCCATCAAAACCAGGGCTTTTGGAGGATTTAATCCCTTTCAAGGCAGAATAAATCTCCTCTCTGGTTACACCTTGAATTAAACTCACTTGCATTTCCACTGGGAGGACTGGACCTTCATTTTTTATCAGCTCATTAATCTGCATGGTAGGTGTTCTAGCTCTCCCCAACAGATTCTGATAGAAGTCCAGTAGAGTGGATTCAATGCCCTCCTGATCCTCCACCAAAATGTTGCCATCATACAGACTCAGAATTTGGTTCTGATATTGTCTTTTCCTCAATGATTGGTGAAACTGTTTTGTAGGTTTATCTCCATACTTCATCCAATCCAATTTAGCCTTTTGTTGAATAAACTAAAATTCAGCCTCCCCCAGACCCTCAGCTTCCAATCTAGCCAGTTCCTCCTGCTGCTGCAAAGCCACGTTTGAGGTGTCATTCATAAGATCCAGGTAAAAGTTCTTCCAGTGAGCTCTTGCTGCTTCTGCCCTCATCTGAATTTCGGAGAATTCCCTCTTATTCAGCTTAAGCAGGGTAAACTCCAGAAATTGTAGAGCCTGAAAAACTCCTATCATTGTACTGCTCTGAACCTGTTTCCAGGTTGCCTCCACCATGCTCATGAACTGTGGGGATTTGAATGGTCTTTTCTTCTTATGTACCTTCTCTGTCTTCAAATGCACCACCACAGGAAATTGGTCAGAGTCTAGTGTAGGCCTCACCTCACACCCTACTCTCATGAAATGCTGCATCCATTCTACATTAATAAGAGCCCTGTCCAGCTTACTGTAAATCCTTCCCACAGCCCTTCTATTGCTCCAGGTAAATTTAGGACCCCTGGTTCTCATTTCTTGTAGCTGTAAGTGGTCAATCACATCCTTAAAAGGCTCAATCTCACTCGGTCAATCACATCCTTAAAAGACTCAATCTCACTCGGTTCATCCTGGTATATTTCAATTAGCACCGGTTTCCAGTTGTATCAGAAAAGCCACAGTCCAACACATTAGTAGGAAATCACCAAGGAAGTAATACAACTTCAACTCAGATGGATCATCTCTTGGTAACTCAGGACTTGCAGCGGCAGGGATGGTTATAAGAGACAGAGATGGGAGAGTCGCGACAGCAAAAGGCATTTTCACACAGACAAAGACAAGCTTGGAAGCTGAAGCTATAGCCTTGATAAAGGGAATGTAAATTGCTTTCAGTGAGGGAATTGAAGATCTAGAAGTGGAAGTTGATTCTCCGATTCTTCTTATAATAATCTGAAAGGAGTACCATATACCTTTGAGAATATAACACATTTTGAAAGGCATCTGAATGATACAAAGTGAGTTTTCAATCTCCTATACTCATATATACAGAGAAGAAAACTTTGTAGTTGATGCTTTGGTCAGAATGACAAGAAAATATAGACAAGACTTCACATTCACACACAACACTTTGCCCAGAGAAATCAAAGGACTGGTAAATCTTGATATAAGGGAATTCCCTTACATTAGGTTATAAATCTTTGAGCTTTTACTGCTAATATTTCTCTTGTTGTTTCAGGCACAAGACCTTTTTGACTGGAATCATGCAAGCAACACAAATTCCTCAACAACACTATGACGGTGGCAGGATGGAAACTAACATTGGAAGTATCAACATTGAATACAGAAGGATACTATCCAATATATTAGCTATGATATGCTCCGTGCTCGTCAGTAGATTTGGGTCTCGTTTTGCGAGCCCTAACATGCTTGTGATCGAGTAGTGAGTCCTTTCGTCGGCAGAATTGATTTTCATTTAGCGATATTTAACTTGCTTACATTGTTGACATGAGTATAACCATATGCTAATTCTTGTGTATTGCAATAGTGCTCATGTAATACTATATTCTCAAACCTTTATTTTGAGACATTTCAAAGGTGTGGTGAACCTAAGACAATTCACTCCACTTCATGTGGTATTTAAATCAAAAACATGTTACAAAATCTCAAAGTCGACCACCACATTTAAACTTCTCATGAATTTCATATTATTTTTCATTTACTGAATATATAAAGTTTAAATTGAACTTACTTTTCAAAAACACTCAAAAGATATATTGGTGGACATTCCCTAGTAGTAGAATATGCATAGTGTTATTTATAATTAAAAATTCATAAAATAATTCTATAATTAATAATTTATTTAGACGGGAAATCAACTGACCACAAATCAACATGTGACATTTTATTAATATAGATAGATAGCTAGATATTTATTTTTTCTTTTCATTTTCCTCTAGAAGTCTTTGCGTCATATTTTGCTAAACATAGTATATAAAATTAAAACTTTAATGCCTATGTAATATTCGCTCTTCTTTCTTTCTCAAGTTAAATCAGCTTCTCTCTAATTAATAAAAATACTATTATAAAAATGCTCAAATGTATGAAATAGATTTTAATCTTAATTGTAAAATATTATATATCGTGCATTCCGCGTACGTGCTCGATATTTCTAGTTAAAATATTATGCATTTCTTTCGTGCACTATGATTATATTATAAATGATGTGATTTTATACACAATAGTGTATTTTTAGATGTAATATATACATATCGAGTTGGGTCCATGACATAGTATTGAATTAATTGCTTTTACACAATATTAAATATATTAAATTGAATGTAACTTAAATCTGATCTTAAATTTGCTTTCTTCGAAGATTAGAGAACATTGGCCATGTCCCCAGCATACTTTGTCGGCTAAACTTCAATTAATAAGTGCGAAAATGCACTTAATTAATTATATAAACCTAGATGTGTGCATATTTCGTGCGTGTTAATAATTCATATAATTAAACAACAAATGAACAGATAATTACAAACCATTGGAATAAAATTAAGATTGGATCGATGAATAAAACAATTAACAAATAAGATGAATAAAACAATTAAGTGATTCAATTAAGAATACTGGATGAATAAATGAAGTTTTCAAGCTTCGCAGGGTCTTGAACAGATAATTCTTGTAAGTGTTATTGATTCAATAAGAACGATTCTGTCTTTCCAATGCATTATTCAGCAATTCGATCACTTCTTTCTCCAACCTAAGCTTGTTACTGAGCATGGTTATCTCAGGCTCGATACGAACTTCCTCGGCGGGTGCAAAGGGAACAATGACAAGTTCTCCCTCTGGAATCTCACTCGATCAGCCTTTTCCCTGAAATTAAATAAAAAAAATAAAGATTTGGTTCTAAATAGGGATGATTAGAAATAATTTATTATCAAATTGTGTTGATATGATTATCAGGACTAATTCTATTATAGTACCGATATTTTAAATATTGGAAATGCTTCATCTTTAAATTGTGCATTTGCTGATTCCAGTCTAATTTTATAAAATGAGCTTGTTCTAATTCACTATTAAATGATTGAAATACCTTTTCTCAAAGCACCTTTCCCTAGAATATATCGCACGATGCACACACGCACATCTCATGTAAATAATATTATCAATGCGGGTGCAGGGAACTTAATTTGGCATCTCCTTTACCCGCGGTTATTACAATCGGATGATATTAGAAGTCTTAGCAACTTTTGTTTTTTAAGATTTTTAAAGAAAATATTAGGGATCGCATGATTTGGCGCATCTCAATTCTATATTATTAATAAAGTTAAAGTTTTTGGTTGTCAAAATAAAATAAAATTTAAGAGATTTTTTTTTTAACAAACCCATAATCAGTACCGGACCTGGATAGGTGCCATAAGTGCGGCCAAACGGGGCCTCAATATGTTAGGGGCCCCAAAATATTTTTAAGTAGGTATATATAATTAGAAATTCTCAAAAGAGACCGTCCAAATTATAGACGGGACTGAAAAAAAGAAAAAAAATGTGCGGGGGCTTGGTTGAAAAGACACTTTATACACGGGGGTCTTTTTGCAATTTCGTGAAACATGAATGATATAAATAAGAAATTTTATTTCTCTCTTCCCACTTTTCTTTCTCTCTAGAATCGCTCCCAAATCCTCTTCCCCCCAAATCCAAAACCTAATTTCTTCCATCTGTTGCGGTTTTCCGGTACAAATATCAATTCGAGCGTGCGGAATATCAAGTAAGCTTCCTGATCTCTTTGCTTTCGTATTCATCATAGATTTGTTCCCGGATTTGTTTTTTTGTTATTGTTGTTCTGCATTGTAGATCGGAGTATAATGGTGATGACCAAAATTTAGTGAGGTTTGGTGTGTGAAAATTGGCTAGGGTAGTGTGTTTATATGTTTGTGTTCATGTTAGGGACTATAATGTGGATCTTATGTTTTAAAATCTCAATGTTCTGGGCTGTTTAAGGCATGAATGGCCAAATGTGAGGTTTGGTGTGTGAAATTGGTTAGGGTAGTATGTTTAGATGTTCGTGTTCATGTTTGGGACTATAATGTGGACCTTATGTGCTTAAAACCCCATGTTCTGGTTTGTTTGAGGCATGAATGGTCAGACGTGAGGTTTGGTGGTGAAAATTTGCTAGGGTAGCATGTTTAGATGTTCGTGTTCATGTTTGTGCCTATAATGTGGACCTTATGTGCTAAAATTCCCATGTTCTGGTCTGTTTGAGGCATGAATGGCTAGATGTGAGGTTTGGTGTGTGAAAATTGGCTAGTGTAGCATTTTTAGATGTTCGTGTTCATGTTTATGCCTATAATGTGGATCTTATGTGTTAAAATCTCAATGTTCTGGGCTGTTTGAGGCATGAATGGCCAAATGTGAGGTTTGGTGTGTGAAAATTGGTTAGGGTAGTAGGTTTAGATGTCCGTGTTCATGTTTGGGACTATAATGTGGACCTTATATGCTTAAATCCCATGTTCTGGTTTGTTTGAGGCATGAATGGCCAGATGTGAGGTTTGGTGTGTGAAAATTTGCTAGGTTAGCATGTTTAGATGTTCGTGTTCATGTTTCTACCTATAATGTGGACTTTATGTGCTTAAAATCCCATGTTCTGGGCTGTTTGAGGTATGAATGGCTAGATGTGAGGTTTGGTGTGTGAAAATTGACTACTGTAGCATTTTTAGATGTTCGTGTTCATGTTTCTGCTTATAATGTGGATCTTACTCCCTCCATCCCGGACTAAACTGCACACTTTCCTTATTAGGCCGTCCCATACTAAACTACACACTTTTACTTTATTCTATTTTTGGTATGGTTGACTGAAATGAAAAGACGATTTTACCCCTCTTTATTTACATAAATTACAAAAATAGGTATGGTGTTAGACTGATATATTTGACGTGGCACTTATTAGTTTGGTCAAATTAATACTAATCCTAATTATAATCAGCTTAAGTCAAATATCTTTCGTCAATTTTACATTACTTTCCCGAATATTCTTTCGCCCAAATACTCCACCGACGGTTCTAGCGAAGAGCGGAGAAAACCCCATCATTCTCTCTCCAACTCGTTCAGTCCGATCGATTCGGCCCGTGAATACACGTGAATCTGAGTCTATTAAGAATCCTTGTTGCTGGAGGGTTTTGGGCGAGAACTGGATTTTAGGCGAGAACTAGGCGAGGGTTCTGAGGGTTTTGGGCGTGAGAGTCCGAGAACTGGATTGCCCAGGTATAAGCACATAAGCTTTATCTCCTTTGATGATCACATTCCACAAATCCTAATTTATTTATTGATAGTCCTAATTCTTGTGCGAAATGAGCAGCAAGGATCAAGGTTCACGAGCTCAAGTAGAAGCCCAAGGCCGATCTGTTGGCTCAGCTCAAGGATCTCAAAGCCGAGCTCGCTCTGCTCCTCGTCGCCAAGGTCACCGGCGGTGCTCCCAACAAGCTCTCCAAGATGTAAGCCTCTTTCTTTTACTTTTTGCTGGAATGTTTGTTATTGAGAATTGATTGATTTTGCTTACTGTTGTGATTGAGAAATTAATTGAGTGTTAAAGGTTGTGCTGTTTACTGTTTGCTAAAATTTGTTTTGATTGGAAGTTGATTGAGTGATAAAGGTTGTTCCTTTTTGCAGTAAGATTGTTAGGCTGTCGATTGCCCAGGTCTTGACTATGATCTCACAGAAGCAGAAGTTGGCGCTGAGGGATGTGTACAAGAACAAGAAGTACCTGCCCCTCGACCTCCGCCCTAAGAAGACCAGAGCCATTCACCGTCGCTTGACCAAGCACCAGGTAATCCTTTCATATGTTAATGACTTTACTTTATGCTATTTGGATTTGCTCTTTTTTACTTGTGTTTCAATGCTATAGTTGTTCTACTTGTTAAAGGCTTATGTAGAAACTTTGTCCATTTTAGCTGCGGTAATTATGTCTCTTGGAGTTCATTTATATATACTCGTAGATAGTTTAAATAAAATTCACACTCCCCTGTATTTATAAGCCTTTTTGCATCTTTTCTGTGTGGTATGTTCTAATGTTGGCCTACAATTTAATACCGACTGTCTATGTTGCAATCTCTTGAGTTTGTTCTGATATGTTGTTGTCAAGTGTGAATCATTCTGATATATGTTTGTTCTGATGTGTTGTTCTGTGAGTCATTATAGGTTTTATGTTTTGGTATCTAATGATATTTGAGTATGTTCTGATATTTTGTAAAGTGTCAAGAAAGCATGGAATGCTTTGATTCCTAGACTAATTCCTAGGCTTAGACTAATTACTTTTTGTACCTTTTAATATACACGTTTCTTTGTAATATACACTATTTGTAATCTGAAAATATATACTCTTGGGCAGGTGATACATGGCCTGTGGTTATTTTCGGTTCTGTGCAGCTGCTGTTATTATCTGAACCATTCTGACCCAGCAATCTTAATTGCCTTCATGTAAGTTTGATTCCTTATTGCAATGGTTGCACATTTTCATCAATTTGAAGTGATTCTTCCCATTTTGTTGAGGTTGAATCTTACTTGATTTGCCCTTTTATTTTTCACAAAAGCTGATGCAATGGTGTATTATTAGTTCTGATCCTCCTCTTGTTTGATTTAATGCATGAGCCAAGATTTAGAAGATGGATTCATATTCAGATTTAGAAGATACACTGATAGCAACTCATTTCAGCCCATTTAGTTGGTCCGAAGCAGACTCAAAGCTGGACTCAAAAAATACGACGGAACCTGAGGTTGAGCAGAATATGGATTTGGCTAGCAGCGATGAATTTTCTGCAGCGGATGATGGACGTTTGAAACAATGTGAGGTACTCGAGAGCGTTGTCAAAGATGTTGGTTCAGATGGAAGCACTCAAGAACATAGCCGTGAATATGATGATGATGATTGAGGCCTATTATATGATGATGTTTGCAAGAAGTACCCTCCAGTACTCCCACGACCTCCCAAGATACTTTTTTTCGCTGCACGGTGTGATGCTGCAATCCCACGACCTCCCAAGAAGCATTTTTCGCTGCACGGTTGTATGGATCATTGTGATGCTGCAATCCCACGACCTCTTAAGGATCCATTGGTGAAGAAGCCTAAATATACACTAGGCCCTGTGCTACCTGAGTACGATGCCGCACTTCGAGGAGGATGGGTACCAGACTATTAAACAAAGGAAGTGAAAGGGCCTGATACTTGCATCTAGTACCCATGGTATGTTTTCTTACTTTACAAATTCTGTTGACTGTGTATTGAATTGACTTGCATGACAATGTGTCATTATTTGTGATTGTGTGTGTGGTGTATGTAATGTGTTTAGGATTTTTTATTTGAGAATTCTTAAGCCACCCTTGTCAGACCAGCCTTGCCTAGCTCAATTTAGTCATAAAAATCTGGACTTGATTTAAATTTTAAGTGTGGCATGAGCTCGGTCATTTTTTTCTAGGCTGTATGCATTTTCCTCATGGTTTTCAAAACATTTTTCATTACTTTCAAAAGGGGGAATAAACAGCCTTACAACAGCCCTACAACATCATAAACAGCCCTACAAGGTTGGCATGTAAACATGGCTTCAAAACTACAAATACCATGTTTAACATATTACAAAAGTCTATAAAATCAACCTTACAAACTGCATCTTAAAGCTTTTACAAAAGTACAACAGTCTTGCAACATACTTAAACTTCCATACCTTCTTGGTTCAGCTCCAAGCAGAGTAACAAGTCTGTCACTTTTTCTCCTTCCAATAGCAATCAAATGTTAGAAACACTCTCTTACAAGTTCAGAATCTACACTTTTATGAGGAAGGATCCCAAACCTTTGCAATCTATCTTTTCCCATGTGAGGCAGCTTGAAATTGTTCCCCCCTTTGCACTTCATGATTTCAATCATAACTGCTTGTAAGCTTAGGAAAATCTTGTCTATTGTTTTGGGACCCATCCTTTCAAACGCATTCTCAACAGCCTGTAGTAAGCCAACAAGTGTAGTGCTAGGAGTTTGGTGTTGCAAACTTTGAATTGAAGCAAAAAATCCTAGGTCTAGTATGTTTAAATCGGGTGACTTTGCTGGTTGACAAGACATTTGAATGTTGAATTCATCGGACTGGGCTGCTGCTGTAAAGAAGCGGTCAGTGGCTAGTATATATGTGGCTAGAAGCATTGTCTTGAGTTGTATGATGATGTTCTTGCTTGCCCAAGCTGGCCACTTTGACTTGATTGCTGGCAGCACCTGTTTGATTAGCATAGTTTGAATAACATCTCTATTGACTGAGTCTATCGGTGCTATTCCTGGTGTCCCAGCAAGTCTGTTATAACTTGCTGTCCCTAGAAATCTACGGGGACTATCCCTTTTAGCTAACACTTCTTTCACATAAGGGAAAACACCAATTTTACCATCAAACAAAACAACACCATTTATGTCGATGAATGGTCTACAAACAGCACATTGGAACATTAACTTAGGAGTGTAATGTTTGTTTTGGAAAACTCTATATGGTTCAGGTTCATTAGGAGCAAGCAAGTACCTAGTTGTAGCCTCGGTCATGTAGAACCACTTTTCATCTATGTGAATTATGTTATCCATGTCCTTGAATTGCAAGTTGCATTCAAGTTTAGATAGGCACCATTCTAACCTTGCTTCTTTTGCTGCTGTGGTCAAACATGGGTGAATTGCATTTGTATGACTCTTAATCTCCTTTGATGATATTGCTCTTTGAATGGTGCTTTTTCCCACATTAAGTCCAGCTGATGTGCTCATGCAGGTTCTTCTTGAGCTCAATGGCAAGGCCATGAGTGCATCCAAGTCGATAGGTTTCTTGCCAACTCCTTCCCTCCCATGCCTCCTTGACCTTGCATTTACTGGTTCGTTGGCGGCTAGTTGCTGTTTAGTGCGGCTCCATAGTGTGGAGATGGTTCGAATGCTTGTATTCCATCTTTCTGCCGCCTCTTTTCTACTTTTATGGGTCAAACTCCATTTTTTGTGTTTTTGAGGAGAAAGTGAGCTATTTGTTGTCTCTCATCATCGGTTAAATTTCTGCCCATTATGGTCTAAAGGTAAAAGTGGATGGTTCCAAATTTTCTTTCAAGTTTGAAAGAAACTTTTTGAAAGCCACATTTTCCCCTTAGACTAAGTGTTCAAATTTGCTTGTTGTGATGTGTTTATGGTCTGTAATGGGGGTAGTTTTATAGGCGGGGGGTTGAAATTTTGAATATTTTGTGAACAGTGACGAATTTTTAGATTTGGCTTTGTTTTTTGAAAAAATTTGGCCAATTTTTCAGCACTTTTGGAGGGAAATTTTAGTGCCAAAAGAGGCTGGAAATTTTGGTTTACTGTACAGTTGACATACTGTTCATTTGACTTAATGTTCATTTTCATACTTTTTACTGTTCATTTACTGTTCAAACACTGTTTTTAAATCTACTCAAATTTTCTCTCTCCGCAGTTGGGACGGAGGGAGTATGTGTTAAAATCCTAATATTCTGGTCTGTTTGAGGCATGAATGGCCAAATGTGAGTTAAAATTCAATGTTCTGGTTTGTAAATAGTTCCGGGCCGTGAATAGTGCGTGCGTGAACAGTACCGGGCATGAATAGTGCATGTGTGAATAGTACTGGGTTATGAATAGTGCTCGTGAATAGTAATTTTCAAAAATTGCAATGAAGAACCTCTTTGTTTTTATTTAACCATACTTTTACTATTTAATCTCCGGTCTATAATACAGACGGTCTCTCACAAGACTACCTCATATATAATAGGTATAAGATTTGAAATTCTATTTATATAAAATAATTCCTTTCACCTTGCCATTTTACAAACTTTTTTAAAAAAAAACAAAATATACAAAGATATATTTCATTTTTTGGAGTACGGAGGAATTTTATTACTGAATCCCTTGCAGAAAACGGAAAAGTTTTTTTTAGAGTTTTGTAGTATTAAATTGTCAAAAAATACAAATAAATCTCTCTCTTCCATCGCAAACCAGAAATAGATGCAGAGGCATAGTTAGGTGAAGACGGGGTATTTAGACTGCTGTTGGAAAAAAAAATTAACATAAAAAGGCCCCATTTTTATAAGTCGCACAGGGCCTTGAAAAACTCAGGACCGGCCCTGCCCAAAATGATGGTGCATACCACCCAACAACTCCATCTATTTGGACCACCAATAAAAATTGACTGATACACAACGAGAAATCTTCCAAACATGAGCAAAAATATGACAGATAAACGGAAGCAGAAGAAACCTCTTAAGCTTATTTCGCTTATGTTGAGGCAAGTAGAGTTCCTTCTACACCTGACAACAGCACCTGAAACAAATATTTCTTTGCCCTATTTGAGTTTTAGAAAGCCAAATATAATACTAATCAGCAGATCTTTCCAACAATCAATAAAAGAGCATAAAAGAAGGTAGGGTTTTTAAGCAAGAAGTAGTCCTGATTGAATTTTCCGTAAATGATCCCTGCCCACCAGCCGTCCTTCTCATACATATCAGCTAGCTCGTGGAGGCTGAAGCAGCTAACCGGCACATGCGGCGGCTTAGGGCGGAGCTGGCCGGCGAGAACAACCTCCTCCAGCGGCTCCGATGTCTCAGCATCTGTAATCAGAGTCTCGTACATCACTCTGTAGCTTGATGGACTCTCCAGCCGGGACACAATTTTTGCAGCGAAAAATGAATTTTCGAATCCTTTCTCCTCCACTTCTTCACCCACCTTGTACATGTATTCATGATCTTTCTCGATCTTCATTCATTTCTTCATTTTGGTTGAATGGAATTGTCACGTGGGGTTTTACCAAAATTAAAGAGACAGTCGTATACCAACTTAAGAAAACGTAGCACCTTTACACTCGCACGATGCGCACGTGCATGGAAACAAATTATAACAAGCACAATACTTACTTACAATATACATTTTATAACTCGGGTATACAAGAAATGGGGTCAAGAGCTTCTCATATTTTAAGGTTCTAAAAAGCAGCAATTGAGTTGCATCCCACATTTCATTCATTTGAATGTTTTACGGAAGATATTTCAAAAAATATTGCATTTTTCTGAGTTACATATACAACATTAACATCCATATGAATTTCGAGACCATTAACAATGAACAATCTCAATCCCATTACATACCCCTAATTCAGTGCAAACATATGGCAATAAAAGGGGCTGAAAATCAACACGATCAAGAAATGCACAAGTGTCTGTCATTTTATACCACCTGCAAACAAACAACATATTGTACTAACATTTTTGAAGATCATCAAACAGCAGTGCTGTCTCGAAATAGCATTGAAACAACAACAGTACTGAAACCAACGAGCCGACAAGAGATCAATGGCATTCATAATTATTAAGGAAAAAGGAGGGCCTTTAACGAAGAAGAAGAAGTATCGGAAAAGGGTTAGTCGCATTGAAAGTTTGAAACTGACAATTCAAGGCGATGAGGATCAATTACATTGAAAGTTGCTGATTTCTATTTAAAACGGATGGAGACTAAAATAGAAGAGAGAGAAACGGAAGTAAAAGGTGGAAGCAGAAATTTTAGAAAGGATAGGAGAAGACTAAGGGAATAACTGGTGTGTCAAATTGTGGTGAAATTTCAAAAATAATCCATAATTCTAATAGTTTGACACATCAACTTTTTCCATCCTTTTTTAAAGAGTAGTATAGATTTTGTTTCGACTTTTGAAATTCTAAAGGGTTCTTAGCATTTCTCTTATTATAAATAGAACTATCATTGTGACTATTCTCCTCGGTAAGTAAGCTAATTCTTCCATAGTACTTTTACTTCCCAGGTCTCAAATAATGGAATCCTAATCCTTTTCATCATTATTTTTATTCCAGACTTGTGCTCTTGATTCCAGACCTGCACCAACTGAGCAAATTGCAAAATGGTTAGAAGAATTTTGTCTATCGTTGATGTCCATCCACCGACTCAAAGAAGGGACCAATGGACTGCACTTGACCAAGTTATCGAGAGTTCGCACGTCGAGCACCTGAATTCATCGAAAGTCAAGCACATGAGGAAGATGGTGTTAACAGATTTCGAGGCACATTTTTCATGAATGCATGATAACTTGATAAGAGAATGTTTAGTCACATGTTCATTTGATTTTATTATATAATGATAATTACCTCTCACAGGGCACAAGGGTTTTTGCGGTCATCTTTGATGGCGACATTCGATATTTTGCCAACCTTCTTCTTCCATGCAAGAGATATATACCACATCTTTAATACTACAGTTTCAGTGGCTAAATGAAACTGTCACGATATTCCTAATATTTATGACCTACTTCCTCCGAGTCTTAAACAATGGCACACTTTCTAAAAGAGGAAAATTCAATTATAATGGCACACTTTAACAATTTACTATAAATGGGGGGACTAGAAACCGAAATGACCAAATTGCCCATCAAACCTTTCCAATATTACCATGTTTATTGAAGTGGAGTTTGGCCACAATAAAGATTAACCATGAATTATGGACTTATGGGAGTTGACTTTGAATACAAGATAATTCAACAAACAAAATTTGGGCAAAATGTTTAGTTTCTTAAAAACCGTGCCACCAAGGTGTGCCATTGTTTAAGACTCGGAGGAAGTACTTGTATTTGTAAAACATGTATTTACTCCACTATGTATATTACACAAAAATATTCAATTTTTATTCATGTAAATTGGGCTATTGTCGCACATGCGCGGCTGACAATGCTAATATTAAAACAAAACAACTTCATACATTTTTGCACCCAAATTTAGTACATATAAAATTAATGATATTATTAATGAAAGGTCACCCTACTTGTTAGGTTACTGAGATTTAATAAAAGAAAAATAAATCATTGAGAAATCAAGAACTGAAGAACATATGACCAGGGTGGGAACCATACTGTGCCACCTTTCATGAAATTTTTCTAAGGAAATTTATCTTAAGAAAAATTAGTAAGATCTATAAGCCAAACGATAATTTCTTATAAGAGCAAGTGAAATGTCTTAAGGGAAATTGGCAATATACTAAAGGCTTAAAGGTCTGTTTCTTTAGATTAATTTTGCCTATATTTCTAGTTTAAATATTATGCATTTCTTTCTAATGAATTATTCACTATAAATTATATTCATAAATGATGTGATTTTATACACAATAGTATATTTTAGATGAAATATACATATAGAGCTGGGACTATTTACTGCTAGGGAAGAAAGGGGAGAGAGCGCCTCTCTCGGTGAAATTTGCGTCGTCGTCGGCTAAACTTCAATGAATTAGTATTTGTACGTACATGATCATTTTACTAATTGCAGTATCAGAAAAAATAAAATTATTTTTATTATTTCACTGTAGTGTAGATCTGTATTAGTAAACTTAAGGTCATTTCAAGTTAAAATTAGATTTGTATGTATAATTTCAGTAATTTTATGCTAAAGTTTTTAGTAACGATCTTTTACAACTTATCTGAGATGCGCCCCTCTATAAAAGACCTTATCTGAGACATGTATGGCTAAACAGAATTAATATTTTTTTCAAAACAATAAATAAAAAGTGCATGTTTATATTTTAAGGTAATATATTGTTTAACATTTTACAAATTGAATGTTCTAGATAAATTATGATGTAATTTTGCAAAAATATATGTATATCCATATTTTGAAGACATTACCGCGCCATGTAAATTATTGGATTATATAGTACTTCCGTAAAAAAATCTACATAGTATAAATAGTCGAGTATAGTATAATATAATTTGTACAATAAAATTGAAGTACCAACAATTAGAAAAGATAAGAAGGGTTTGTACAATTACAACTCAATTCATGTTAAAATTTAACAATCATATTATTCTATTCAATTCAATATCTAATTCTAATCTAAATATCTAAGAACCGTGTAATAAGTTAGGTTACAAACTCAAAATCACTTCACAAATTAAAATTCTTAAGTATAATAGATAATTGATGATTCCTAAAATCATGTGTGACTCTGATTAGTAAAAACATTCCCAAACTCTTTACTTTTTGACCGTCACTCATCCCAACAACAAAAAACTATGACCTGAAAATTGCTTAATTATTACCCTCCGGTTTCATACTTCGATCTTTTACATCGAATATCATAAAATGTGACAATATGCTTAGGTTTATCATCAGATATAGTTGTAGTTAACATACTCAACTATTTTAATAGTAAAATTTGTATTGATGAGTGTGAAAAAGGGTTGAAACTTGCTCGTTTAATTAATCTGAAGAGTATGCACATGACCGTCACCATATGGGTCAAATACAAGAATTTAGAATTTTTTGTCTGGTCCTTTATTTTTCTCCCATCCAATTTTTTCTGAATTTCTTAAATTTATTCAAATTCTTTTCAATTATATTTTCATCCATAACAAAATACATACATAATATAAAAATTGTGAACTCCTCAATTCTTCTCTAGTTTAATTTATTTTTGAATTAAAATTTTTTTTAACGAATTCTCTCTAATTATACCTCATATATAACGATAAAATATTAAAATGTTTTATAAAATATTTTGAGCCCTCCAAATTTGGTCTCCTTGCGATATCGCACGCATCGCAATGCACGTATCAAATGAATGGCACTGAGCGTGCATTGCAAGAAATTGATGTCTTCATGTTTGTGTACATTTCCTGTGCTTATATATAACCAACCCTAGAGATGTGAAAATGCATTGATTTAATATAAACCTAGACGTGCATATTTCGTGCGTGCACGTTCGTAATCCAAATAAACAATAAATACAGGCTTTCAGATCATTACCATGGGAGCAAGAGATAAATAGTTTAGTGTTTCAATTAAGATTGGATGAACAAATTAAGTTTTTAAGCTTCGACTTTAACCTTAGCAGCAGAGATATCAATTCTTTCATGATGCCCATGGCGGTGCACTTGATTCCCAGATCAGGGTGCACCTGCTTCAGGGTATTGAACAAGAATAGCTCTGTCTTTCCAGTGCATCATTCAGCTCTGTCTTTCCAGTGCTCCATCAGTAATTGCAGCTTCTGCTTGAGCAGTTCGATGACTTCTTTCTCCAACCTAAGCTTGTCATTGAGCATGGTCGTCTATTCAACAATCTGCTCTATGAATATATATGATCAAAACAAAACAAATCAAATCTGCCCGAAATTTGCACGTCAACAAGGTTAAAATTAGTCGTGCGATCATTTATTCAAAATAAATTAAGTCGTGCGTGCGATCATCATGGGACCTAGGGCTATTCCATTTTAACGTAAATACTTATGTAAGCCCTAGTGTAATTAAATTATCGGATTTGTAACTTTTAATATCCAACCTGAGAAACTTAATTGTTATATAATTTAAGAAAACCTAGCACACTAGAATCGCACGACCGGCGCACACAAAAATAAAATTATATATATATATATATATATATATATATATATATATATATATATATATATATATATCACACTAGAATCGCACGACCGGCGCACACAAGAAAATAAAATTATATATGTATAGATATAAGAATTAAGATTAAGACAATTCTGTATATAGTTTAAGTATATACAACAAATTAAGAATTCTGATGTCATATAAGAATTTCATGTAATCAAGGAACGCTAAAGATTGTAAAAGAGACAGAGATATGAACATAGATACTTAAAAAATGACTAGGTATAATAATGATTAGATTTAAGCTGAACAGTTTATCATGTTTTTGCGACAATATATAGATCGGAAAAAACCTTGCATTAATTTAAGCACATGGGAAAGTCTGACTCCGTTCTTAAGTAATCTTTTCCGATCCTTACATAAACTGATGCATGAACAAGTTATTCTCCAACAAGAATCATACTTAATTAGTTCATGTTAATTTTCATAGGCTTCAGATCAAAAGACGTACGCTTTTTTTTTTTGGTTTTTATTTGATGAATTTGAGGTTTTTGGAGGATGATTATGAGGATGAAGAGTTTGTATATGATTGATCTCTAATGTTCCATTACGCACAGTTGGGACGCCATTTTCGTCCTCAGAAACCCGGCCTCCCCTTCTCCGGTGACCCCACCACCTACTCTCCGAAACCCTTCTCCGCCGATGATGATGATTACCCACAACAATCCTCCTCCCAACGGCCTGGACATTTACATTGACACGCCCAATCGCACCTCTTCCGAGAGGAAACGATTCAGGTTCCGATCAATCCCTCTCGCTCATGATTTTGATTCCGCTGCTCCTATAATGGTTGTACTGCCGAGTATTTGGTTTATCTAAGAAGCAAGTAAGAAATCAAAGTATGCCCCTTTTAGCATATCGTTGCTAAGTAGTGGTTGATTAATGCTCAATGATAATTGAAAATAAGATAAACTGCTAATTGATTAAACTACTCCGTACTTTGTAATTAAGAAATGCCGTTCTTCTGTAAGTTTTCTGGCATTTAGCCTTTGACATTGACACATTAAGTAACTTTCTCATTCTGAAGTCATGCGTTATTTTGCAAACTTTTGTTCCTTTCGATGATTCTGCCTGTGTGATTAGGTTCTCTTCTGTTTTCCACTGTTTCTCTTCTGCCTGCGTAGAAAAATCAAACTACGTACCATCTGTTGTATATGGCTGTCTTTCGTAGAAGATGTGGCATTGTTTAATGAAAAAAGGAAATTGATTTAGCATTATTTGAGTTTTTGAACCCAGCATTCAAGAATCGGCCACATACTTGATGGAGTCTCAAAATTTACGCTATCATTTTCATAAAGTTCAGAAGATAAAAAATTTGCTTAAAAATTCTCGTCACTTTTCATTTGCTGTATCAAATGCATTTTATACAGTTCATAACAGTGCATTTTATACAGTTCATAACAGTGCATTTTATACAGTGCATTTTACATCCCCTTATAACTGGAGCAAGTTCATAACAGTAAGCTTTCCGATTACAAGTGTCATTCAGACATAGTTTTCTGGGGAATCATTCATTGGTTGCTGATATTGATTGACATAAAAAGATCGTTGTTTTACAATTTTCAGGCAGGCGGTCACATGCTTTTGGCATGGATACTTTGGAGCAGAGCCAAGTCTGCTGATCTTAGAAGCAAACCAGAAATAACATCTTTTTACGTTCTTATAAACAAGGTTTGTACAGATATATAAGTTCCATTTCAACTAAGTTTTGTGTTCTCCTGTAATCGATTTTGATATCGTTTTCTTTTTGTTTTTGTAATTCTGGCAGCTATTTTATGCTGAGAACTTCTTGCATGTTGATACCTTTGGTAAGGTAGATCTAGATGAAGAGACGACTAATGAGAGAGAAAAAACACATTATATTCTACATCATCGTTTTGTGTGTATTTACTCTTTAATGCTTTGTACTTTCGATTCACGGCAGTATTACTGAAAGTCTGAATTCCCGATCTTTAATTTTATTTTCATGCAGCGGAATAATGTTTGTTTTACTAAGTATTAATTGCTATAAAATTTTCTGAAATTTTGTTGATTTTCGTCAGAGAAGATCGATACGCGGGTTTCTGTTTTTGTTTGACTATTTGTACTTCAGTTTCTGGTTATTCAACCCCGGGTAAAAGTTACTACACATCTATGATTTATTTCACCTCAGCACATATAATGTTTTTCATACTTTTAACACAAATAAATTTGACTGTAAATATTTTTATGCAAAACTGAACATGAAACATCTATGCTAAGGCCTACTATACACGAGACCCAATAATTATACTATCACTACTCAGCCCGGTATCAAGCCCAGCCCATCCCCAGCCCCAAAACCTTTTCTCAATCAAGTTACTAACTTGCGAAATCGCTACAATTCTCGTTAATACTTTTCCCACATCGGCTGGTTAGATGGTCATTATTCAGTTTATATTGATTGCAATTATTCAATGGATCGATAAGTCGCCGACCCGCGCAAAACTGAACATGACACATCTATGCTAAGGCCTACTATACACGAGGCCCAATAATTATACTATCACTACTCAGCCCGGTATCAAGCCCAGCCCAACCCCAGCTCCAAAACCTTTTTTCAATCAAGTTACTAACTTGCGAAATCGCTACAATTCTCGTTAATACTTTTCCCACATCGGCTGGTTAGATGGTCATTATTCAGTTTATATTGATTGCAATTATTCAATGGATCGATAAGTCGCCGACCCGCGCAAAACTGAACATGACACATCTATGCTAAGGCCTACTATACACGAGGCCCAATAATTATACTATCACTACTCAGCCCGGTATCAAGCCCAGCCCAACCCCAGCCCCAAAACCTTTTTTCAATCAAGTTACTAACTTTCGAAATCGCTACAATTCTCGTTAATACTTTTCCCACATCGGCTTGTTAGATGGTCATTATTCAGTTTATATTGATTGCAATTATTCAATGGATCGATAAGTCGCCGACCCGCGCAAAACTGAACATGACACATCTATGCTAAGGCCTACTATACACGAGGCCCAATAATTATACTATCACTACTCAGCCCGGTATCAAGCCCAGCCCAACCCCAGCTCCAAAACCTTTTTTCAATCAAGTTACTAACTTGCGAAATCGCTACAATTCTCGTTAATACTTTTCCCACATCGGCTGGTTAGATGGTCATTATTCAGTTTATATTGATTGCAATTATTCAATGTATCGATAAGTCGCCGACCCGCGCAAAACTGAACATGACACATCTATGCTAAGGCCTACTATACACGAGGCCCAGTAATTATACTATCACTACTCAGCCCGGTATCAAGCCCAGCCCAACCCCAGCCCCAAAACTCTTTTCTCAATCAAGTTACTAACTTGCGAAATCGCAACAATTCTCGTTAATACTTTTCCCACATCGGCTGGTTAGATGGTCATTATTCAGTTTATATTGATTGCAATTATTCAATGGATCGATAAGTCGCCGACCCGCGCAAAACTGAACATGACACATCTATGCTAAGGCCTACTATACACGAGGCCCAATAATTATACTATCACTACTCAGCCCGTTATCAAGCCCAGCCCAACCCCAGCTCCAAAACCTTTTTTCAATCAAGTTACTAACTTGCGAAATCGCTACAATTCTCGTTAATACTTTTCCCACATCGGCTGGTTAGATGGTCATTATTCAGTTTATATTGATTGCAATTATTCAATGGATCGATAAGTCGCCGACCCGCGCAAAACTGAACATGACACATCTATGCTAAGGCCTACTATACACGAGGCCCAATAATTATACTATCACTACTCAGCCCGGTATCAAGCCCAGCCCAACCCCAGCTCCAAAACCTTTTTTCAATCAAGTTACTAACTTGCGAAATCGCTACAATTCTCGTTAATACTTTTCCCACATCGGCTGGTTAGATGGTCATTATTCAGTTTATATTGATTGCAATTATTCAATGTATCGATAAGTCGCCGACCCGCGCAAAACTGAACATGACACATCTATGCTAAGGCCTACTATACACGAGGCCCAGTAATTATACTATCACTACTCAGCCCGGTATCAAGCCCAGCCCAACCCCAGCCCCAAAACTCTTTTCTCAATCAAGTTACTAACTGTCGAAATCGCAACAATTCTCGTTAATACTTTTCCCACATCGGCTGGTTAGATGGTCATTATTCAGTTTATATTGATTGCAATTATTCAATGGATCGATAAGTCGCCGACCCGCGCAAAACTGAACATGACATATCTATGCTAAGGCCTACTATACACGAGGCCCAATAATTATACTATCACTACTCAGCCCGTTATCAAGCCCAGCCCAACCCCAGCTCCAAAACCTTTTTTCAATCAAGTTACTAACTTGCGAAATCGCTACAATTCTCGTTAATACTTTTCCCACATCGGCTGGTTAGATGGTCATTATTCAGTTTATATTGATTGCAATTATTCAATGGATCGATAAGTCGCCGACCCGCGCAAAACTGAACATGACACATCTATGCTAAGGCCTACTATACACGAGGCCCAATAATTATACTATCACTACTCAGCCCGGTATCAAGCCCAGCCCAACCCCAGCCCCAAAACCTTTTTTCAATCAAGTTACTAACTTTCGAAATCGCTACAATTCTCGTTAATACTTTTCCCACATCGGCTTGTTAGATGGTCATTATTCAGTTTATATTGATTGCAATTATTCAATGGATCGATAAGTCGCCGACCCGCGCAAAACTGAACATGACACATCTATGCTAAGGCCTACTATACACGAGGCCCAATAATTATACTATCACTACTCAGCCCGTTATCAAGCCCAGCCCAACCCCAGCCCCAAAACCTTTTTTCAATCAAGTTACTAACTTGCGAAATCGCTACAATTCTCGTTAATACTTTTCCCACATCGGCTGGTTAGATGGTCATTATTCAGTTTATATTGATTGCAATTATTCAATGGATCGATAAGTCGCCGACCCGCGCAAAACTGAACATGACACATCTATGCTAAGGCCTACTATACACGAGGCCCAATAATTATACTATCACTACTCAGCCCGGTATCAAGCCCATCCCAACCCCAGCCCCAAAACCTTTTTTCAATCAAGTTACTAACTTTCGAAATCGCTACAATTCTCGTTAATACTTTTCCCACATCGGCTGGTTAGATGGTCATTATTCAGTTTATATTGATTGCAATTATTCAATGGATCGATAAGTCGCCGACCCGCGCAAAACTGAACATGACACATCTATGCTAAGGCCTACTATACACGAGGCCCAATAATTATACTATCACTACTCAGCCCGTTATCAAGCCCAGCCCAACCCCAGCCCCAAAACCTTTTTTCAATCAAGTTACTAACTTGCAAAATCGCTACAATTCTCGTTAATACTTTTCCCACATCGGCTGGTTAGATGGTCATTATTCAGTTTATATTGATTGCAATTATTCAATGGATCGATAAGTCGCCGACCCGCGCAAAACTGAACATGACACATCTATGCTAAGGCCTACTATACACGAGGCCCAATAATTTTACTATCACTACTCAGCCCGGTATCAAGCCCATCCCAACCCCAGCCCCAAAACCTTTTTTCAATCAAGTTACTAACTTGCGAAATCGCTATAATTCTCGTTAATACTTTTCCCACATCGGCTGGTTAGATGGTCATTATCCAGTTTATATTGATTGTAATTATTCAATGGATCGATAAGTCGCCGACCCGCGCAAAACTGAACATGACACATCTATGCTAAGGCCTACTACACGAGGCCTAATAATTATACCATCAATACTCAACCCAGTATCTAGCCCAGCCCAACCCCAGACCCAAAACCTTTTTTTCATTCAAGCTACTAACATGTGAACTCGCGACTATGCTCGTTAATATTTTTCCCACATTCAAGCTAGTACAAGGGTTACCAGGGTTTAGATCTTCATTTTGTGGGTTTGTGGGTTTGTGGGTTTGTGGGTTTGTGGGTTTAGGGTATATGGTTTAGGGTTTAACTATGTTAACGTGTAAACTAGCGATATCGCAAGTACTCAAGCTACTTATAAGATAACTCAAAAATAATTCTGTTTATTTTTTTTAGAGCTCTTTCATAGTCTAAAATATATAAAGTTTAAAAAGAGACTAATATAATGCTCAATTTTGAAAATATCGATCATGATATCGATCATGAAAATATCGATCATGAAAATATCGATTCCAGATAAGTCAAACTTGTCCTAAATTAGAATTACTTTTGTACAATTTTTGTAGCTAGGTTAATTTAAAGAGTCCCAGTTTGGCTATTTGAATATTTCTATGAGTGCACAAATCGAGCGAATCTTGTGTGCTAGGTTTTCTTAAGTTATAAAACAAGTTTCTTCTGTTAAAACTTAAAATGCTTGATATTAAAAGTGGGCACGAATTGATCGCACGAGTTAATTTAAACCCTGGGCATATCTGACGGGCAAATTTTTGGCAGATTGTTGAACTGATATGATGAAAAAGTCTGACAAATGTGGGGTGAGATTTCTTAAATTCAGCTACGTAAGAGTGTATTTGTGTTTCTTCATGATAATTTCTAATAATACTATGCAAAGTGGACCGTTCGTTGCACTTTGTAAGTTTATTTTAATATATAATAATGAATTTCTGGATGTGAGGCCTGGACTACGTTGAAATTTAGTTTAGATAATTCAACTAACTTAGGGTTCATTATGGGCCCTAATTTTTCGAATGTGCTGACATATTCTCTGACGTTCAAAAATGTTCTTTTACCGCCACACCTGAGATTAGTGTTGTATTTGGCTTATTTTCGGTGACATTGGATGATCACTCTGATCTCAGAGTCGAAGTTCAAAGTTTTTTCTCAGATAACTATTACTAATCGATCATCATTGGTCGAAACTATAACCGTTCAACATCTGTAGCCTGTAATAACTGTAAACGCTGCAATATTAATATTAAAGCTGCATTAATTATTCATTCAACGTTGGAGTTTCTCCAGCTTTGTAAATCTCGTGGCAGAAATGTAAACATTCCAATTAACCACGGTCCTTGATTGGGTTTTCTTTTTACAAATACAGTCATATTTTGGAATTTATTTGGCACCCTAAACCCGAAAGAAAACAATACAGGAAAATAAAAAAGAGGCCTTGAACGATGAGTTTGTTTGTACATAGATTCATCCAGAAAATGGCAACTATTTTGCAAAAGAATAGTGAATGTATATACCAATTTGCAGGTTATTAATCAACAATCTGCCACTTATATTACCTGAGATGGAGCATCATCTATGTACTATGGCTTATATTAACAAAAAAATATGAGTTTATATATATATATATATATATATATATATATATATATATTTACATAACATTTTATAGCACCAAAAGGATCATTAGGATGTCTTCCATTAGGATTCATTAGTGATGGCATCTACATGTGTGCTTGCTGTTTAGAGTCCTTGAAAGTACTTGCATCTGTAGGATTCTTGATCAAGACGGAATCCCTAAAACTTTTTAGAGTCTAATTTCCATATATAGTTGATCACCAATATTTTTCTGTTCAACTCAGTTCAGTTTTCATGAAATATAATTTGATGAAAAATTCAGCTTAACTTAAATATATATTGTATTATTAACTTTCATTTCATTCCAGATGTGTCAAACTTGTCCTAATTAAATTAGAATTACTCGTACAATTTGTGTAGGTTTAGATCATTCTCCATATTTTTCGTAAATTTTCTTTATCATGCAAATTTCACGAATATAAGTGCAAATTTCACGATTCTAGTGCAAAGATCAAAGATGCTAGGTTAAGATCACTCCCTTAGTTTTTCGTAAATCTTCCCAATCAGGAAAATTTTTAAAAACAATTTCAAACAAATATCACGAATTTAAGTCGTATACCGAATTTACATTATAAGTTAGTATGTACGTGCAAGGTTTTAATTTTATGCGTGTGCGGATCGTGCGATTCTAGTACATTAAATTAAAATGAAAATTAATGTAACAGAAACTATAATTGGTAATAATTATATATTGTTAGATTGCATTTCATTATTGAACTGAACGGAATTGAATTATAATAGAAGAGAAGGGAGTTAGTTGGTTTTATTTTTATTTTAAGCCGTATAATTCAATTCGGATATTAATTTGTTTGTTACAAAAAACAGAAGATTTAAATAGTCCCAGTTGGATATTTGCATTTCCATTCACAGCGATTGGATTGGATTATTAACCAATTTGATGCGTAAATTGGCCTTACAACCAGTTCTAGGTACTTGAGGTGTGCTTCTCTTTCTCTTTCTTAATTGGGGTTGCTGGATTTCCTCTTGATTTCCCTTCACATGAGCATGCGAAATACTTTTCAATGATAACTTGCCGGAAATTCTTCTTCTATGTGGTTTTCTTGTAAGCGAATCCCACATGTTGAGCATGCTGTCTGTAGAGGTTCTCCAACTCTTGCTCGGAGTCCAGTGAAAGATCCCGTGACGTCAACTTCTGCTGATCCTCGCCTGCACCAGCTGAAGTTTAATTACAAAAGTCAGAAACCTAATTAGATGCACTTTTTAACTGCAACTTTTGCATTGTTAATACATGTTCAAATGTTACCGAATGTAATAATGAAACCTGAAGTTAGACAGAAAATGTTTGTTAAACAGAAAATGCACTTATTAATAATATAAACTAGACGTGCATATTTCGTGCGTGCATGTTCATAAAATTAAAAATATATATAAGAATTAAGATTAAGACAATTCTATATAGTTTAAGTACACAACAAATTAAGAATTCTAATTAATGGCGCATATAAGAATTTCATGTAATTAAGGAACTAAAGATTAAAAAAGAGACACAGATATGTACAGAGATACTTAGAACGTGACTAGGTATATATGATAATTAGATTTAGTTTATCATGTGTTTGTGACAATAGATTGGAAAAAACCTTGCATTTAAGCACATGAGAAAGTCTGACTCTGTTCGTAAGTAATCTTTTCCGATCATGAATAAGTTATTCTCCAACAAGAATCATAGTTAGTTCATGTTTTCATAGGCCTCAGATCAAAAGACATTTTTTTTTTGATGAATTTGAGGTTTTTGGATGATGATTATGAGGATGAAGAGGAGGGTGAAGAGTTTGTATATGATGATGTAATCAGCTTTTTGGAACCTTATGGAGAAGAAACACATGGATTAACACTAAATAAGAAATGATGGGAAAATTTCTAATGAAATCTCCCTTTAATGTGCTTAAACCGACCTCATTTGAAGGTCCTAGATCCCCTGCAGAAACAAAATAAAATGCAGCAGATTAGTTCTCAAGAACCACAGGCTTGGCAAAAGGAACTGAATAGTTCAGAACAAATTATTATTTGTTTATGCATATTAATGTTGATCCCATGTCGCCCATCATGTCCCGGATTATCCTTGACGTAAATCGTGGAGTAATGGTTCAGTCCTATAAAATCAAACGAACCATTATTCTTTCCGATCTTCTTATACACGGAGAATGAAGAAACCTGAAGTTGACAGAAAATGCATCTTCTTATTCTTTTGCCACACACACATGATATAAGTACTAGGAATAGAGTTTTATCACACATTTTTAAACACGATATAAGTGATAGAAACTAGATGTACACACACACACATATTCACAGAGAGAGAGAGAGTTTTGTATGTGTTTTTTTAATGCTTCATGCATTCATCTGTGATGACATGCATATGAGAACAATTTGGTAGATGAAGCAAAACACCATAGATATATACTGTCTGATTGGCAAATAATTTAAAGATCATTTAATAAAAGGTGTAGAAGACATGTTGATTATACCAACCTTTTGAATGAATATCATATTGAATTTTTCAAAAAGTTTCAAACTGTTTAGAAATAATATATAGCATTTAAAAGACCAACTTTCCAAAAATAGGAAGTAACTGTTATTGAAATTTGCCTGATTGGGCATATTTTTTACAAAAATAAGGGCGTGATCTAAATCTAGCTTGCAATTTGCAATATAATTGCACGATCCACACACGCATGCAAAAATGCTATATATATTCAGCTTCGTCAAGTGACACCGAGTCTCCTCCAGGTCGGAAGGTCAGAAGTTTGGTGGAGCTTTATAGTTCTTGTAACTATGCTTTGCTTGTGACTGAGCCGAGTTCATTCGAAAAAGCTGATTCTTTTCCTGTGAGTTTGGTGTCGAGGTTTCTGCAAAATCCTACCAAGCAACATTATGTGGCTGGAACGGTGGACTTTGGGATACGGTATTCTGAGACGTCAAGGTTCAAGCTAATTGGTTTCACTGATAGCTATTGGGCTGGAAGCTTGGATGATCGAAAGAGTACTTCTGGGAGTATGTTTTGTCTTGGTTCAGGAGCAGTAACTTGGAGTTCGAAGAAGCAAGAGACTGTGGCTTTGCCTTCTTCGGAGGCTGAATATGTTACAGCGTGTTCAGCTGAGAAGGATGCTTGTTGATCTTGGGTATGTGCACGGAGAAGCTACTGAACTTTTCTGCGACAATCGGGCAGCTATTCTGTTGAACTTCAACATATATAGCTAGCTCCCCTAAGTGTCTTGTATAAATAGCAACGAAATGTCGCTCGGAAAAGATCACAAACCAAATACTAGAAAAAAATACAAGATGGTCAACATCATCTTCATCTTTGCCCTGATCTTGGTCTTTTCTTCAAGCTTCACTAATATTGGCGGATTTCTGCGTCGCAGATCCCTCCTTGCAAGAACCCTAATAATGTCACCGCTGATGACTTCTTCTACAGCTTGTCAACCAAGGGGACACGAATAATGTGTTCAGAGTAGGACTCACCCGCGCAGATGCTCCCAAATATGCTGGAATCAACGGTCTGAATATATCCATGTTTCGAATCGATTTCACAGCCATCCTGGAGCCTTCAGAGCTTAATCGTTGAAGGAACTGTTCTTGTTGGTTTCGTGTCATCTGATACCAATAAAGTTTATGTCAAAATTCTGAGAGCTGGGCAGATTTTTGTCAAAATTCTTAGTAATCTTTTCACCAACAGCCGGGCACGGCTAGTAGCTTCCTCAGTCCACCAAATAAAACATTGTGTAAAAAAGGACAACAATAAATACTGGCTTCTTAGGTAGAGAATTACCTAGCATACAGTTCTATCAGGCCTTTAAAGTGCAATTGCCTCCTTATATAGACATGTGAAAATGAGAGTGTGAGATCACCTGATAGAGTCCATATATTTTTGAGGATTTGCATGGGTTCCCATGTTCTTTATCGTTTAATTTTGTTGAACTGAATTGAAATTGAATGTACTGAAAATAATAGCAATATAAGTAAATTGAGATGAATTTCATCAAATAATATTTCATGAAAACTAAATTAAATTAAACATCCGTTATAAATCATGTTCGAGATTTGAGTTCTAATTTATTTTTTAATAAAGGTGTATTATATTAAATACTTTGATGTAATGCCAAAACTATCTAATAAACACAAAAGTTAAAATAGTGTAAAATACGACATATTACGACAAAGAATAGACGGTTTATCTTAATATCTACTAAAGGATGTCACTTTTGCCACGTGGCGTTCTCACATAAATTCACACGCAAAAATTTCAGAAGTTTATCAAAATTAACATCTAAAATATTTTCTATTTAGAAATAATTTATACCTAAACGGTAAAATTGTACATTTGCTGATTCCAACCTAATTTTATAAGATGAGCTTGTTCTAATTCACTGTATATATAAAAAAACTTGAAATGATTGAAATATCTTTTCTCAAAGCACCTTTCCATAAAATATATCGCACGATGCACACACGCACATCTCATGTAAATAACATTATTAGTGCGAAGTAGGGAACTTAATTTGGAAGCTCCTTTCAATCGGATGATATTAGAAGTCTTAGCAAATTTTGGTTTTTAAGATTTTAAAAGAAAATATTAGGGATCGTATGATTTGGCGCATTTCAATTCTATATCATGAATAATAAAGTTAAAGCTTTTTGTTTCAAAATAATGTAAAATGTAAGAGAATTTTTTTTTTTAGAACATGAGACCCAAAATGATGGTGCATACCACCCAACAACTCCATGTATTTGGACATCAGCTAGCTCGTGGAGGCTGAAGCAGCTAACCGGCACGTGCGGCGGCTTAGGGCGGAGCTGGACGGCGGGAAGAACCTCCTCCGGCAGCTCCGATGTTTCAGCATCGATCTGCAATCAGAGTCTCGTAAATCACTATGTAGCTTGATGGACTCTCCTGGGACACAATTTTTGCAGTGAAAAATGAATTTTCGAATCCTTTCTCCTCCAGCATAACCTCCACTACTTCTTCACCCACCTTGTACATGTATTCAGGATCTTTCTCGATCTTCATTCGTTTCTTCATTTGGGTTGAATGGACCGGGGTTTTACCAAAATTTAAGAGACTTGTTATAAAACAAGGGCAATGCTATTGTAGGTTGTATTTTACTTTTGCAGGAAAGATGAATATGCCCTTGATTAAGTGGTTAAAGTTTGAACCGAATAAATTAATAAGAATAATCTTGTCAGTTCTAATCAAAACATAGATTGCGCCAGTAAAACAAAACCTGCAAATAGAAATTTTGTATAACTTAAGAAAACCTAGGAACCCTTTACACTAGAATCGCACGATGCGCGCACGGGCATGGAAACAAATTATAACAAGCACGATACTTACTTACAATATACATTTTATAACTCGGGTATACAAGAAATGGGGTCAAGAGCTTCGCATATTTTAAGGTTCTAAAAAGCAGCAATTGACAACGTCAAAACCAAAATTTTAAGATAAATGATGATAAGAAGAAACAAACACTTTCATTTAATGAATCTCTAAATTGCTTAGTCATGTACTCTATAAATATCTTTTGATCGCTGTATTATAGAAATTGATAACTTAATTTTGATACAACATGCATACACACTTTATTCCAAAAAGCTTAAACACCAAAGAATTAAGGATCCTAATGTCATATAATTAATAATTTCATGTAATTAAGGAACTAAAGATTGTAAAAGAGACAGAGATATGAACAGAGATACATAAAACATGACTAGGTATGATGATTAAATTTAAGCGGAACAATTTATCATGTTTTTGTGACAATAGATCGGAAAAAACCTTGCATTTAAGCACTTGAGAAAGTCTGACTCTGTTCGTAAGTAATCTTAAGTTATTTTCCAACAAGAATCATAGTTAGTTCATGTTTTCATAGGCCTCAGATCAAAAGACGTTTTTTTTTGTCTGAATTTGAGGTTTTTTATTTTATTTTGAATTTGAGGTTTTTGGGTGATCAAAAGACGTTTGTAAGTAATCTTTTCCGATCCTTACATAAACTGATGCATGAACAAGTTATTCTCCAACAAGAATCATAGTTAGTTCATGTTTTCATAGGCCTCGGATCAGAAGACGTTTGTTGTATGGTTTTTGTTTAATGAATTTAAGGTTTATGTGCCTAGCCTATTTTTCTGTGTTACACACAATAATCCAGACATTTTTAGCAGGTTTAGTAGCTTGCTTAGTGACAACATTTTTATGAACTGAACTGAAGTGTTGCCTTAATCTCGACGAATGGTTACTGCTCCGATTCATCTGGAGGACACAGAATCTAGGAAACCTATTCGTGGACAATAAGGTTTATAAAGAATCTAATGATAATCACACTCTTCCATATACCCGGGTTGATTTCTGGGTAGGTCAGATAAAGGATCTTAAGGTTTTCAAAAAATATTTGTTAAATTAAGTTTACTGATTCTTTTGCAGTTGGTGAACCATGAGATCCCGATAACTGTAATGGATCCGCTGCCCGTTGCGCGTGAAGAGTTTTCCGATTTGTCGGAGGATTAGACCAAGAACCCCAAGTTTCTGATGAAGATCATGTCCGCCGCCGGCACTAATCCGGTCACTGCTGGGAAAACCATGTACTGGAGGAATTACATCACGTTTCTCGCTCATCCTGAATTATGCTGCCCTGAAAAACCATTCATTCAATCTGATGCAATTGCTTAGATATAAAATCAAGGATGCAGAAGCTTGAATGAAAAACTCGAAAAGGGAGTATGCTAAGAGAAGGAGTTCCAAATGTAACAAGTTCCAAATGTGTGAGCATTTTATTTAAATTTCTATGTGATGCATTCCGAGAGAGAGAGAGAGAGAGAGAGAGAGAGAGAGAGAGAGAGAGAGAGAGAGAGAGAGAGAGAGAGAGAGAGAGAGAGAGAGAGAGAGAGAGAGAGAGAGAGAGGGAGAGAGAGAGAGAGAGAGAGAGAGAGAGAGAGAGAGAGAGAGAGAGAGATTTTGATTGTCCTGATTATTGGCACATAATTTAGTGATCAACAAAAAATGTAGAAGACATGTTGATTATACCAACCTTTTGAATGAATATTGTACTGAATTTTTCAAAAGTTTCAAAGTGTTTAGAAATAATATTTAGGGTGTGTTTGGTTGGGTGGACTATCCAAGTCCAGTTTTGTAAAATCTTGTTTGGTTCACCAAGTTCCCCAAAATCCAGACTTGCAAAATCCTAACAAAATCAATTAAAAATTTTGTTTCATACTCACAAAATCCAACCCAACCAAACAAGGATTTTGCAAAACCAGATTCTCAATATACCAAACAAAAACCCAAACTCTCAAAATATCAAAACAAAATTCAGACTCTCAAAAAACTTACACCGTTAGCATTTAAAAGACCAAGTTTCCAAATAGGAAGTAACTGTTTTTGAAATTTGCCTGATTGGGAATATTTTTTACAAAAATAAAGGCGTGACCTAAACCTAGCTAGCAATTTGCAATAGAATTGCATGCAGAAATAAATAAAATGAAAGAAAGTACATAATTAATACATACTAACTTACAATTTACATTTTACTAGATACATTGATATAAAAAATATATTCATAAAATTTGTTAGAAAGTAATTTTGAAATTGGCCTGCCATGAAAAAATTTACGTAAAATAATGGGTGTGGAAAAGTAAAATAATTTTATACAAAACATTTCCTGCAGATTTTCCTTCAGAAAAATAAACATTTCCTGCAGATTTTATCAGACACTTTATAAAAACACGAGAAAATGGATCGGCCAGGCGTCCCATCTAAACTGGATTCGGGATTGCAAAGCTTCTCAGCCAGAAGTTCTTCTTCTCACTTTCATGTCTCACCTAACAGAAAATGCAACAGTACTATAGATAAATCTAATTATATACATTAATGAATTTATAAAATATACAAATATGAGCTTGTTCGTAATTAATTCACTATTTATCTAATAAAAAACTTTACAAATGATTAGAATACCTTTTTTTAATCGCACGATCCGCGCATGCATGCATATCCCATGTAAATTATCTCATATAATTAAATTATGGTTAATTTATGACTTTTGATTAACCAAATTAAGAAAAATGTTATATCAGAATTTATTGAACCTAAGAAAACCTAGCACGCACGAGAATCGCACCATTTGCGCACGCATGGTATTAAATGAAAACAAGTATACATTTAACTAGATACAAATTATATTATATTGATGATCATGAAGTTTGTTTGAACTTGTTTCTAAAATTTGGCTACCTCGACTACCTTGTCTCTGTGACCACCGATGAGGACCTCGAGAACATGATCGAGGAATGTGCGATCGGATTAGCTCCGCCTCGCTGCTCAAACCATCGCGCCTCCGCCTCTTTCTGTTCACCGCCAAACCGGATACCCGCCACCATGGGATGCCTCCTCGACGACGCCAAATCCGAGACGTGGTTCGTCGATGCATTGAACGGCTTTGGATTGCTCCCCAGAGGCCATTCTGATTCCCCTGCAATCGATCATAATCTCATGGAGCTCCACGACAATGATCCCAGGGCTGAGATAAATCAAATGGAGCAGAATCATCATATCATCAATTTGAACCACAACATACAATCGACCTTCGCTGGTTCTCAGATGGTGGGAACGACGTCGTCTTTTGAGTCCAGCGTCTAAGTCTGTATTTTATTTTAAATAGAAACTTCAAAGGATTCTGTGACATTTTATATAAAGTTTTATCCAAAATTTAATTAATGAGTCCGTCTAGAATTATAAGTGCAAAGATAAATCCAATAAAAAATTATAATAGAATTAAACAAGAGATGAGGTTTATGAATGTACTATTACAAGAATTGAGGGCCGTATAAAGTTTTTATCCATTATCTTATCATAACTTTTATTATCAAGTATTTTAACCGAAGAACTGGTTTTATAATTTAAATAAACCTAGCACGCAAAATTCGCACGAATTGCGCACTCATAGAAATATTCAAAGAACCTTTGAGAAAAACTCCTCTGAATTTCTTCCTTCGCAACACCAGCTCTCAAAATTGTTGTCGGCTGATGAAATTCAAAGTGATGCACTTTTAATGCCGCTGAGATTGCCGACTCAATTCACAGGCCAGAAGATTCCAGCCAATTCCAGCATGTTTCTTATAAACGAGGAAGAAGAAGATGGGAATGTAGGTAAAGGTTTGGAGGGTGAGAGTGGAAAGAAATGCAGAAAAAACTTGGGTGTTTCAGATCCATCCCATCTGATCAACACCTCCAAAACTGAATGGAGCAAGATTGCTGCACTTTTGAACGAAAAGCATCAACGAATTTCTGGTGCAGTTCCAAACGGATTATGCAAGTCCAAAAATGTGGTTAAATGTTTTAAATATTCCTGCTAAAATAGGGTTAAAATCTAAAAAAAAAATTTCTCAGGGCAATTGGGTTATTTAACCACATATCTGGACCTGCATAATCCATTTGAACCTGCACGTATCAGCCCTCAAAAGTACATGTTTAGGGGTACCTTAGGCCATTGCCGGGTGCAGGTCAAAAAAAAATTACTCTACATATTTCAAATCAGCGAAACTGCATTACTAAAAAGTAGGAGCATTCCAAGTAAAAACATCAGACGTGCACAAGTAAATTAGTCTTGCACGATATTTTAAACCAGATATATCAGACCTGCACGATATTTTAAATTATCTGATATTAGAACTTCCACTTGTTGTATGTGTACCAAATTAATAAACTTGTTACATAACAACTTGAGAAAACCTTGCACGTACTTGATAATTTGCACTAGGATTGCACGATCCGCGCACACATGGAATTTAATGAAAACAAGTACAATACTAATAACTTACAATATACATTATAAACAACAACTTGATATAAACAAAATGAATTTCAGAGGTAATTAAACCAACTGAGTTATAATTCTTTATCCGATTGTTTTTTGGAATTGAAGAGATAAACAGTCCATTTGTACACTTTGTAATTCTACGTGCGACTATAAAATTTCTTGATAACTGTAATTATACGTGTTTTTATAATTCACTTTGTAATTATACGTGTTTATATAATTCACTTTGTAATTTGTAATTAATAATATCTTTTAATCGCTGTATTATAGAACTTGATAACTTTTGATCCAACACGCATACACTTTATTCCAAAAAACTTAAACACCAAGACTTAAGATTAAAAAGAATTTTATGTAGTTTAAGTGTACAACAAATTAAGGATTCTAATTAATGTCATATAAGAATTTCATATAATTAAGGAACTACAGATTGTAACAGATATGAACGGAGATATGACTAGGTATATATGATGATTAGATTTAAGCTGAACAGTGTTATCATGTTTTTGCGACAATAGATCGGAAAAAACCTTGCATTTAAGCTGATGCATGAACAAGTTATTCTCCATCAAGAATCATAGTTATAGTTCAGGTTTTCATAGGCCTCAAAGTCTCAGATCAAAAGACGTTTTGTTTGGTTTTTGTTTGATGAATTTGAGGTTTATGTGCCTAGCCAATGCAGGTCCGAATCTTTCAGTGTTACAAACAATAATCCAGACATCCTTAGCAGGTTTAGTGGCTTGCTTAGTGACAACATTTTGGCATGAACTGAACTGAAGTGTTGCCTTAATCTCGACGAATGGTTGACCTCATACTGCTCCGATTAATCTTGAGGACACCGAATTTACGAGATCTATTCGTGGACATTAATGTTAACAAAGAATCTGATGATAATCATACTCTTCCATATCCCTGGACGTTGATTAATATCTGGAAAGGTAAGATAACGGTTTCCAAGACAGGGAGAACGAGATGCAATTGTTTAGATATGTAATCAAGGATGCAGAAGCCCGAGAGAGAGATGTTAATTAAGGACATGTTATATGATCTCCTCTTTTGACTGTCTGATTGGCATATAATTTAGTGATCATTTAACAAAATATATATGTAGAAGAAATGTTGATTATACCAACCCTTTGAATGAATATTGTATTGAATTTTTCAAAAGTTTCAAACTGTTTAGAAATAATGTATAGCATTTAAAAGATCAAGTTTCCAGAAATAGGAAGTAACTATTCAAAACATAAAAGGAAGTAAAAGCAAGTCCAACAGCTTTGCTATAATAGCAAATTTGCTCAAATATGGAGAATTTGAGTCTTTTTTGAACTCCAGATTCTCCACCCCATTCTCCATAATAGAAAAATTGAAGAGAGAGAAGGTTTGCTTCTCCAAATTTAGAGAATGAGGGAGAAGATTTGGAGAACCAAAATTTAATGCTATCTGCATTGTTTTTTGTTATTTCACTCATTAATTGTTTCTCTTCAATAATTTTAAATGATAATATCTTAAAATAATTACAATAAAATTTTATCAAAAATACATATTCTAAAAATATGCATAAAAACAATCGTAACAAGATCTCATATGACTATTTTTACATGTACATATCTATTGATATTTAATAATCAAATATAATCTATTTTCCAATATAAATTTACTAAATTTTAAGGTCATAAATATATTTATTTTGACGTTTTATATAAGTCATGACATTTAAATTAAATTTTTTTACTAAATATTTTATTTCTTATGGTTGAAAATAATAACTTGTAACAAAAAATTGAAAAGAGACGAGTCTAATTATTCATAATACATTACAAAAATAGTTATATTGTAACTCAGGATGTGTTATTTTTATAAAATGTAATTTTATTATTTTATAAGTTAGAGTAAGTAATTTCAAATATGAAATATTATTGCAATATGTATTTTAAGTTAATTATTTATTTGTTCATCATTATTTGGACTTATTGAATATATGATCAAAAAATACAAAATAATAGGATAAATGTATAGTAATAAATGTCAATAAATTATAGGGAATGGAAAATGGAGAAACTGTTGGAGTTGAGGTAAAAACATATGGGGAATATGAGATTTGCTTTCTATTATGAAGAATGTGAGTAGATAATCTGTTGGACTTGCGCTAACTAACTTACAATATACACTAATTCACTAAATTCACAGGTGCAAGGACTTCGACTCTGATCATTGATGGAAGAGTCTACACTGAATGATCCTTGGTGCAATTAATTAAATTTCATTTACAAAACACATAAACTCGTTATTTTGTAAATATAAAGCCATAGTACATACTGTAGATTGATGATATGCTCCCTCAAGTAATACAAGCGGCAAATTATATTTCGAAGGGTTGATCATTAACATGCAATTAATAAATTAATATATTTCACTACAATGGAGAACGAAATATATACTATTTCTTTTCCAAATTTTAAAAAAATGTATTATCTGATTAGAGATATATTAATGCTCAAACATCCCAAGAGTCAGCTTAAGCTCCGTGCTTTGTGCTTATAACAAAATAATCTTACTGATTTAAGCATCATGTCTACCTCCAATACTCCGGGTTTGTGTTTGCAGACGTGAATATATTGGATTAAGATGCGGGAAACATGACATCCATCAATATATTAATGCTTAAACATTCTTAAAATCAACTGATAAAAGTCAGATTCAAATGAGAGTGAGGGAGTATTTAATCTATCTCCAGGTGTAAGGTGAATGCTGGTGTACTTATCTTAATAGTTAGGCAAATGTTCATTATTAGCCATAATAAGTTTATGATTTTTCATTATTCTATATGGTTATGATCTCAGTTAATTTTACTGACGATGCCCTTCTTATATATCATTCATAACAAATTTTGGGAATTATATTTGTTTTGGTAAGTAATATTTTTTTAAGTTGATAAACAACAGTGCTTTGACAACAGTGCTTCAAACAAGAATCTCACGGCACATGGGGATTGAAGCTATGATCGATGGAGTTATTTCAGAAAGCAGTGCAGAAACAGTTTGTCAAGCTGTGATGCTTCCATGGCAAAGGAGAGCAGAACGGTGCAACGGCAGAGAATGCGTCAGCACATTCGAAACATTAAAGCAAGTCCAATATCTACTGTGTAACAGGGATTCTACCACTAGTGGAAATTGGTAGATGCGCAGGGTAGAAGCACGGCGGGAAAAAAGAATGTTGTTTTTCCCGCCGTCCTTTGTGTTTACGAAATCGGAAATGTAATGGAACCCAATGTATAAACACCTTGGAACGATAAGCACGGCGGGGTTTTAAAACCCGCCGTATTTTAAGAAAATTTACGAAATTGGATATGATTTCCGATTTTGGAAACTATCCGGAAAAGAAATTTCCAGATGATTTCCGATGGAGGAAACCAGCCGCAAATATTTATGATTTTCCGGATGATTTACGTTGGAGGGAAATGATCCGGAAAATGATTTCCGAATGATTTACGATGGAGGAAACTAGCAGGAACAGAAATTTTAAAAAATTAATACATGATATCTTAATTGTTACCTAATAAATATCCATATATATACTTATTTCTTTTTTTCCATTAACTTGTGTTCTCTTTCTCCCTTTACCCTCCACCATTTATCCCGACCTATTAAGTTTAAATTATCAAATGACAAATTTTACTTTATTTTTTGTGAACTCTAAAACATGTGTAACTAATCAAAATCAAATCTTATTCGACTCTCTATAAACGCTAACTAAATATAACATAACATATCAATTGAAGAACATAAATTATTTTCTTTTGTATATTAATAACAATTTGTAATCGAATATCTCTATATATACAACTTTCTATGGAAACTAAATTGAGTCTAACTAATCAAATATCAGAAGTTATTTGACTTAAGTAACTAATTGTATTCAATTTAACCAATCAAAGTCAAACTTCACTTATTTCTATGTGAACGCTAACTAAATCCAGATTATTTAATCAAAACTAATATACTTTCTATGTACATTACGATCAAACTTGTTTCTTTGTGAACACTAACTAAATCCTTATAACTAATCAAATATTACTTTACTTTTTATATACTTTACTAAGAAATTGCAATCGAATGTAGTTTAGCTAACATATATCAAAACTTAATTGACCTTAGACACTAGATGTATTCAATTTCACTAACCAAAGTCAATCTTACTTTTTCTATGTGAACACTAACACATTCAGATTAACTAATCAAATATTACTTTACTTTCCATATAGATACTAATAAAATTGAGTATAAATAATGATTTTTATTAAATTTTCCAAAACCACTATCTAATAGACAATTTTAATTGAGATTATGTAAACACTATTTAATAGTATAAGTAAATCAACCTTATACAATTAGTTATCAATTCTTATTTAAAATTTTAAAAACTAATATATTCCTTAGAAATTTTTAACTTATTATGAATATAAATAATATATATACTGTCGTTAAATTTGTAAAAAATAATTCTTCTCTTATAAAAAGAAGAAAAATCAATATCAAATAAAATATTAATTTTGGTAAGTCTTAATACCATAAAAATACATGTTTCTTAAAAAGGAAATATACAAATATTTATTACTTTCTTTTTACTTCATTTTAAATTGGAACCGTTAATCCTTTTTAAGATTTCATCTCAACCATGGAATACTCTCACTATATAACAATCCATTATCCTTCTACCTTACCCCCACAGTCCAGAAAGAATGAGAAAAAAAATCCTCCATCGAGGAGCCCGAATGCGACGGGCGGACAAGCAGTGACGGGATCAACTTGGCCTAGTGCCGTTCCGGGAATCCTCGGCTCACGATCCACTCCGACAGCTCAGGATCTGTTCGGTTTTGGGGATTTTAGGACGGGTACGGGCAGAATAATTGTCGACGATCTGACCACCGCCTCGAACTCCTCAATCGACGGCAGATCACCACCGAAACATCACCACACATCCCACCATCTGTTGCTTATCCGAGCATTGTGAGTGCAAATTGTCTCTCTTCAATCAGTTCTTTATGATGTTCTTTTATGTGTATTTAGGGATCTTTTAGGCGTATTAGGGATCTTTTAGGGAACATCATTTAGGTCCCGCATGGCTTAAACCTTTGACCCGCCTACTCAGCTTACCAGGTGATCATCATCTTCTTCTTGCATGAAGTTTCTCCAACCTTTTCATGTCGGTTTCAAATATTTATGCTCTCTTTTTTTATTGCCTGATGCAAGTTTGAAGGAAACAAAGGATTGAGCAGGGACGCTTTCATTAAGCTCCCAGGTTAGTTCTGTATAAAAAAGGTGTCTTTTTTTCTTGATTCTATGTAATATTGGTTTTGATGGTGGAAATATTATTGTGTGGTAATAATTAGGGAAGATATTGGATTTCAACAATGCAAATACTGCAGTTGATCAGTATCATCGTTTCCAGGTTTCTACCATGTTCATCTTGTTCTTCATTTCATATAGAATCCCAAATTAGTTGTTGGACTGGGACATATGAACTGCAGATTATTAGATAAGCATCCTAGGAAGACTATTAGAACATGCATAGTAATTAATCAAAATGTCACTTGTCTATTTATTGAATCTTTGAAAATGTTTCAGAGTGATATAGACTTGATGAAAGATTTGGGGATGGATGCGTATAGATTTTCTATATCCTGGACAAAGAATTTACCCCAGTAAGAACAAGTTTTGATTTTTTTTATTGTAAAAATCATTTCTTTTTTGTTGATATGTTTATGGACTGTTTGGTGAGCAGATGGCACAAGTGTACCAAATCCAGAAGGGATAAATTACTACAACAATCTCATTGATGCTTTATTGGAAAAAGGTTGGTATGTTGTCGAAATGTTCAATGAAATTCCCATGAGGATGGTTGTATAAGTTTATGTTGTATTTTTTGCTTCAGGGATTCAGCCTTATGCAACTTTATACCACTGGGATCTCCCTCCGGCACTTGAGGAGGCTTATGGAGGACTCTTGAATGATCGAATCTTGTAAAGCTCTAGTTTCTTGAAAGTTTTATTTTTTATGAAGTTTGATTAGGTAAACTGAAGTGGAAAAAAAATACAGGAAGGATTTTGAAAACTATGCGATTACATGTTTCGAGGCATTTGGGGATAGGGTTAAGTATTGGATCACCTTCAATGAGCCACGAGGCTTTGCAATCCAAGGTTATGACTTGGGAGTTCAAGCTTCATAGGCCACCTGGTTTGCCGGGAAGGGAAGTCTGATGTTGAGCCATATATCGTTGCTCACAAGATGCTGTTATCTCATGCTGCTGTTTATCACATATACCATAGAAACTTCAAGGTATTAGTCTAAAAGTTATACTCCAAGGTGTTGATGAATTTTGTTGAATATGTTTACATTAGTTGATTTAGATGGATTATATTCAACACTTGAATAGATGGTATACACAGTTATAGATGTATAGATGGTAGTTAGGTTTAAAGGACTAGTGCTTCAATTTTGTAAAGTCGCTTATTTTGCTTCAACTTTAATGTATCAATTAAATGATCTACTTTATTGGATGATGATTTTGCTTGAATGTGATTCTATTCTCATTTTGATTTGGCCGGCCGATTTGGCCGTTTTTTTTAATCAATCCCATATAATTTACGATTGAGGAAATGGTTCTGAAATGATTTTTCCGGAAGGATTTCCGATTGAGGAAATGGTTCTTTCCGGAGCATTTACGATTGAGGAAATAGTTCTGAAATGATTTTTCCAGAATGATTTACGACATCTGAAATTTCTCTTCCAAACGAATTCCGAAATCGGAAATTAAAAGCACGGCGGGGAAAATACCGTCGTGCTTCGCTGCGGCAAAGCACGGCGGCCCAACTAATGGCGGGACAACCCCGCCGTGCTAACACCAAAACCCCGCCGTCCTATTGGTCAGCCTCCACTAGTGTACATAAATATGAGGAATTTGAATTTTTTTCGGAAGTCCAACCGATTTTCCAACCCATTACCTACCATAGAAAATGTGAAGAGGTAAAATTTACTTCCCAAAATCTGTAGAAAGAAAAACAATTTGGGGAAGCAAAATTTAATACTACTTGCATTGATTTTGTTTTCTTTAATGTTCTTTACTATATAAATATAAATTTTAAATGGTAATATTTTAAAATAATATGATACAAATTTATAAAAAATGCATAGCTAAAAATATATTATTGATATTTAATAATTTTATAAAATTTATTTTCCAATATAAATTTACTAATTTGACGCCATAAATATATATTTTGACGTTAATTTGTAAGTCATTATAACATCTAGATATTTTCTTTAGCGCACAGTTTTTTCTAATGATTGAAAAGAGTAATTTGTAAAAATAAAATGAAGAGTCATTGTCTAATTATACATACTGCATTATAAAAAAAAGAATACTGTAATCCGTTATATTTTTATTATACAAGGTCAATTTTGATTTTATATTATAGTAAGTAATTTTCATATATTAAAAAAAATTCTAGTAAGTAATTGAACTTTAAGGGGCCATCAGAAACGGTTAATTCTTATTTATTTTCATATGATGTGCATGATTTTTATGTGCATCATTCGATTCATCATGTTTATTTTAATATTCGTTTGATGCCTGATTGTGTTGAATGACACAAATATCATTCGATAATAGTTTTTTGTTAATGTGTATTAAATTTGACATTTATCATGCCTAAATTATTACTGGGCATTCAGCGTGCATGAAGAATATATATACGTGCGTAGCATCAAATTCAAATATTTATTTAGTTAAAGTCAGAATGCCGTACATATATAATATTGTTTATTTTAACGGCATGTATGTTTAATAATATTTGTTTTTGAGGAAATTTGATAATAGACTTCAGGTTTCCATATATTCAAACTCTTAATTTGTGTGTATGTTTGGGAATTGACTTTGACAAGCTGGTCAATGTCCCTGCAAGTCTCGCCCTCCCACGCCCCTGCTGCAACACGAATGGCTCTGTCTTTTCAATGCCTTATTCAGCTCATCCAGCTCCATCATTAATTTCAGATACTGCTTAAGCAATTCAAGCAATTCTCGTTCTAATTCACTGTCTAACAGAACTTTAGAAATGACTGAAATACCTTTTCTCCATAAAATTTTGTCTATTAACAAAATAGTATGTTAAGGTGGGGTCAAATAAGAGTTTGACACGTGGCCACTCTAATTTGGGCAAATAGCAACAGTTAACATGCCGTTTCATTCCGTTTCTTTTTTTTTTCTCCCCATACATTTTTTCTTTTTTCCTTTTTTGACCCCTCTATTTTTTCCTTTTTTCCACCCCTCTTTCTTTTCATCGAAAACCTTTTCTCTGCGCCCAAAACTGATCCTGCGCAGGAATGGACGAGAGCGCCGATTTTCCTGCGACGGCGAAGGAAAATTAATCTGGGGAAAATTAACATGTTCCTCTTTATTTACCGGAATTTCTAATCGCCGGCATCGGAAACAGCCTGAGCTTCCGACTTGCTTGCTTCCGACCTGTGGAGTTTGAGATAAGAGAATGAATGATTTTTGTTGATTTAAGCTACTTTAGTATCGCTTTGCTGTGACAATGAGAATGATTGAATTGTTCTAAACTCCTTAAGAATGGTGTTTTCGATTTAATGGACATAGGGATGTACTCTTAATGGATAAGTTTGTGGTGGTGGTTTCTATTTAAAAGGAGTTTAGGCTGTAACTAGATTGCTATGATTTATATAAGGAGGGAGTTGAAGCTATGATGTGTTTCTTTTGATCCGATCCTATTCCAGAGGCTGCATTGTTGGTTGATATATAACAAAAATAATGTAACATGTCTTCTTAGTATTTTTCAGCTTTCTGGAAACAAGATATGAAGTTTCAATATGATTCTGTGTCTCTTTTCTAAGTGCTCTAGTTGGATAATTTTATCTCATTTTATGTGCTTGTTTTGGAACGAAAGGTTAGCCAATGTTACTTGTGTTGAGAGCATGTTACACTTGGCAGGAAACTAGCTTTTCACCTGGGGTCTCAGCGTTGGCATGATGTACATGATGAAAGCTGGGATTACTGGGATTACGAGACTGCAAAATGGTTCAAAAACTGGAAGCTGGACTTCTGTTTGGATCAACTGATGCACAAATGACAATCACAAAGTCAAGTCCTCATGATGCTAGTAAAGGTGAAGGTTATAGTAGTGTAATTACAGAAGATCAGCCAATGGAGATTATGGGAATGGATCAGCTTGAAGCTGAGTGAACTAGAGAAACTTCCTTGGAATCTAGCGACGGAGTACCGGATGTAGCGACGACGGATGTAGCAATGAAGTAATTTGTGTCTATCTGTTCATTCAACCTCTTCTCTGTAACTTAACTAGCCATAACTAGATTATTACACCTCTAGTGAATTAGTTGCAACTGAGTTTTTTTTATATGTTTGAGGCATCCTTAGTAGAAGTTGTCTTTTTAAGGTATCCTCAGTAGAAGTTTGCCCTAGATAAATCCTGTTATCTATTTATTGTGCATTTTTATGATACTCACATTTATTTTTTATGCTGGAATCTGCATTATACAATACATCATGTCAGAGATTGATAATAGCATAATTATATATGAATGATCTTCCTATCAAAACACCGGTGTTTAATATATTCAATCTCTAAAAATATTCAATCCCTAAAAAAATTCAATCCCTAAAAACATCATGATTGAAATATTATGAGATGTCCACATCATGAAATAGATGTCTATGAATAACAATGTTATATTAGAAATTTCAGAAATTAAGCTTCTCTGCACGAGAACACTGCCAGCAAGAAGTTGTTGGTAACTGAATAAAACTTGGGGGACTCCGAATTCCACATTTGAAAACTGAGTGTCTTGAATCCCAGTTGTAACAATGCTCGAGCATTCTTCCAGTCCTCCTAAAAAATAACATCTTTCCGTTCATTCAACTGCTAGTTGCTAATTTTTAAACGGGATGGAAAAAATATTACAACCAGAAAATAGAGGGAAATGGTCACATGAAGCTGAAGAAACAATGAAAGGCAGTAGCTTTATATTGACAATGCAATATATAAAAGATGAATATACCTACTGTTTTTGGAACAACTTCACCATACAGCCCAATAACAATTCTTCCTATAAAAAACGAGCATTACTACATGACATTTTCAAAGCGGCAAACTCAGATATTAATCCCCCTATTCTTCCTAACAGAAAGAACCTCGGAGACTAGCAATTTCTGATTTATTGTCTTAAACAAGTTCATTGGCATCTCTGGATATCAACAAGAAGAAACGCAGTTAGCTTCTAAACACAAACATAGAAGGGACAGACCCCACAGAACTCCAACATTTTCTGTATAACACTAAGCACCAAATACAGGAGCAGTCACTGTAAAAGACATACAGGGCAGTCAACATCACAAATACGCATGGCTTGAAACAAGAACAGGAGAGTTATATTCAATGTGAGAGATGAAAAAAACAAAATAAATAATAACCAGTCATAAATTCTACCATGATAACAGTTCAAAAATTGGTCGATAACAGTTTATTACAATTTAGGATGAAGCCATCCATATAAAATGGTGCAATCACAAGCTTAAGCTATACAAAAGCTATAACTTAATGCATCCCCACAAGCTGCTGATTCATATATACAAAATAGTGATGGCTAGACCGTACATGACGTGATTCTCTTTTTAGAGCCGACGAGAAGCAAAAGAAGAGGAACAGAGCCGATCAAAACCAGGTTAATCTTCCTTCGTCATTGCAGGAAAATCGGGCAGAGAAGCTTTCCTGCGCAGGTTCAGTTTTGGGCATAGAGAAGAGAAGTTTTTCGATGAAGAGAAAGAGGGGTGGAAAAAAGGAAAAATAAAGGGGCTAGAAAAGGAAAAAAGAAAAAGTGTATGGGGAGAAAAATTGAAGAAACGGAACGGAACGGCATGTTAACTCTTGTGTTTGCCCAAATTAGAGTGGCCACATGTCAGCCTCTTATTTGACCCCCACCTTAACATACTATTTTGTTAATAGACAAAATTTTCTGCCTTTTCTCAAAGCACCTTTCCCTAGAATCGCACCATCCATGCACGCACCATCCACGCATGCACATACATCACGCACATCCAATATTACTTTCACAGTCCGTATTTGTATTTAAAATTCCTTACATACCCTCATTTATGAGAACCACAATTACTTTCGAATAAATATTAAGAATATTAATGACACTTTTTGAATAAATACGGACTAGATAAGTAAATATTGAACTATATATAACAATGTCCAAAGAAAATAATGATATTAGTGTAATGTAGGGAATTTTGGCACCTTCTTTATGTGCGGATGTTACAATATACACACATATATATACTAGAAATCTTCATAGTAGATACAAGCAGGTTTTATTTTTTAAAATTTCTAGAGAAAAAGTTATGGAAGCGGACGATCTGACGCATCTCAATTGTAATTCTATGTTACTAAGTAGTATTTATACCGCGCGATGCATCGTTTTCTAGATTAAAAGTAAATACAATAAGGCTATTGATTAAATGTATATATTTGATGTTGGTAAAAATAGATAGTAATAATAGAAACAATGTTTGGTCACTCGATCTTCAAAAGAGTTTCTAAGAAAAAACAATATTTGAAAGTAATAATTTAGTTTAGAAATAAGAAACTGTGAGCGTGATAAATCACTGACTTTGAATCGAAATTCGCCAAACCCGTAGTGCAGGGTTTAACTAGGCGTCCGTTTCCCAAGGTACCACAGTGCCTCCCTAACTTGTGCACTCAAATTATGAAGGCGGAACTCAATTTATCTGCTTAGAGAATTAGGAGAGTAGAATAGAGAGAAAGAGAGATTGGTTTACTGCTCTAGTCCTCTCCTTTTATAGGCACTAGAGTTAACCATCTTTCCACAAATACTGGAAGATCGTGGGAATCAGTTCAACAGAATAATATTCTCTTTCTCCGTAAAATCAAGTTATGTTAAAACCAAGTCAAAACAACCTAACGAAGAATAAGCTTCCACGTTTAGTTTACCCAGTCAAAACTTGATTATTTAATTTAATCAAAAAAGAATTTAAAACTAAGTCAAATCTGAGAAGTCTCATAATATATACTGGACTCTGAAATTTGTTGTGACCAAGAATTTGATTTGATTACAAGTACTCGCACAGTAGTGCTCATACGAATTAGTTATTTACTTTTAATTACTAACAACTCTTTTTAATTACTAACAATCCCCCACTAATTAAAAAGGATTTTTTTTATTTTCTAGACTTAGCGTAAACAAGAATAAGACACTTAGGTATTAGTATCTTGCGATTGAACTAATACGTAGTGAACTTAACTAATCGTCCTTTTCCGGAGTGAACTAGTCTGGAACTCCGAAACCATTCGATCAATCAAGAACACATGTCTTACTTCAATAAACGAGTTCCACGATAAATCAACATCTTAAAAATTGGCCATAGTTTCCTTGGGAATGCTCCTGAGTGCTCTAGAAGACTTCCCTTTCAGTCATTCATAAAAGGAGGCCAATTTTTTTACACTCAAGCAGGTCTTTCATCAAGTCTCATTAGACCACCCTATTAGGGCTATGAAAGATTAAGAACACTTCCTGTTCAGCTTCACAGCTTTTGCAGTAAATCCCACTTGTCATGTCCGACTCAACTCAGACTTAACTGGATTTATTAAGATCTTATAAGCTCATCCTAAATTAACAGTACAATTGTCATAGGAATGGGCATATTCGTACATACATGAGTCTTTTCACAGTTTCGTTTGACTACGAACAACCTGAGTATCCACCATGAATTTCTCAACTAACAGGGTTCAACCCCATTCCCCTCGACGTGTCCTGGACTATTCTTTTACTTAGTCCCTTAGTAAATGGATCGGCTAAATTTCTTTCCAATCTCACAAACTGCAATGCCAGCACTCCAGTCTCTATCAAGTTTCTCACACATCCATGCCTTATGTGTATATGTCTCTTCTTGCCATTATAAGACTCATTTTGAGCAAGGTCTAAGGCAGACATATAGAGTCACACAAGAGAGAGACTGGTGGAGTAGGTTTCCCCCATAAGGGAACATCAGTTAATAGAGACCGTAGCCATTCAGCCTCTTGTCCGGCGAAGTCAAGAGCAATGAATTCAGACTCCATAGTGGATCTCGCTATACAAGACTGTTTACTAGACTTCCACGAAATAGCAGCTCCTCCTACAGTAAAAACATAATTACTCATAGAACTTACTTCATTATTGTTGTTCACCCAACTTGCATCACAATACCCTTCCATACAAAATGAAGTCCCAGCTCCATTGTGCCTCTTAGGTACTTTAATAAGCATTGAAGGGCAACCCAGTGCTCTCCACTAGGGTTGTGTGTGTACCTGCTAAGTCTACTCACAGCATATGCAATATCAGGTCGTGTGTAATTCATTAGAAACATTAAACTTCCAATTATTTTAGCATACTCCCCTTGTGACACACTCTTCCCTTTATTTTTTAATAAATGAGTTGTAGAGTCATAAGGTGTCCTTACTGGAGCTACATCAAAGCTGTTAAATTTTCTACATAGTGTGACTGAGATAAAATGAAACCGTTATCTTTCTTAGTAATTTTTACTCCTAAAATTACATCCACCTCCCCTAAATCTTTCATCTCAAATTTAGAGGATACGAATTTCTTGGTTTCATTAATAGCATCAATGTGTGTACCAAATAAAAACATATCATCCACATAAAGACAAATGATCACACAGTTAGAGCCAAACAGTTTTGAGTACACACATGAGTTTGATCCATTCACAACAAATCCAAAACTTAAAATAGTTTTTGTGAAAATTTTCAAACCCTTGTTTCGGTGCTTGTTTCAAACATACAATGATTTCTTTAGCTTACATACCTTGTGTTCTAGGCCAGCAACGGTAAATCCTAGAGGTTGAGTCATATATATATTTTCAATTCAAGATCACCATTTAGGAAAGCTATTTTAACATCCATTTGATGTACCAACATTTTATGAATAGAAGCCAAGGCAAATAAAGCACGTATTGTAGCATTTTTAGTCACAGGTGAGTATGTACGAAAGAAATCAACCCCATATTTTTGGTTGTATCCCTTAACTACAAGTCTTGCCTTAAATCGTTCTACAGTACCATCAGTTCTTAATTTTCTTTTAAAGATCCACTTACACCCAATAGTTTTAGATCCTTTAGGCAAGTCTACCAATTCCCACGTGTGATTGTTCATTATTGATTCAAGCTCACTGTTAATTTACAGCTTCCTTCCAGAAACTAGCATCAATAGACTTCATGGCCTCTTCATAAGTTTTAGGATCTTCTTCGAACAAGTGAAGTAAGATTACAGACTCATTTATTTCGTTTAAATCATCAATCTCAACTACAAAGGCAGTAAATCTGGTCCAAAACTAGTTTCTTTTCTACGTCTCTTACTTCTTCTAATTTCACAATTATCATTAGGAACAGTCTCACAAGAAGTATTAGTAGAAGCAGGAACCACATTGGACACAATATTATTCAGATTCATAGGAAATATTGATTCAAAGAATTCAGCATCTCTATATTCACACATTGATTTATCATGCAAACTCATAAATCTATAAGCAGCATTATTTTCAGCATATCCCACAAATACAGCTTGAAACCAATACATGACACTCATCTTAGAAAATTTGTAATGGCAAACTATATGGGTATATAAACCTGATTCTTGCTACATAATTAACAAATTTGAAGTAGGACTACTTCTAGATCCTTGCAATCGAGAATAACTTCTTATTTGTAGGGCCTATTTCGTAGCCTGTATTCTTCTTATTTTCCTTACTTTTCGATATTATTGGGGTCGCACACAGGGAACACAGTAAAAGCTATTCTCCAACCAGAAAATATTGGATTCCCTGCTTTTCGATTTTCCTTCCCAATATTTATCTTCTCCAACCAGAAAATATTGGATTCCCTGCTTTTCGATATTATTGGGGTTGCACACAGGCAACACAGTAAAAGCTGTGTTCTAGGTCTCTGTTTGCGCCGTTGACCCAGCTTTTCCTTCCCAATATTTATATTCTCCAACCAGAAAATGAAAAGAAAACGGGCGTTTGAAGATACAGCAGATTCAAAAAATTGTAGAGCCAGAAAAATCCCAACCCAACTTGAAAATCCCAAACCAAAATTAGAGATGGCAAGCCCAAACTTAAACTAGACTGAGGAAACACGGCATGTGGTTTTTGAGGAGATTGGAAAAAATTTTGGATCTATGGTTTTAGGACCAATAGTATCACGTTTAAAAGTAGGTAAAGCTACTTTAGCCAAACACCCACACACTTTTAAATATTTCAGGTTAGGAGCATATCCTTTCCATAGTTCGTAGGGTGTTTTCTCTAATTTCTTATGAGGTACTTTGTTTAGAATATAATTTGCTGAGAGTACTGCCTCCCCCCACATTTCATTAGGTAATCCAAAACTTAAAAGCATAGCATTCATCATGTCCTTTAAAGTTCTATTTTTCCTTTCAACTATACCATTTAGTTGAGGACTATATGGAGCAGTAAACTCGTGAATTATGCCATTATTCTCGCAAAATTCCTTTAGGATATTAGTACTATTTTCTCCTCCTCTGTCCGATCTAAGTCTTTTAATTTTTCAACTTAATTGGTTTTCTACCTCAGCTTTGTAGATTAGAAACTTTTGTTCAGCTTCACCCTTAGTTCTTAAAAGGTAAATTTTAGTATACCTAGAGTAGTCATCTACAAAGGTTATGTAGTACTGTTTTCCACCTTTACTTTCAAAGTTTCTAAAGTCTGCTAAGTCCGTGTGAACTAACTCTAATAGTTTAGTTACTCTTTGAGTTACTTGTTTAAATGGTTTCTTAGCAGTTTTAGCCTTAGCACAAGTTTGACATTTTCCCAATTCATTCAGAGGTAAGTTAGGAAGTAAGTTCATATGTTACATTCCTTTGAGTGAATTACTACTAACATGTCCTAAACGTGCATGCCACATATTAAAAGACTCAACAATATAAGCAGAAGTAGATCCTTCATTGATTCCAACAATGTTCACAACAAATAGCCCCCCAGACATGTATCCCTTTTGTATCCCTTTCCCACAAATTGCCATTTTGAGTAATAACAAGCTTATCAGCTTCAAACATAAGCTTGAGACCAGCTTTGTTAAGAAAGGCACCAGAGATTAAGTTCCTACGCAGAGAGGGAACATAAAACACATTGGAGAGGGATAAGTTCTTCCCTGAAGTGAGTGTGAGAACAACTTTCCCTTTGCCAAGAACAGGAGCACTGCTTGATTTTTCCCATGTAGATGCTTTCATCTTCAGTGACCTGCTCAAAGGTTGCAAACAAGTCTTTATTAGCACAGAAGTGCTTGGAAGCTCCAGTGTCAACAATCCAGTCAGCTTTGTTTTCCACCAGGTTGATTTCAGAGACCACAATTACAGTAATTGTCTCCATCTCCTTGTCTTCTTCGGTCAGATTGACCCGAGGCTTGTCGTTGTTGTTGGAGACCTTGCGATGGTAGCATTGGAAAGCTCGATGACCTGTTTTCTGCAAATGTAGCAAGCTCCTTTGGGTTTCTTCTAAATCGCTCCATTCTTCTTCAAGGTACCACCATTTTTGACTTGGTGGATTCCCTTCTTGAAGGATGCAACTGGCTTAGTCCTGTCAACGTTTCTAGATTCAACTAGATTAGCTTTAACTGAATCAGAAATGGATGAGATTCCCTTATATATCTTTCAACCGATTGGCTTCCTCGATCTTCATGTGGCTGACCAAGTCCTCTAGAGTTATGTCGCGCTTCTTGTGCTTGGGATGATTGCGATAGTCGGACCAAGAATCAGGCAGCTTCTTGATGAGGACATTGACCTGGAGTATGTTGCTCATGTCCATGCCTTCAGCGAGTACCTCCGAGGTCAGATTCTCGTATTCGTGAACTTGATCCATGATGGGCTTGCTGTCCACCATCTGGAATTTGAGCCAATTTCCCACGACATACTTCTTCTTCCCAGCATCATCAACACCATACTTCTTCTCCAGGGATTCCCAAATTGATTTAGCAGATTTGTTGGTGATGAACAAGTCAAAAATTGGATTCGTCATGTTGTTGAGGAGGTGGCCCCTGGCAGTCTTGTTGTCTTTCTCGTATTTCAGATAAGGATCGACAGGCTCCTTAGGAGTGATGGTGGAGGCCGCGAGCATGGCAGCAGCAACATCAACAGAGAATTAATTATTGGATGAAGTAGCACCTGCAACAGATTGAAATGGTGGGTGCAGGAGCATGATTGGTGGGTGGGGTAGCTTGATTGGTGGGTGGGGCAACTTGATTGGTGGGTGAGGTGGCTTGGTTGGTGGGTGCAGCCGAGAAGGTGCAGGTTCAACTATGCGTCCGTTTCCCAAGGTACCACAGTGCCTATCTAACTTGTGTACTCAAGTTACGAAGGTGGAACTCAATTTATTTGCTCAGAGAATTATTGAGTAGAATAGAAAGAAAGAGAGATTGGTTTTTGCTATGTCTCTGAAGTGCTCTAGTCCTCTCCTTTTATAGGCACTAGAGTTAACCATCTTTCCACAAATACTGGAATATCGTGGGAATCAGTTCAACAGAATAATCTTCTCTTTCTCCGTAAAATCAAGTTACGTTAACCAAGTCAAAACAACCTAACAGCTTTCACGTTTAATTTACCCAGTCAAAACTTGATTATTTAATTTAATCAAAACAGAATTTAAAACTAAGTCAAATCTAAGAAGTCTCGTAATACTGGACTCTCAAATTTGTTGTGACCAAGAATTTGATTTGATTACAAGTGCTCGCACAGTAGTGCTCATACGAATTAGTTATATATTTACTTTTAATTACTAACAACTCCTTTTTAATTACTAACATTTGACACGCAAGGGTATTCAACGTGTTTTAAGGTTTTTGTAATATTGATGAACACATCGGCAAATTTTTATACTTGTGATGTATCGCGCGCATACTAAATTGTGAATATATATTTAAATTTCCATCTCATGTCCAGTTCTGGAACTAAAAACATAAATAGATTAAAAACTATTGATTTCTTAGACTTCGAAGTGAACCTATATATGAGCATTCAGGCCTGATGGCTGGCACAATTCTATGCTTCAAATCTTCACAGAGCATTCAAATAAAGCCAGCAAATGAAAGAAAATTTCAAGAATCCTTGAATGATAAGATATTTTTGATAGTCTCGCTGCAAACAGAATAAGTCTAACATGATGTTGGAGAGGAGGAAGCATGAATGATCCTGTTAAATTTTTTATTATTTTGTGTTGAAAATAAAAATGTAGAAATTAATAGGGCAATTTAGGATGGAATTATGATAATGGGTGTTTTACATTTAGCAAATGCGAAATAATAATATTGTAAATAATAATATTGTTTCGCATTTGCTAAATGTGAAATAAGCTTTAATTGAACTATACTCATGAGATTTAAATATAAAATTAGTAAAAATGATAATTTCCTATTTCGCATTCAACATATATTAAATGCGAAACACATTTAGATATTCATGAATTTTTTGTCCTAAAAGTTTCTAATTATATCCAACCTAATTTTCCTATTTGAAGAAAGTGATCAGATTTTGTTTCATGGAGGTTGTGTTGATGGGTGAAGCTCTGACGACTGAGCTCGACCACAATCTTTTCCATTGCCATTCATAGATTTCATAAACTCAATTTAAATAGTAGGTTGTTGCAGCCCCATGATTCCATGAACTTCGACAAAAGATCTCTATGCTGAGAAAAACCTAGCTTTATACTTTGTAAAGGGAATTTGCCAAATTGATTTCCATTGACAAATTCACAGTTATTTATACATGCAAGTATATATGGACCTATAAATAAGACGCTAAATCCTAGAGATATAAATTTATTGAACACAAGTATAGGTCTTTGTAGGTTATTTTAACATAATTAATTCACCGATAATATCTGAATAAACTTATTGAACTAATATGCGATGCTCTTGACCCTATATTAATTGTTAGGGCCGGATCTGGTGCAGTGCGGCTGTGCTCCTGCACAACGCCCAAAAATTGAAGGGACCCAAATTTTAATAATTTTGTAAATATACAACATAGACATGAGGTTCTAAAAAGGAGCAATTGCCAACATCAAACCAAAATTTTAAGATTCTACAGGAAATGATGATAATTAGAAAAAAACACCATATCTTATGAAGCAAACACTTTCATTTGATGAATATTAAGGTTTTGGTTCCTCAGTTTGCATTCCATCAACCACCTCTATATTTTATAAACAGGTTGTCAAGAGAATCAATCAAATAATGATGCAAGAACAGATTTATACATAAATTTACTGATGAATTCCAAGAAAACAAATTACTACCTTCTCAGGAGCAGTATTCTTGAGGAAGCAACAGGTTAAAAGTGGCACCAAATTGTTTCAACTGTTAATTTCATATACATAATACAAGTTGGAAACCGAGTTCTTAAACCAATTCGTCGCCCGAGCTTGTCTGAAATTAGGGTTCATGGGGTCAAGTCGGTTATACTCGTGAAATTTGTCTGAAATTAATTGAGTTTTTAAATTTGGCTGATTGGGAAATTTACGAAAAATAAGGGCGTGATCTAAACCTAACACCTTTGCACTAGAATCGCACGAATAAGATCACATAATCATCTGCACATCTCAGTATTAATATAACACTGAAGTATTATAATCAAATTAGTTACCGTTTATCCAAATTAAATTTAATCACAGTAGTTAACTTTGACGTGCACAATAAAAGTGCACGTCGAGTAGTGCATGCACGTTGACTTATTTTCTAAAATGTCACCATTATTTTGGATATTCCATGCCTCCTTTTATTAATTGTCTCGATTTTCAGTCAGAATGTTCACACCATGTAACTTAGAAAGAGTAGGTTATTCATGGTGGTAACAAAGCATGAAATATTGTTTTTATAAATTCAAAACCACTCAAATATGGGTTGAGATTTATTTGGTTCACCAAATCATATAATGCGCTAAGCAGGCAATAAATGTTCGTACAATTTTGCTATGTAATGCACAATATATATAGATTCGTTTCTAGTGTATAACCATGTCAATTCCCACAAAAAATTTAGGGATCGCAAAAGCGAATCCCAACTCTTTCGATGGTAAGACTCAACTTGAACAGACATACTTATCACATGACTGGGTATAGGGATTAGATTAACAGTTTATCATGTTTTTGTGACAATAGATCGGAAAAAACCTTGCATTTAATTAAGCACGTGAGAAAGTCTGACTCTTTTCGTAAGTAATCTTCTCCGATCCTTACATAAACTAATGCATGAACAAGTTATTCTCCAACAAGAATCATATATAGTTAGTTCATGTTTTCATAGGCCTCCGAGTCTCAGATCAAAAGACGTTTATTATTTGATTTTTGTTTGATGAATTTGAGGTTTATGTGCCTAGCCAATTTTCAGCGCGAGTATATCCAGTGTCCGAATCTTTCTGTGTTACAAACAATATTTTGGTTTAGCGGCTTGCTTAATTAGTGACAACATTTTGGTATGAAGTGTTGCCTTAATCTCGACGAATGGTTGATCTCATACTGCTCCGATTCATCTTGAGGACACCGAATCTACGAGACCTATTCGTGGACAATAAGGTTTGCAAAGAATCTGATGATATCCCTGGGTTGATTTCTGGAAAGGTAAGATAACAGATGTTAAGGTTGTCAATATAAGGGGTTTTCAAAAAATATATGTTAAATTAAGTTTACTGATTCTTTTGCAGTTGGTGAACCATGAGATCCCGATAACTATAATGGATCCGCTGCCCGTTGCGTGTGAAGAATTTGTCGGAGGATGAGAAACGTCAACTGGGTGAGACCAAGAACCCCGAGTTTCCGATGAAGATCATGTCCGCCGCCGGCACTAATCCGGTCACTGCTGGGAAAACCATGTACTGGAGGAATTACATCATTTTTTTCGCTCATCCCGAATCATGCTGCCCTGAAATACTATTCATTCAATTTGATGCAATTGTTTAGAGATATAATCAAGGATGCAGAAGCCCTGGAGAAACTTGAACAAAAAACTCGAAAAAGGAGTAGTTGTTGCTGGAAAGAGCTACCACCGATATGCTTCCATCGTCTTCAATGATATCTAATATCTAACAAAGTTCCAAATGATGGGAATTCTGTGATGTATATATTGAGAGAGAGAGAGAGATGTACGTGTTTTTTTAATGCTTCATTCATCTGTGATCACATGCATATGAGAACAATTTGGTAGATGAAGCAAAACACCATATATATATACTGTCTGATTGGCAAATAATTTAGATATCATATTTAATAAAATATGTAGAAGAAATGTTGATTATACCAACCTTTTGAATGAATATTGTATTGAATTTTTCACAAAGTTTCAAACTGTTTAGCATTTAAAAGACCAAGTTTCGAAAAATAGGAAGTAACTGTTTTTGAAATTTGCCTGATTGGCAATATTTTTTTACAAAAATAAGAGCGTGATCTAAACCTAACTAGCAATTTGCAATAGAATTGCACGATCTACACACGCACGTAAAAATAAATAAATAAAAAGAAAATACATAATTTATACATACTAACTTACTCTTTACATTTTAATGGATACATTGATGTAAAAATTTGTTAGAAATGTTTTTGAAATTGGCCTGACATGGGAAAATTCAGAAACATTTTAAACATTTCCTGCAGATTTTTCTTCAAGAAAAAAAAACACTTCCTGCAGATTTTATCGAGACACTTTATAAAAACACGAGAAAACAGAAAACGTGCGCTGTGAACTTCGACTCTTCTTTTTCCTCACCCCTTAGTATTGAGATAGTTTTACATGTTCCTGGAAATACTTGGGCAGTTGGGCTCCCTCGTCTCTGTGACCACCGATGAGGACCTCGAGAACATGATCGAGGAGTGCGATCGGATTAGCTCCGCCTCGCCGCTCAAACCATCGCGCCTCCGCCTCTTTCTGTTCACCGCCAAGACGGATACGTCCACCACCATGGGATGCCTCCTCGACGACGCCAAATCCGAGACGTGGTTCGTCGGTGCATTGAACGGCGTTGGATTTCTCCCCAGAGGCCGTTCTGATTCCCCTGCAATTGATCATAATCTCATGGAGCTCCACTACAATATATCCCAGGGCTGAGATGAATCAAATGGAGCAGAATCATCACATTATCAATTTGAACCACGACATACGATCGACCTTCGCTGATTCTCTGATGATGGAAATGACGTCGTCAAAAGTACATTTATTGACCTGCAAAATTAGGGTCAAAATTTGAAAAAAATAATTTTCCGGGGCAATCGGGTTATTTAACCACATTTATTGATGTGCATAATTCAGCCATCAAAAGTACATGTTTAAGGGTACCTTAGGCCATTGCCCGGTGCAGGTAAAAAGAAATTATTCTACATTTCAAATCAGCGGAATTGCATTAATAAAAATTAGGGGCATTTCATGTAAAAAAATCAGACATGTACAAGTAAATCGGACTTGCACGATATTTTAAATATCTGATATTAGAACTTCCACTTGTTGTATGTGTACCAAATTAAGAAACTTGTTACGTAACAACTTGAGAAAATCTTGCACGTACTTCATAATTTGCACTAGAATTGCACGATCCGCGTACACATGGAATTTAATGAAAACTAGGTTAACCGGACCGCGCGTTGCGCGATTTTATGATGTCACTTTAAAATAATTATTATGAATGTCTCAATACAAACTTAGAAAGTAAATGTTTGATGCAAATATTATTGTAAATAATGAAATATGTAAGTTGAATACATTTTTCTGATATAGAAATCTTGAATAATAAAATAATTGAAAAGAATTAAATTTAAATAATTAAGGTAAAGTGTTGCCCTTAATTTATAATTTTTGACTTCAATTCTAATAATTAAAATAATTTCTTAACTATGTGGTTTTTCGTTGTACTTTTTTAAACTGTTAGACCTTGTTTGCTGGAGTTTATAAGTTCAGCAGTTTCAATTAGTTCAATTCAGTTCAATAAAATTTAATTTGATCAAATTCAGGTAAAATTTGACATGCTAATACAAACATGTCGAATATTTTCGTAACATTAGGCTTGGCACGCATCCGGTTCAAATCTTTCCCCCTGATTTATGTTCACTCAAAACCCTGATTTTTATGTGCTCTATGTTTTCAGTCTTGGTTTCTTTGTACTTTTTTTGGAGCCGGAAGAGATTGTGTTCCGCAATGAAAATTCTATCCTCCTCATCAGGTACTTGCAAAGGAAGTGTACATGATTTTCATACAGTCTTTTTGACTATGATGGTTGTTTTCTTCAGGTTTCAATACTGAGATGCATCTTCGGTCCAGGACCCTGACGTTTTCCAGGTGTGGAGATTAATGTGCTTTGTTTTCTGTCATTTGAGAGTAAAAATGTGCATAAATGCTACATATTTCCAGTGAAATAATTACAAAGCCAAAAACATGTCAGCCACATTGACAAAAAAAAAATACTCAAGCAAAGGACACAGTGGACCACCTGTTAGTGAAACATATCTATATGATGTGAAAATATCTCTTATGTTCACTGTGTTTAAGTCTATCTTTCTCTGTCAAAGACAAAGACCATAAATTATTGTAAATTATTGAAACCTATACCTAAATTAGGTTAAGCAGAAATCAGCTACAACAGTATTGCAGAGAGTCTCTGAACCTGTTAAGCAGAAAAAAGCTACAACAGCTGCAGAAAGTCGCATATGGAATTAATATACGGCTCTCATATGTCTCCGAATGGTTTAATATAGAACCAAAAATTGAAACCTGCTAATTAATTCTATATATCTTTTTCTGTCAAATACACACACATACAGAGCTTCAGCAAAAAAAAAACCAAATAAAGAACAAAGAACCTATCCAAGACATAAACTCCCATGATATGAACATTCAAAATAAAAAATTCCAGGAACAGACTTCAAAACGACATCTGACCGGCTTATTTTCGATTTATCACCAAATTTAGTGTCAAAAGACACTTGCTCACCAACATCAACATATGAAACAAAAGGAAGAACATGATGCAGAAATAGGCACACTATATGATATGTCTGTAGTACATAATACTGTCAATGAAAACCATCAATTGGCATTGGAGTTGATGAAAGGAAAAAATGTGTATAGAAAGCAATGTATAGCCGTGACATCATAAACAAAGCACACTTATCAGAAGTAAATTTCAGTTACGAAGAAAACATAGATATCAACCAAAAATTTTTCCAACATCAATAAAACATGATAGCATGTTCAAATCAATAACTTCCAACAGAAAGCTGCAAATGAGATGGAGCAAATGGGTTGAAATCTTCATACCTTTGTGCAAACACTGCTTCCTTGAACTCCTTAAGCTTCAGCTTGCAGGCAACATTATTCAAATTGCAACTGATCTTCAAAGCCTTAGATTGCTTCTTCTCATCGTCGCTGAAATTGCGCTTCACCCCGATTACTTTATTAGCACTGTCTTTCAGATGCTGCAGAAACACACCGCGATAACACTCTGAATTTTATGACAGAAATGAATCATGGTGAACAGGTTCTTAACTTACATTGATCAATTCTTTTCTAGCATCCTGCAGTTCATCATTCGTGTTACGCTCCTTGATGATAAGAGCTTGGTTCAGTTCAGTCATGGATTCCAGCTCTTCTTCTTTCTCTTTAAGCTCATTCTGAATTTGCACCAACTTCTTCCCCTTCATCTTCCATGTGTTTCTTCACTTGGATAGCTCCTTTGAGGGTCTCAATTTCCAGTTCCAGCATTGATTTCGCATCCAGTTTCTTTTGGATCTCAATGATCCGCGCATGAAGCTTCTCTTTTGCTCTCTGAATAGTATAGCTCGAATTTTAGAACACATACATTTGCTTAGTTACTTCTAAAAGGACGTATCAGGACTAATCGAGACAGTACCTTGTGTTCAGCAGCCAACTTCAGCATATCTTCATCAACCTTCTTTTGTTCTTCGGTGGCCTTCTTATTCTGTAAAAATCATGACATAATTCATCTCTTCAAGTAAACTCAAAAATAGATGTAAAAATAACTATTGGTTTTTATGATACTTGGGCAATCAAAATTCAAAGGATAAGTTGTTTCCTTTTAGTACAATCAGGGAGTCGGCTTACGAATCCTGCAATGCGTTGTTGACTGTTTGAAAATAAGTACAAAACCATAGAACCCTAAACAATTTCCAGTCTGATGATCTTTTAAATCTAAAAGAAAAATTGAGAAAAAAATCATGTTCATAAGAAGATTACCATTTTAGTAGCAGAATCATTTTCCTTTGGTTTTGGAGTAATTTGTCTATCATGTAACCAATGTCTTCACCACCAATCCTCTTTAACTTTTCATCATCAAAAATGCAGGGAACGTCAGGAACTGCTTCAGTATTACGCAGAGATTCCTCGGTCTGCTGCCTCTCCAAATTGAAAGATGACAGAGATACAAAACCAGGGGGAACCAGAAGCGCTTTCCCCATAGGAAAAGACCAACCGTCCCCAGTTCCCATTATCACTGCCACAAGAAAAACATCCATACTATCAGACTCACAAACTACTTCCCAATAAAAATCCTAAAATATAACACCATAATCAGAAAATCGAAATGGCACAATACAGACCTACTATCAATCAAAACTGGAATAAACCAACTCATGATCACTGCCAGGAGAAAACATCCAAATCTAAACTGTCATATTGAACAACTAAAAAGCTCAAACAAATAACTGGTCAAGGTTGAAAACCATACATATCACAATGAAACCTGAGACAAACGAAAAATATAAAGATATATATATATATAAAGTGTAAAGTCAAATACTGCCCGCTCAGCTGTTCTACGGTATCTTTCAAGCCTAGCTTTACACCTCTGAGGAGAGTCACTGTCATTTCCTATAATTTTCAACAAAATCAAACAAAGTAAGTAAGAGGTTGATCAGAATTACAAACAGAAACTAAAAAATTATCCCATCACGCGGGGTGGGCTATGTAGCTTTATTCATCACGCATTCATTGGCGATGCACTGGCAAGCTCAAATTTAAACGGAGCTATTATCCATCAGTTTTTCAGAAGATATTTTCATGAAAAATGGGTACAAGATTATACAATTAAAGATAAATATTAAAGATTCTCGATTCACACTGCATTGAAACATTCTTCTAGGGTTCACAATACACTTACCAACATGAACTGCTGAATATGAATAATGCAATGCATTTGAAGTTCCAATATTCTGCAATTGAAGATCTAACAAAATCAATACGGAACAATAGTTTATTTCAAGATGGGAAAGAAAGAAGACAACATAATACTCACAGAGAATGAGGAGCTCTGTCTACATTCATCAGTCCTAGAAGAAGTGAAGAATTTATCTGAAACTGATCTTTCTACCCTATCTCGTCCCTCAGGCAAAACCCTGTCAGCCATAGCCTTTTTACAAAAGCACGTCGTCTAGTCTCCAGGATAGCTCTTTCTACAGCAGCTCGCTTGAGCCTTGCCTCCGCAGATGCTTTATCCGCCAAATATCTCTCCCTAGCCTCCAAAGATGACTTCTCTAATTTTTCTCGAGCTTCTGCCACTGCCCTTTGTCATACTTCAACAGCAGCTCTATCAATAGAAACTCTTTCGGACCTTTCCCGTGCATCAGCATACAACCTATTATGAGCTTCTAGGGTTGCCCTATCAATTGCCATCCTATCCTTTTCTCGCTCCCTTTCTCTCTCCTTCTCTTCTTCAATCTTCCTCAGACGTTCACGTTCCAGTTCTCAAACAAATCATTCACTATACTCCTAAAACCTGAAGTTCATCAGCACCTTGATGAAAAATGCAACCAAACAAAAGGGTTTCCCAGATAAACAAACTATCCAGAAAACTGAAAATCAGCAACAAAAATCGAAAAAGCATGACAAAAAATCAAGTAGTATATAGATTACCTTCAAAATTACTATTGTGGGTTCCAGTTTTAATTCAGCATGAACTGGAACACACAGCAGTATGGCAAACCGTACAGACCCGTCGGCGAAGAGCATAAGGGGCACAGATCCTCAGAATCTGATCGAAAAGATTCTCCTCACCAAGATTCACAACAACACCGTCTGGAAGGAGCAATGCCACTGCCTGACCGCCGAAACCCTTGTCGACAAAGCCATGGAGCTCGACCACATCGGCGGCACCTTCGCCGGCAACCGGAAACCCACCCTTGTCGCCTTCGCTAAACACAGACCGGTAAAAACAGTATTTATCAAATCAAACCGAGTTAGTATATATGGAAGCAATCAAATCGAATTAGTATATATGGAAGAAAGTAAATCAAATCGAAGCAAAAGGTAGAAATAAGGAAGAATGTTGGTTTCCAAATTAATTCCTATGGTGGTGGAAAATTCCGGGAAAATTAAACGCAAAACATGGTGTCGTTTTATGTATTATTTGTGAAAGTCCGGTGGTGTTTTTTATTATTTATTTATTATGTTTACGCCGCCACTTTCTACTTTTATATATAATAAATACCTAGTAAAAGACAAGTACAATACTAATAACTTACAATATACATTATAAACATCAACCTGATAGAAACAAAATAAAAATTTCAGAGGTAATTAAACTAACTGAGTTATAATTCTTTATCAGATTGTTTTCTGGAATTGAAGAGACGAACAGTTCTTTTGTACACTTTGTAATATACGTGTGACTATAAAAATTTCTTGATAACTATAATTTTACGTGTTTTTATAATTCACTTTGTAATTTGTAATTAATATATTTTGATCGCTGAACTTGATAACTTTTGATCTTACATGCATATACTTTATTCCAAAAACTTAAACACCAAGACTTAAGATTAAAAATAATTTTATATAGTTTAAGTGTACAACAAATTCAGGATTCTAAATAATATCATATAAGAATTTCATGTAATTAAGGAACCAAAGATTGTAAAAGAGCAGGGCCGTGCCAACGTATTTTGACACCCTGTGCGAAAATGTAATTCTTGGGCCCTTTTTGGAATATATATTTTCCAAAGATCCAAACTCAAAAAAGAAAAAGGCCCTTCAAGAAAATTAAAAGGCCCAAATTTAAAAAGAAAATGGTCCTTCAGAAAATATTCATGATCATTATATTTTTAAACAATAAAAATACACATATATAATACGCCTAAATTATTTTTTCGGGCCCCTTAAAATTTCGGACCCTGTGCGCGCGGGAGCACAGCCCGCACTGTATCAGGCCCGACCCTGTAAAAGAGACAAAGAGATATGAACAAAGATACTTAAAACATGACTAGGTATGATGATTAGATTTAAGCTGAACAGTTTATCATGTTTTTGCGACAATAGATCGGAAAAAACCTTGCATTTAAGCACATGAGAATGTAGTCTGACTCCGTACGTTCATAAGTAATCTTTCCCGATCCTTACGTACATAAACTGATGCATGAACAAGTTATTCTCCAACAAGAATCATAGTTAGTTCAGGTTTTCATAGGCCTCAAAGTCTCAGATCAAAAGACGCGTGTTCTCAGATCATAACATGCATACTGCTCCGATTCATCTGGAGGACACCGAATCTACGAGACATATATTCGCGGACAATAACATTTACAAAGAATCTGATGATAATCATACTCTTCCATATCTCTGGGTTGATTAATTTCTGGAAAGGTAAGATAACGGATCTTCAGGTTGTCCATATAAGGGGTTTCCAAGACAGGGAGAACGAGATGCAATTGTTTAGATATATAATCGAGAATGCAGAAGGCCTGGAGAGAGAGAGAGATATTATGCGTTTTTTTAATGCTTCATTCATATGTGATCAAATGCACATGAACAATTTGGTAGATGAAGCAAAACACTGTATATTACTGGAAATAGTCTAACAATAAAAATGGTGTAGAAATTCGCATTTTTACTACATTCTCACTACTTCGATTTGCATAGTTTATAAGTGGTAAAACTAATATCAATTTTCCAATAATCTTGAATATAGTCTTAAACAATTATATTAATTAATTAACGACATGTTATGTATGAGATCTCCTCTTTTGACTGTCTGATTGGCACATAATTTAGTGATCATTTAACAAAGAGGATTGTTATATGCAGTCTCGTATTTATTATTGCAGTCCAGTATTTGAATGAATGGACAAAAATACCCTTAATATATTCAAGTACAAATTTCAACTCCCAGTATTTGGAAAAGAAACCAAACACAACTAATAATTACATCACGACCCTAATCGACTCCGAAAGCTGCGATTCCGGCGATGCTCTTCCCAGCGTGCTCTTCCAGGCGATGCTTTTCCCGGCGATGATCTTCATGGAGTTAAAGAGTTCGTGTCCATTCGAGATTCAAATAGCCAAGGATCGAGATTCAAATCGCCGAGTATACAATCGATATAGAGCGGTGAGGATGGTGAGACAGGGAGGTCCAGGCGTTCGGATTCGATGAATCGGGAGACTGAGAACACGAACTTATCTGAATTGGTCGGATTCATAGAGGTGATGGAAGAAGAAGACCCAAAGCCGTGACTTTCTCTACCTTCATTATTTGTATTCATGTTTTCAAAATAGAAGAAAAGTCGCTTCCAGTGATGACGGGCAGCAGCTGTGATGTCGAGGGAAAGATGGGCATCAAGGATTGAGGGTCAATTTGGGATTCCGTGGGTGATTTGGTTATGGCGGCTAAGTGAATGACAGGTCCTAGAAGTTTGCATTTGCACGGTACGTCTTCTTTTTTGAGCATGAACTGATTGGGTGGAAATACATGTATCATGCACAAATAAAAGATTTAAGTCTTTAAGTAATCACGTAGAAAGACAATGCTTATGGATTTAAATTTGAGTCTTCATGTAGGTAAGGCAATGCTTATGGATTTGTTTTACAGCTCAACCGAAGGAATTGTTAAGCATAGAACAAGATTTCATTTTCACAAGGTGAGTGTTTGCTATTTCTAACCCAAAATTTCCAGTTAGTAAGGAATAAGAACAAATTATCTTATACTTTCAACTGTGTTGATGATTGGATCTCCCAGTTTAGTTGCTTGTTCAGCGTCTTTCCAAACATGCACTTGTTAGACTGTGTACTGTGTTTTCATTTTTTCTCTTAATGCCCTCTATTTGCTGGTAGTTGTTAATCTCGTGCATACTGCTATCTATATGTTTTCTGTCCAAATCAAATGATCACTCGACACAAACTTCATATGACAATTTGCAGCTATCAAACTCTTCTATCTTGCATGGATGTGATGGAGTTTTTCATCGGCACTATGTCAATCCGGATGGGAAAATTAGGTACTACTGTTGTTCATGGTTCTGACTTCCTGAGTTGTTCAAATGACCTACTCTCTCTATCTGGGATATTGAACCAATTCATTGTACTTGCAGTCAATACTTTACAAAAGCACGCAAGTACAAGCTTCAGGTCTATTACTGTAAAACGGGTAAAAACACATTCTTTAACTTTTTCTATGTTTAATTCTATCAGTGCATACCTTATATTTAATGTAATACATACAGATACAGATGCATACAGAAAGCTTTAAGCAAGAGATGCAGTTGAAAAATATTCTTCCTGCTGTAGCTAATAAATTTCTTGTTGAATCTAATGGACGTCGTGCATGAGCTAGCTTGTATCGTCCCCCCCCCCCCCCCCCCCCCCGGTCTTTATACAATGGATTTTTAAATAATTAAAATTTTAAGGCTAACACTGCTTTGCATTGTTTCTGACAGTTGATGTTTTCGCAATTATCTGGCATTTTTAGCAGATTGTTAAGCACTGGAACTATTCTCGTAGCGACCAGTAATCGTGCTCCTTGGGGAACTAAATCAAGGCGTGTTCTGTTTTACTGATATCCTTTGTTTCATTAACCTATCTGGTTCATGGTAAGCTTTCTGATATATCACTTAAATTCAGGATGGTATGAAAAAAGAGATCTTCCAAAAGCTCGTTCCCAAATTAGATGAACAATGCCACAATGTTTTCATTGGAAGTGAAATTGACTATCGCCGTCAAATAACTAAAAGACCAGTTGATGAGGTTAGAACCAAAGAAAGGTCTGAAGATGGAGAATTTTCCAGGTCGAATATGGCTGGACAGGCTCGTGGAGGTGGGATAAATCTGAGCTCAGGGAGGTACTACTGGTATGGCGAGGAAAAGGGCGGGCCAACAGATAAAGCTCATGGAAAATGCACAAGTAGGGATCGCAGTCGCTGACTCTCCTGTTAGCCCCTTCGGATATCTTCATAGCATGAGCCCTAATGGATTCGATTGCCTAGACATGAGGTTTTCAAGGATGAAGATGACACATGATGCTAATTCTACTCATCCCATCCCTGCACAACAAGGAAATCCATGTTGCTAAACTTTCTGAAGACTATCTAAATGTTGGCACAAACAGGTTATGACTAAGGTTTTAGTAGGGAGACACAGAGAGACACCTGCATAAATTCTCAGTGTTCTGGATTTTCAATTGTGGCAAAAGAATTTATAATCGTGTACAGCTCTTCAATAAATTATAAATATTTTCTTTCTAAAAATTTATGTAAATGCTTCAGTGATGGTTAACTTCAAGAAATTGAATCATCAAATAGCAAATGTTTGGTAAAGTATCATACAAAGAAACGATTACATCTTTCTCAAAACACAAGTTTGATAAAGAAATGTCAAACATGCCAAACTGAAGTTGCATTTGATCAAGAACCTATTCCATCTTGCGGTGATACCTTTCGTGGATTTTCTTTGAGGTATATCGACTGGAGTCCTTTGTACCTGTTTAATCTTTCTTCATACCTCTCTTCAAGACGTTGTAAGCTACGGCTACACAAAAATTTCCACAATGGGGATATACTGGGAATAGGATTGTCGAGTTTATCTTCGTCCCCAAAGTGCCCCAATACATAATGCTTTATACCTTTCATAAAGATAATATGGATCTCGGGCAACACTCTATACTCATCAATCTCCCCTCGCCATGGAAGAACCGTTACACTTGCCTGATTTCTGGTGTCATTGTCAAAAGTATACAAACATACGACACATCGAAACACTTGAGCCATTGCAAATAAATCATAAGGGGTCTGCATCCAGTGGGTTGATTGACATTTTCCAGCACTCCAATCATGTCGAGTCAGGGCATTATCAAAGTCTTTGGCGCTCAAATACACTTTCAGATATTCAGCGGGAGCAAGCATATTTTGCCGAACCGTGACAAACATATCCTCATCTCGAAAGAATCTTTGGGCTGCACAACGAAACCCACAATTCCCATCTTCAGCAACATCATGAACATAAACTAGGTATTCTTGCATAAATGGAGGAATGGAATAATATGCTCCATGAACGTCTTCTCATTGCCTACAAATTATAATGGAAGTAATAACCTCCCAGAATCAGTAAGGAGTATTCTCCCAGAATCAAATCTTAATGTATCATACACCTCAGTTTTACAAAACTAAACAGATTATCAACATCATATAAAAAAATACATCAAATTTGTTTAAAGTCAGTCATTCAAATTTTTTGAAATTATACACAAAGAAGAATGCATATAGGCACATTGAGCAATTTTAGTTGCAATATAATAGCCATTGCCAACTATCTCTAAATCGTTATGATCAGTTTCTTGCAAATCATCTGCTTCTTATAAATTGTTACAGTTTCTGGCACATGTTCAGACTCTGTGCAATCAATATATGTTCCTTTTAAGTTTTCCTAAGTCATTTACTATAAAACAAACTATATTTCATCAGATAAGTGAAAAAAAGATATATAGAAAATTCTCAGTATCAATTTAAAAAAATGCATCAACCATTGACTTCAATGTGAATTCTGATGTTATATATTTTCTGTCTCAAAGTTGTTCTCATTCATCAACCTATTCCCATATAGGCAGGTTCTGTATGAAAATTTAATGCGAAATCATTGCTTTGAGCTCGAGCAATTTTCTCCTTGTAAAATAATACTACATGTATTAAACAGTAAAAAAATTCTAATGAAGTGATACTTACTTGAGTGAATCTTGGATTTATCCTTAGAATTATTCTTCATAACATGCTCCAATGGGATGGGATAAATGTCTGGTGTCTTTTCCTCTATCTTTCCTTCACCTTCCTTTCTTTGTTTCCTTCACATCAGGCTCTTGATAAGCACATTCGTCAGGATACAACTCGGAGTAAAAGACCTTTCCTAAACGAAGTTGGTCAGCCGGATCTCGCCTTTCACAATCACGCATATCATACTTTCCATGTCATAAGGATTACATGTCATTAGAAAATCATCCACACCATACTTAAGTATAGTCCAAAACTTATCAATTTCCTCCGGGAGAATGAATCTTTCGGGTTTCGATGAAATCATCGAGATCAATTCACACTGACAAGGAAGGTCATGTGTAGAGGAAATCGAATGATCGCAAACTCCCATCTTGTCATGTTACTCCTTTAACAATATCAAGCAATCATGTGATGCTCGACATAACAAAGACATATAAGGAGGAATATCAAATCCAATGAGATTTTTGGATAGACTCCAACCCAACTTCACCTTAATCTCAACAATCTGTCCCTCCACCTCAGCATGTATTTTCTTAAAAAGAGTATCCAAGCTAGACTGGCAAGATATCACCCATGATTTCAGAGCAGAGTGGGCGCTTTCTGTCCTATTTGATGTTGTATTTCCATAATGCATAACTCGATCGATCCATGCTCGAGCAATTTTCTCCTTATACAATAACCAAGTTTCATCCATATACTTGACAAATGTCGGTAACCATGCATACTTCATTCGCCACTCTTTTTCTACTTCAACAAATTCCTCTATTGTTGTGGCCTCAAGCATCCTATTCAATGAGCCATGGACTACCATATCAGCTTCCTTATCGGTTTTCACAAGATTTCTTGCTTTTGCCCTCATCATTTTTCTAACGTGATGCATGCAAAGGACATGGTAGGTATTGGGAAAAACTGTTGCTATGGGCTCAAACAATCCGAGTTCTCGATCAGTCACAATAACGTGTGGGTGAACAACATATCCTAACAATTCATCCAAACACATAGATGCCCACTTGTGGCTTCCTTTATCCTCATTTCTCAACAAAGCTTGTGTTGCGGTAAAATTTTTATTCGTAGGTGTGACACCGATAAACTGCACAAGGGAATAACGATACTTATTCGTACCATAAGTTGCATCAACCACCAGAACATTCGGCCATGTACGCAACATTTTTCTTGCTTCAGGATGGACCAAAACAAACCTGTCGAGTTCAAAGATAGTCGAGTTCAAAGATAATATTTACAATTAGTTCACTGATAATAACTATAAATGTTAAAATTATTAACAGAAAAAATTAAATTTTACCTATAATCCTTTCAGAGCCTAGGTCGCCATTAGATTCAAATATCATGAAATAGTTTATTTCACGTGCAAGATGCAATACTTATTGGGCCGGATTTCTTCCCGAAACTTCATTTTTTCTCAATAATGCAATATAATTGTACACAACCCTCCTTACATAGACCTGTTGACTATTAGAATATTGAAGAGCATGCATTGACAATTTCTTTAATTTTGGCTTGCAGTGGAAGCGATCCATCTCTTCAATCTTCAATTTATCGGCCTCAGTCAACCCAGTGAAATGACAATTTCCTTCTCTGTAATACATCAATGTAACATACATAAATGAATGAGAGTTGGATAATGGGCAGAAAATTCAACTATAAAATAGGTATAAAAGGAGTAACAACCAACTATTTAATGCATGTTGCACCTTTGATATACATCTTTTTATATTATCAAGATATTATCCACCTACTTTTTGCCATGGGTAGTTTAAATAATACTATTCTTTTTTTTTCATGTCATACCATTAGAACTTGTTTCACCTATAAATAGGTCTCAATCACCCTCACATCACTCACACTCAAAAAACCACAACTCATTCTTCTTCATCCAAATCTAACAATGGTTCAAACCCGTCTTTATTACAAGCTTGTTAGCTTGGATGATGTTTCTCCAAAGGTGAGGAAAGGATCTCCAAAGGTGAGGAAAGGATCTTCTTCAACACCCTGAAAGCCTAACAAGCCCATTCCCGCTCCAAGGATTTGTAGATGCTTACCATTTCAAGGCACAAAAAAATCTCCAAAGAAGAAGAAGCCTACAAGCGTTGTTGGAAGTACATCAACAAATGTTCAAGCCAATCATCAAAATTCCATCACCAACAACACTTTGACACTAGTGGAATTGGCACTGGAACACGGCGGTTCCGTGTGCGTTGGACGGCGGTTTTGACCGCCGTCCTTGGTGGCGTCGTGCAATTGGCGCCACCGATGCACGGCGGTCATAACCGCCGTGTATTGTTCCGGCTAAGTTTCCGAGTTCAGAAATCTATCCGAATGTTTATAAGTCCGGCTAAATTTACGAGTTCGGAAAGTTAGCCGGATAGAAAAAAAAACGGCGGTCAATTTGGCCGGCGAAATCAAAACCAGCATAAAAACAGTTTCATCCCCAAACCATGGGTACTTGTGGATCGAATAGATCGTACCCTGAAATCCCAAAAAGACAAACTATCATACTAATCTATTGATTTTCAACCTAAATCATATGAAAAACACATATAATTTAAAGTCAACCTTTTGTTAGAAGAAGGAGAAGGAGGGAGAGAGGGAGAGGGTGAAGAGGGAGAGGGAAAAGAAGGAGAGGGAGAAGGAGAAGGAGAAGAAGGAGAGGGAGAGGGAGATGGAGAGGGAGAAGGAGAGGGAGAGGGAGAGGGAGAGGGAGAGGGAGAAGGAGAAGGAGAAGGAGAAGGAGGAGAGGGAGAGGGAGAAAGAGAAGAAGGAGAAGAAGAAGATGGAGAGGGGGAGAATGAGTGGGAGAAGGAGAAGAAGAAGAGGGAGAGGGGGAGGAAGAAGATGGAGAGGGAGAAAGAGATAACTTGCATAAACTTGCAAGGAGAGATCGTGTTTGATAACAACCATCCGGCTAAATTTCCGAACTCTGAAACTTAGCGGGATGGTTGTAAAATGGCGGTTTCTTAAAAAGTCACGCGGAACCGCCGTCTAACGGCGCCGTGTTCCGGCCTGATTCTACTAGTGTGAATGTGGAAAATGAGAGAGCACTCATAATCGTTGACGACTTTATCGACCTCACCAATGAAGATTAAAGTTCGTATTATTTTTATGATTTCCTATCTAGTACTATGATGAGTATTTTGTTTTAGTTTTCATTGCTTTTGCTTAAGTCTCATCATTTTGAGTTTTCCTTCGTACTTCTTCCCTTTTTCAAATCAAATGTTGTATTTCACTTTTTATGTTTAATGAAATATTTTATATATAAAATATTTCATCTCTCCTTTATGTATGTTGGTTATCAAAAAGAAAACATAGCAATTTTAATATGACAATGACGTAACAAATAATAGATGGAATAAATGTTATTTACCAAAAAGTAAAATAAAAAGAGGGAATCATGAACATGGTGTGAGAAACGAGAAGATGATAATGAAGTGAGATTAAATCTTGTGCAGGGAGAAGTATAAAAATAAAGGGAATTGCTTCAGATTTCTTATTTTTGTTCTATGTTTAGTGGAGATGATAAGGGAAGGTGTAGGATGAATGTCCTAGGTAACATGTAAGCAGAGTTGACCATACACTTATTACACAGCAAACCTAAACATCCCCACAACAAAGGATTAAGTCAAAATTTCTCTTGAAAGCAAGTTGTATTATGCACTACCTTCTCAACAACTCATAGACTAGTTCAGCACAACAAAATTGAGAACTAGTAAAGAAATCATGCTCATTTTCACATGGTCTTTCCTTACTAGGTATAAAGAATAAAGTTCTGCATATAATGACAGTCTCTAAGTGATCATCTGACCGGTCCTGCTCTATCACATTAAGTTTCCTGAAAAGATCATAAAATCAGAAAAAATAAGTTACTGTTGTGAGTGTTAGAAATCAGGCAGTTAAAAGTTCCGACTTTGGAAAACCACAAGTTAGTAACATCCACGCCATTCAAAGTAAGGTCACTCACAATGATATGAAACTTTATTTCTTCCATTTATGTATACCTTATGAACTAAAAAAAGGAACTTGAGTAAATGACAAACACATTTAGAGTTTTCATGATAATGAATTTTGACATGTAGAAAACAAACCTCTGCAAGTCTAGCACCATCAAGTATGTAATGTAAGGCTCCCGTATCTCTCCTCTCCACATCCCTCTGTCTATTATCTTCTCTACCAAAATGTATAATGCACCAACGATTTCCAGAATAGCACATTTTAGAGTTCTAACCAAAACTGCCTTTGTCGATACAGGAGCTGGCGTGACCAGTTTGCAGACTAACCACTATACATGAAACCATAAGCAAGGCACACCTGGATGAAGGATAAGACCAGCTAAACAAGACTTCGGGCAGAAATGTACAATGAATGAATGATGGAAGACCCAAGACACGCGACTCAAATTTGGGTTAAAGATAGGATGCTTGTATTAGCCCTTTGTGCCTTGTGGCCCTGAATTTTGTTTATTCAAGCTCATTTTATCCAAGCTTTTTTGTTCTTTTGAATTTCCTTTTTCTAGTACGGCAAATTACTATATCCTGTGATATTTGTTCATGATGAGAAGGGAGAAATTACCCTGTAAAAAAATTTATAATTAGAACTTGGGGAAAATGGAAACTTTCATATTAGGTCAGCAAAAGCAACAAACTGAAGAAGGCTGATGACAATCCTGATGAAACTAAGATTCCCAAACAAAAAAAAGAGGAGTCGCATTTTGATCAGATGTACAAATATATACACAATTCAAACTTTCCTAACCTCGAGTTCCTGGCAATACTGTAATCAAAGAATCACTAACAATCAACATAGTTGCTGACCACTCTCAAGTCTCAACCAACAATGCAGTTTTTCAGGGACCCACCGAGATCAGCACGAACGAGAGGAATGAACGAATGCAAGAAATCGATAATCAAGAGCCTGTAGGCAAGCCAGGCAACTTCTGTCAGGACTTCCGAATATTCTAATGAAAAAATGTCCTCAATTTAGATTTCTGAAATCTGTATACCTGAGAAATAACAATCAGTTAATATTTTGCATGGAATGGAGATATCATTTCAAGATAACACATCAAAGGTCAAGAATAATGTATCTATTAACACCACAAACGGTTAATCTCATTCTTTCTATAGCCACTGGCTTACTATAGCCTTTGTGAACCATGATATTGAAAAAAAAGACAGACTGTGATATCACGGATTAAGATAGTCACATCATTATCATACCAAGGCATCTCAGAGAGAAGCAAAATGATGTGGTAATTTTGATAATTGGTGAGGGGTTTAAAAAGAAAATATAACATACACTGAATATAGATAGAGCTCAACCTATTCTCCTTACTCTGCAAAAACAAATGCACCTTTTTGAGTTTGTTCGGTTCCAGCTCTCACCACATTGAAGGCACATAAACCTGCTATTTCAGATTCCGAGTAGCACTTTCAGTCGGAAAACCACGCACAACACCAATCGTCCACTGTGATATGATCCCTGCAGCAATGCAAACCGAAGTTGGCTCTCCTAAAAGTCCTGACTCTCAAACATCTTGGGTTCAATCGTGAGCTTTCTCATAACAGCAGCCACAACATCATTGCCAGAGCCCATCCTGTCACAAGTGAATGGAGTGATGAGCACATCCTTAGTCCCCCACCACAGCCCCATCGCACCAAGGAGTGTAGTAATGGATGCGAAGAATCCCATCAGTCACAAATAAGAACTTGAGCCCATTGTGCCACAATGGGGATATCTCCTCGGGTGTGTAGTGATAATATTTTCTTATCCTTCTCGTCTGTTCAATAGTATCTGCAGGCTTGCGATTTCTTTGCTCCACATAGTAGTCCTCATCCAACTGAAACTCAAGTCCCTGCCTTGAAACCTCGATAACCTCTGCCTAGTCCCAGGCCTTCTTGATCAGCTCCCTAGTCTTATCACGTGACTCCCACAATGGAAATGGCAAATTCAGGTCAAAGAAGATAATAGACCCAAACTTATTAGACCACGCTATTGCTTTATTATCACGTGACTCCCACAATGGAAATGGCAAATTCAGGTCAAAGAAGATAATAGACCCAAACTTATTAGACCACGCTATTGCTTTAAAGAGGGTAGAATGCATGGAAGGAGATGTCAACACTTCAGAAAATTGAAATGGAAAGTTCTAGCCTGCTTTAGAAAATAAACCAAAACCAAAAATCAGAACCAAAACCTACTACAAATCAATCACATTCAGCAGCAAAAGTTACATATTAACTTAATACTCAGTCAAAACGAAAATCATGTTAGCTGATGATAGAAGCACTGAAGCATCAATGAACTAAACACGGAAGGATATGTATGCATCGAAATACCTCTTTAAGAACGGATAGATTCAATTCTCAGCCTTCATTTTGCCAATCCTGGAACTTCAATTTCATGTACCAACACGCAGTCCTGCAATCGGGTTTGAATTTGACTCCACGAGTCTGCACCTTCTTAGTATTCAACAACACCACCATTTCACGCCCAAAATCATCGTCCCCGACTATCCCCACCGCCCTTCCCTCGAGCCTGACGTAAGAGATAGCAACATTCCGGGAGCCCGGAAAACTCCGGCGGATTCCACTGGGAGTACTTGTCGGGATGAATTCCGGCGAGACTCGCTGGGGACGGGAAGTCATCAGACAAGCGGTGGATCCTCGTACGGGAAGTCAACTCCGTTGTCGTAATCGTAAAGCTTGTCATCGTTCTGAGCTTTCCGGGAGCGTCTGGGCTTCTCGCCGTCATCGTCGTCGGCGACGGCGGTGGTAATCGATAAAGACTTCTTCTTGCGGCCACGTTTGGCGGCGACTCTACGGTGGCCGGAGCTTCATTGGTGGAGGATTTGGGAGGGATTGGATTGTACAGAAACTTGAATTTATGATAACTGGATTGCGATCCAAAATAGGTATTCAACTGTAAATATATTCGAATTGTATTGAAAATATAAAGTATACATGGACTAAATTGCAAGATTAATCTAAAGTTAATAGATCATCTTTAGTAAAGGTATATTAGGCAGTTTAAGTGTAAATAGCATTAGTAATTTAAGATTGCGTCTATCAATTGCCTTATGTAGAAGAAATGTTGATTGGAGTTTGCACTCATGACTGCTTCACCAACGAGCCACCAAACCATCGAAACCGGAACCACCTTGAACCACCTGCAGAATGGAAGACCACAGTGGGGACCAACAACACGATCCCTTGGGCTATAGGCTCTTTTAATAATTGCTCTAAAATTCGCAAATTATTGTCAGGGACGTGACTTGAACCTGGAATCTCTCAGTTATGAGATGATGGTTTTACTACTTCAACCAGACCTCATTGAGGTTGATTATACCAACCTTGTGAATGAATATTGTATTGAATTTTTCAAACCGTTTAGAAATAATATAGCATTTAAAAGACAAGTTTCCAAAAAATAGGAAGTAACTATTCAAAACATAAAAGGCTGAATTACTGATCATATATATTGATCGGATTTCTGTCATGAGCAGATACAAAATGGCAACAATGCTCCCAACCATCTCCGATCTCCCCCAAATTTCCTCCCACCGGCCACCACCGCCTCTTCCCACGGAGCCACCCCTAAAACCACCGCTACCACCATGACGACCACCTCTTCCATGGGAACAGGCGGTTACTCCTCCACCTCAGGCTACCGGTTAGATTCCTCGGTCGACACGGTTTCTGTATCAAGCCGTACCTCTCTGTCGAGCCTCCATCTCTACCTCCCTGAGTACGCGCATATCTACGATTTTTCGGAGATCCGCTCCGCCACCAACAACTTCCTTGCGAAACGCTACTCTACGTCTTCTTCCTCATCCCAGTCGTGGCGGTGCGAGCTCCACGGCAAGGACGTCATCGTCTTCCAACGCAAATTCCACAAGCGAATCGGAGCTCAAGGCCAAATTAGCAGTCCTCTGCCGGAGCCACCACTTTAGCATAATCGAACTCATCGGCGCTTCCGTGTCCAGAGATCACATCTACTTAGTTTCACAATTCACGGAACCAGTTGCTACTCAGTACAGAACAGGTTTCATAGCAATGCACTCCTTCCCAGAAAAATATTTGATCGATTATCTGATGATCATATTATAACATACTTTTTCATATTAATTTGACAAGTTAGATAGTCTTCATATGATGAGACATAATAAGGCTACTATATATACAATTGTACGAGAAAAGCAAATATCATAGTCTCAAAAAGCAGAAGAAGAAGAAAGGGAAAATTTGTGTTGGGTGATGAAGAAATTAAAGAGAATGAGGAAGATATCGAAAAGGACAAGAGAATTGGAAAAATCTGACTATAAGAAAAGAAGGGTTTAAAAGAAAGGAAATAAACTAAATTAATCATTAAAAATTAGAAAAGACTGAATTAATTCAAGTTATTTGATTAGATTGATGGAAAGGAAGGGTTAGGATTTTGAGTAAATATTTGAGTAAACATAAGAGAGTTAATATTGGATATATTAATATTCAACATCCTAAGAGTCAATTGACAAAATTCAGATTTAGATGAGACGGATGGAATACTTAGCCTATCCCAGGATTCAAGGTGAACACTGATGCGCTTAACTTAATATAGTTAGGTAAACATTCATCACCAGCCATAAATAATTTATGGATTTTCATTATTATATGGTTATGATCTCAGTTAATTTTACTGAAGATGCCTCCTTATGATTCTTAACAAATTTTTAAGAATTATATTTCTTTTGGTAAGTAATATTTATTTTAAGTTAAACAACACTTTTTTGAAAAATTAATATGTTTTCAAAATAGGAACGTTATTAGATATATATAAAAACTTTAAAAAAATGCAACTAACGGTTCACTTTACATAGTAATATAAAAAATTGTTATGAAAAACAATATATACATCCTTATACAACTGAATTTGTTAGGTTTTTTCGTCGGATCAGTTCAACAATCCTTGCCCGTCAACATCGCTCAAACACAACGTTTAAATTTAATTCGTGCGATCAATATGAATATAGGGTTCCATGTAATTATTAGCCCTAACTCATGTAAATATCTTATTGTAACTTTTAATATCAAGCATTTTAATGCAAGAAACTTGTTTTTTATAATTTAAGAAAATCTAGCGCACAAGATTCGCACGATTTGAGCACTCATGAAAATATTCAAAAAAAATTTGAGAACGCAAAAAGCCAACTTAGTTATAGATAATTTCAGAAGTAATTAAAACAACTGAGTTATATATAATTCTTTATCAGATTGTTTTCTGGAATTGAAAGATGAACAGTCCTTTTGTTCACTTTGTAATTATACGACTATAAAAATTTGGTTTCGAACTGATCATATTATTAACAGAAGAATTATTAAATTAACATAAATATTATAAAAGTAGAATTTAGACAAATGAATTTGATTGAAAGGCGCCTGGCTTGTTTTTTTTTTCTTCGAAAATCCCATTAACGAAGGTGGGGGAGAACATGCGATTATCAACAGGCCCCGGTAGAAAGAATGCAAGCGTGAACGGCCCCGAAGAGCATAAGTTCTGATGCTTCATTGCAAACTTCCAGAGTGCTCAATTTCACAGCTAAACTGACCAGCATCTTTCCTGACTCCCGGTAGGGACACACGGAAGTAGTACGCAGATCCAATAGGAGGTCCGATGGCTTCCCTGGCTGCTCCATCTATGGTAACCTTAGGCAGAGTGGAACTGGAGCTTTGCTGGTCAGGAACAGGGATCATGCAAAGACGTCCTGGGAATGGAAGAGCATATGAGCACTGACTCTGGCTGATCTATGGGTAGCCCTAACTCTCGCCATGTTTCACAAATGCACGATTGACAGCGGCGGCGGCAGATGGTGTGTTCCTCGGCGCCGGGCTTGGAATTTGTTCTTGGTCATTAAGGATGGAAGTCTATCATTTCTAGGGTTTAAGTTGCCAGAGAAACAAGGCCCTTGACAGTTAGCACCTAATTTGCTCTAGAATCGCACGATCCACGCACGTTGGAAACAAATAAAAAAAATATAACTTACAAATATAATTAAATGAAAATTAATAAATAACAAAATACTGACAATTTATCTAAATTAAGCTATATTTTATGAAGGTATATTTCATGATGAACTTGAGAGAAAGATGAATGCGTGAGGAAGAGGTATGATCGATACATGTAGTTTTATTATGTGATTGATTACAAGATAAGACCAATCTACTTAATTATAATTAATATTTAAACCAACTAATGTAATCAATTGAAATAGCTATAAATAAGAAAAAATCATTTATACCATATATACAAAAAATTCGTGAAAACTAAGATATATTAAGCAGAACTGAAAATGTATTCAAATCAACGGTGGATAACAGCCCCTGTTAGTGATTCCATCCTGATCAATAACAATAACCCTACAAATGCCATCTCTGATAATTTGAACTTCGACTCTGGATTTGGTGGAAGAGTCTACACTTTCATTCTATACAGCACCACATTGAATGATCCTTGATGCTGTAAAATCCACATTGAATGATTTTTGATGCTGTAAAATTTTATATAAAATTATATAAACTCATTAATCTGTTAATATAAGCCATATATAGTACATATATATTGAGCTTTACCCTCTAACACCATCCACAATATGGTGATTTTTGTTTAAAATAATCCCGATCAAAACAAGCTGTTCTGAATTGGAATGTTTACATTTCTTACAAGAGATTCACAAAAGCCGAAGAACTCTAAATTTCATCCACGAAGTTAATTCACTAATTGAAATCGACCAGTACCAATGATTGGTAATAGTTTTCTGACAAAGAATTTTGAACTTCAATTCTGAGTTCAGAGTGATCATTCAATGTCATCAATCTCACGGCATGTGCGAAGACGGCCTGGATATTGCTTCAAACATATATATGGCAACAGAAGCTATGATCGATCGATGGAGTTATTTCAGAAAGCAGTGCAGAAACAGTATGTCAAGCTATGATGCTTCCATGGCAAAGGAGATAGCAGAATGGTACAACGTCAGCACATTCAAAACATTAGAGCAAGTCCAACATCTTCGATATAATAGGCCATCCCCATTAATATGGGGAATTCGAAACCTTTTTTGAACTCTAGCTAACAGTTTTCCCATCCCATTTCCTATTATAGAAATTTGAAGAGAGAGAAGATTTGCTTCCCAACATCTGTAGAAAGAGAAAAACAATTTGGTTCCAATGAATCCATCCTTAGCCCGGAACCCCCGCCTCTAGTTGATTCCATCGGTCACCAGAAAAGGGTAAGTGTCCTGTTCGGTGTTAATGTATATATATTTATATAGTTGAAGGGTAGTTTAGTTATTTTGATGGTCTCTCTATAAACTCTCATATGTAACTCTTTGTTATTCATTCTCTCATCATTCAAGAATTGGGTTCTCCCAAATCCCTCTCTCTATTGCTTTCAACATGGTATCTAGAGCTTGGTTTTGTAGATTGGAAACCGATTGAAATCCAAAACCCACTCCGCGCCGATCGAACTATGTTTTTTTTTTTTCGGATCCGTTTTCGTGAAGGTAATTTTGGCCGATTTCCTTGCTTGGTTGATGCTATTGGTGTATGGGTTGATGCTATTGGCGTATGGGTACTCGTATTTCATCGATTTGTGGTTATTTGGATGTGCTTGTGGGTTCAGCTTGTTAGGGTTTGTTAATTTGGGGATTTGTTGAGTTGGAGATTGTGAGTTTTTGGAATTGTATGTGGGTTTGAATTGTTTGGTTTCGGAATAGTAGTTATTTTCGGATTGGTGCTTTTGGTGTCATTCGGGTTCATTGTAGTGGACAGATTTGTGCCCTTTGTTTGTTGGGTTTTGCTTTGTGTTAGTCATGGCGGGTGGTGGTGATTCTATCCAAGCCATTAGTGTTCGGTTGGATGGTAGGAATTATTCGCATTGGAGTAGCATTATGAAAACTTTTCTGAAGGGTAAGTCTTTGTGGGGTTATGTTAATGGTGTGAAGGTGAAGCCTACTCTCGGTTGTGGGGGGTATGAGAAATTGTTTGAGACTTGGGAGGCTGATAATGCTAAGATTGTTACTTGGATTCACAACTCGATTGATCAGTCCATTGGTGCTCAGTTGACTAAGTATGAAACGGCCAAGGAGGTTTGGGATCACTTGCAAAGGCTCTATACTCAGTCTAACTTTGCTGCACAGTATCAGTTGGAGATGGACATTCGTGCACTTCGTCAGAATGATTTGAGCATTCAGGATTTCTATACTGCCATGTGTAAGTTGTGGGATCAGTTGGCCTTGACTGAATCCCCTGAGTTGACAGCTTTTGCACCCTATATTGCTTGGAGGGTAGCACAGCGTTTGGTCCAGTTTCTGATGGCTCTTCGTAGCGAGTTTGAGGGCTTGCGTGGGGCTATTCTCCATCGTACTCCCCTCCCTTCGGTTGATTCTGTGGTCAGTGAGTTGCTTGCGGAGGAGACTCGCCTCAAGACTACTAAGGCTGAAAGGGAGGCCCATCTTCTCCCTATGCCATCTGTTTTGGCTGCCCCTTATAGGCCTCCTTTCGGTGGCAGATCTGCTCCTCCTGCACATGCATCTTCTGATACGTGTAGGTTTTGCCATGAGAAAGGTCATTGGAAGAGCAGTTGTCCTCTGTTGTTGGCAAGGAATTCACAGCAGCAACGACCTCCTTTTCGGCCACATGCTCCTTGGGCACCTCGTCCCCCAGTCAGGCCCACTGCTCCTTGGGCACCTCGTCCTCCTCCTAATGCGCTGGCTGCTGCGCCTACCCTGGATTCTCAGTTGATGGAGAAGCTTCAGGAGTTCCTCATCTCACAGCCTCATGCCATGTCTGCTTCTCCCTCCCCATGTTTGCCATCATCATCTGTTTCAGGTATATGGATCATAGATTCGGGTGCCTCTCACCACATGTCTCCTATTCTTGAGTCTTTTGAGTCCCTATCTCCTCACTTGTCTCTTCCCATTATCACTGCTGATGGCACCTCTATGCCATTGGAGGGTATTGGTCCTGTTGTTACGTCCTCCATCTCTCTTGATCATGTTTACTATATACCTAGTCTTGCCCTTAACTTATGCTCTGTTGGTCAATTGTGTGATTCCGGTCTAAATGTTTGGTTTTCCGATTCCCATTGTCTTATTCAGGATCGTCGATCTCAGATGGTGATTGGGATAGGGCATAGGCAGGGGAGACTCTATGTGTTGGACCAGCTCGGGGCATCAGATGTTTTTGCCGCCTCTAGTGTGGATTTGTCGTCATTTCGTTTGAGTAGCTCATCCTCACCCTTTTATTTGTGGCATTCTCGTTTGGGTCATGTTTCAGCCCCCCGTTTAAGGTTCTTAACCTCTACGGGAGCTTTGGGACCATTGAACTCTCATGACATTTCTGATTGTAGTGGTTGTAAACTTGTGAAATTCTCTGCTTTGCCTTTTCAGAACAGTGTTTCATCATCTCTTGCTCCTTTTGATCTTGTGCATTCTGATGTGTGGGGACCCTCTCCCGTGCTTACGAAAGGGGGTTCTAGATATTATGTTTCCTTTATTGATGATTTTACTCGTTATACTTGGGTTTTTCTTATGAAACATAGATCTGACTTTCTGGATATTTATCGTGAATTTAGAGCTCTTGTTATGACACAACATTCTTCTGTCATTAAGTGTTTTAGGTGTGATTTGGGAGGTGAATACACCTCTAATGCTTTTTGCCAGCTTCTTTCTTCTGATGGAACCATCCGTCAGACTTCTTGTACAGATACCCCTCAGCAGAACGGTGTTGCCGAAAGGAAACACCGTCATCTGGTTGAGACAGCTCGCTCATTCTTGTTGTCAGCTGATGTGCCGAGGATTTTTTGGGGGGAAGCCATTCTCACGGCTGTCCATGTGATTAATCGAATTCCCACCTCTCACAATTCAGGTTTGTCACCTTTTGAGAGGTTGTATGGTAGTCCCCCTGATTATTCTTCCTTGCGAGTTTTTGGTTGTACTTGCTTTGTTCTTAAATCACATGTTGAGCGCTCTAAGTTGTCTTCCAAATCGGCTGTGTGTGTCTTTTTGGGTTATGGTAGTGGTCAGAAGGGGTATCGTTGTTTTGATCCAGTCAGTCAGAGATTGTATGTCTCTCGTCATGTTGTGTTTTTGGAGCATATTCCATTTTACTCTATTCCATCCACTTCCCATCAGTTGACTCAATCAGATCTCACTAGCATTGATCCCTTTGATGTTGCCACCGATGTCGCTCTGCTGCCAGATTCGGATACTCCTGATCCAGACACAGGTTCTCCTACCCCGGACACGGGTGATCCTGCACCAGACACTCCTTTGGTCTCTCCTCCTCCTTCTCCATTGCCTCCCATGCCTGTTCCATCATTTTCTGAGATTGCGGTTCATCCTCCTCTTCGCCAGTCCACTCGTCCACGTAAGTCTACTCAGAAACCTAATTTTGCTTATTCCCTATACTCTCCTCCTTTCACTTCTTTTCTTGTGTCCATTCATTCTCTGTCTGAGCCTACGTCCTATAGAGAGGCTATTTATGATCCCCTTTGGCAGACTGCGATGGCTGAGGAGCTTGCTGCTTTGCATCAGACCCACACTTGGGATTTGGTACCCTTGCCTTCAGGAAAGCACACCATTGGTTCTCGTTGGGTCTATAAGATTAAGACCAAGTCTGATGGTTCGGTTGAGCGATACAAAACTCGCCTTGTTGCAAAGGGTTATTCACAGGAGTATGGGATGGACTATGATGAGACCTTTGCTCCTGTTGCCAAGATGACTACTGTTCGTACTATGATTGCGGTTGCCTCTGTTCGCCAGTGGAAGATTTGGCAGATGGATGTTAAGAATGCCTTCTTGTATGGTGATCTTCATGAGGAGGTCTATATGACTCCTCCTCCCGGTGGAGCACATGAGCCGGGGCATGTCTGTAGGCTTCGCAGATCTCTGTATGGTCTCAAACAAACTCCTCGAGCTTGATTTGAGAAGTTCTCCACTGTGATTTATTCTCTTGGCTTTCGTCCCAGTCTTTATGACTCTGCCTTGTTTGTCAAACATACAAGTAAGGGTCGGATTCTCCTCTCTTTGTATGTTCATGACATGATTATTACTGGTGATGACTGTGAGGGGATTGACTTGTTGAAGAAGGATTTGACTCATTGCTTTGCTATGAAAGATTTGGGCGTGCTCAGGTATTTTTTGGGTATTGAGGTTGCCTCTTCTCCTAAGGGCTATCTGCTATCTCAGTCGAAGTATATAGCCGATCTTTTTGAGCGTGCCCGTCTTACAGACAATAAGACGGTAGACACTCCTCTTGAGCCTCATGCTCGCTATTCTTCTACAGATGGGATTCCTTTATCAGATGCCACCCTATATCGTACAGTCGTTGGCAGCTTGGTTTATCTCACAGTTACTCGCCCAGATATTGCGCATGCTGTTCATGTTGTCAGTCAGTTTGTCACTGCTCCTACTTCAGTTCACTGGGCTGCTGTTCTTCGTATTCTCAGGTATCTTCGAGGTACCCAGTTTCGTTGTCTCCTATTCTCTTCTTCGGCATCCTTGGATTTGCGTGCTTATTCCGATGCTGATTGGGCTGGGGATCCTGAGGATCGCAAGTCCACTACTGGATTTTGCATCTTTCTCGGCGACTCTCTCATTTCTTGGAAGAGCAAGAAACAGGATGTCATTTCTCGCTCTTCTACAGAAGCTGAGTATCGTGCCATGGCTTCTACCACCGCTGAGATTGTTTGGTTGCGCTGGTTGCTATCTGATTTTGGAATCAAACTTCCAGGTCCCACTCCATTACACTGTGATAATCAGAGTGCGATTTACATTGCCCGTAATGCAGTGTTTCATGAGCGAACCAAACACATTGAGATTGATTGCCACTTCACTCGCCATCATTTGCAGATTGGTACGATCTCATTGCCATTTGTTCCATCATCTCTCCAGCTTGCTGACTTCTTTACGAAGGCTCATTCAACTGCTCGCTTCCGCTTCTTATCAGACAAACTCTCAATGCTTCTTGCTGTAGCATCGTGAGTTTGAGGGGGGATGTTAATGTATATATATTTATATAGTTGAAGGGTAGTTTAGTTATTTTGATGGTCTCTCTATAAACTCTCATATGTAACTCTTTGTTATTCATTCTCTCATCATTCAAGAATTGGGTTCTCCCAAATCCCTCTCTCTATTGCTTTCAACATTCGGAACTGAAACAACAGTGCATGTGTTCATTCTGTTAAAGTGTGAAATTACATGTATGATCACTGAAGGTCCATGGCTCTTTGTGTCTAGGAATTGTGGGAGAGAGCTGATATTTTATTGTGGAACTGGATGATGGCTCCATTTAGGAGTGGAAAGGAGGAGGTTCCAATTTATTACAAGTGGTTTCAGGATTTCAAATATATCACACAGATTTGGCATTAGTTATAAACTTATGAGCATCTTAGAATTATCTTAAAATTATCAGATAGGTTTGTAAAGAGGGAGTCTCTCTGCTAAAATAGGACAAGGCAGAATGTAGCCAAGATTATATTATTATTCATAAAATACTATTCTAATAGTGGATTGTATACAAAGAAAAACTAAACCCTACTTGTCATCTACAACACCTAAACTACTACACTAGCTATACAAAAAATGCACCATTTCAAGAAGATTCTCAGCGAAGGAGGGCAAAGTTTGCGAATGGCTCAGAAGGAAGAGTCGTTTTTGACGCGAGCTTTTTTTTGCAGCCATTTCAGGACCTCCAAACACATTCCAGAACCTCAGAGTTTCATCAGCTGATGCGGTCGCAACAGTACAGCCATTTGGGCTCAGAGCCATATGAAGAAGCCGAGATGTGTGGCCATTCAGCTCAGCTATCCTCACCATAGAGGGATGCTTCCACAAGTCACCTCTTTGTCACGAACAGGACAACTGAAGCAGCTGAATCTACATCCCTTCCAGTATCAATCTCATACAGCTCAAATAAACCTCTAGGAGTTCGACTTCACCACCACCAATTATAGCCAAAAGGTTGGAAGTACAAACATACATAAAGTTGCAAACATTGACAAAACATGAAATTGGCAATTGCCATCATGTTTCATCTTTCTGTATACAAAAGCGTTAAATCTACTTGCACGGTGTGAGTTCACAATATAAAGTTGCATCAAACACTAGCAATCAAACACTAGCAGAACCTTTTCTACATCTTCTTATAAATTAGAAAGGTCTTTCTCAAAACACGTCTCGGGGATTATTTTGATAAACTCTTCAATATAACCAACACAGTGGAATCCAGATAGGAGTTTAAAATACTGAAGATTTCAAACAGATCATGCTTGGACGCAGAAGAGAATTCGCAATCAGCAATTTTTAAGGGTCGACAAAGCAAATGAAAACTATCACATCTCATTTGATGCAAAGGGATGGTCATTTGAGAAGTTCTATAGATGAAAACTATCACATACGCTTTTTATATTGCTCATATATATCATCCTCTGCAGGAATATAATGCACCTCTTTATTTATTTATTATATATTTAAAAAGAATTGAAACAATAGATATGGAATATGTTCGCGAGGATAACAAGAATCACAAAAAATTTCAAGTGCAAGAGCATGTTTGGGTTTGAGGTCAGGACATGCAATCAGCCAAGATAAAACGGGAATGAAAATGCCTATACCTTCTTTTTAGCCCATTTTTGACAGAAGTTTGTGCCCAATATTATCAGCCTGAATTCTAGCCCTATCTGCAGCCTCCTTGGCATATTTTTGCGCTTGAGCATCATTGCAAGAAGCTAATTAAGAACTTCTCAAGAGAGGAAGGATGACCTTGACAATATTTTTACATGTGTACATATCTATTGATATATATTTAATAATAAATAAAATATATTTTCCAATATAAATTTAATAATTTTGAGACCGTAAATTTATTTATTTTGATGTTAGTTTGTAAGTCATACTGTCTAAATCTTTTCTTCAGCACACGTTTTTTTTCTTATGATTCAAAAGAGTAATTTGTAAAATAAAATGAAAGACACTTTAAAAAGAAATTGTAATTCGTAATGTTTTTTTTTATTTTTTTGTTAGAGATCATTTTTCATTTTGTATTATTGAAGTAGGTAATTTCATATGTTAAAAACTTTAAAAGTGTATTATAAGTTCATTATAATAAAATATGTATAGTCCAAGCCTCACATCCTCTTAAGTAAAGATTGTTCCAGGTATATAATGAGCAATGTACTTACGTCATATTTTATTTTACAATTGTAAAAAAAGAAAGAAATAGATCTAAATAAAAAACTGTAACAAAAGATTAATTATATAGCAGTAATTACCATCTTTTTATTAATCTGCATCGGTATTAGGTTATGGTAATTAAACACTAATTGTCTAAATAGTTAGGTGATATGAAGGTAGGTGGGTGGCATCTCCTATATCATACGTATCTGTTTTCTAGATGTACACTTTAGCGTATATATAAACGTCATCAGATGTGTTTGTTTATTAATATAATCAATTATAACTTAAAAATACACTAATTCTTTAGAGAAATTCTCCTAAAAGTCCAACTTTTCTGACTTTACATAAGAGTTTTTATATATTTTAACTTATACAGTGTACTTTTTAATTTGAACGATAAAATTTGTTATTTGAATTTTATTAACCTAAAACTAGTTTTCTAAACCGTTATGAATACTTTTTTTACTTGAAAAAGGTAAATGAAATATGCAAAGTGCAGGTTATTAACTTTAACGGTGCCCTAACTTTAACACACAAAAAGATAACTTTTTTTATTAAGAATTTCTATCCAACACTCATGATATATCATAACAGTTACAGATATGTTCCACAGCAAAAAAGAAGACGATTACTGTTCCAGAAAACAGATTATTATACACGAACTGATAACATCATATTAAACTGCAGTTATTTCTCCGGTGAGACGAGGTTGAGATGGCTGTCCTTGCCCACGGGCATTCTTGGCCTTATTGATCTCCCAGAGGACATGGACGTCCTCGCAGTCGCAGTCGCAGTTCTCGACGTCCCGCTGCAGCCTCAGAAATCCGGAGTTCGGCTCCACCTCGGGTCCAGGATTCTCACCGCCTGCATCATATATACAAATATTTTATCAATAAATAAGCGTTACAAACCAAAATCCAAACCAAACACCAAACCTTGATACATTAATGTTGACTAAATGCATCAGAAACTCAATGTTAAGAACAAAAAAAAAAAACAAAAAGGTGGTTCTTTTGGGAGAATTATACAGGGAAAAAACTGTTCTTCAAAATCGAAAAAGCATTTAGTCATCTTATATATATACACTACAAGTATACGTACCAAGTAACTGAGGTGAAGCATTCGTAACCTGAACCCGACAAAAACCTACGGGTACTTTGATATTGGGTAGCCTTCAAAATTTGAAAAGACTGAATTAATTCAAGTTATTGTATTAGATTGATGGAAAGGAAGGGTTAGGATTTTGAGTAAATATTTGAGTAAAAATAAGAGAGTTAATATTGAATATATTAATGTTCAACATTCTAAGAGTCAATTGACAAAATTCAGATTCAGATGAGACGGATAGAGTATTTAACCTAACCTAGGATTCAACGTGAAAACTGATGTGCTTATCTGAATAGTTAGGTAAATATTCATCAACAACGATGAATATCCTAGGATTTTTATTATTCGTGCGATCAATATGAGTATGGGGTTCCATGTTAGCCCTAACTCATGTATATATATCTTAGGGTGCTGATATTGACAGAGCAATAGAATTTTGATTCTTTTTCTAAATTACCCTCTTTCTATTTACTTTCTAAATTTCTTTTATTTTTATTTTAATTTACATTCAGCGCACAAGACACTGTTCTGATTAATTTCTTTGCTTTACCTTTACCTTTGATATCTCTCCTCTGAGGAATCCACGCTCAATTATGATGATGAGATCAGTACTCACCTCACTCCTAATTCCCCATTTATAACACTAAAGATCATAACACTAAATTCCCAAGCTTGTATATATCTTTGTTTTATGGTATGCAAGGCCGTAGATTAAAATGTATCTGGTGACAAAACTTATGGATCTCCAGCTCCAACTCCTGATGTAAGTTTTATGGCTCTGTGCAATTAATTTTTGTGCTTTTCTTGTGCACTTCTTGTGCACTTCTTGTGCACGCCTGTTCAGCTCCAGCTTCAGACTCATCTGTTCAATTTCTGTGCTAAAGTCTCTCAATTGTATAACTATTCCATTGTTACACAAAGATAAGTCTGAAGTTTATGTTTTTTCAAAATTGCAGGAACAGCCTCCACAGATACCTAGCAAGTCCATATCAGCTGCTACTGTTCCACCTCCTAAGGTATGATAGATCCTCTGTACATGCCATTAATTCACCAAATCCTCATGCAGATCAGCACACAATATCTCTGTAAGATTGCGAATGTCTCGGTGGCATGCAGTAGTAAAGTGAAGCCCAGGTTCTCAGAAGGGGTGGAAGTTGAGGTAAAACGCCATGACTATGGCTTCGTGGAAGTGTACCACACTGCCAAGATAATCTACTTCATTGAAGAGGACAACATGTACATTGCAGTGTACGACACGCTCATTGCCGAAGATCAGATCCATCAGCTGCAAGAGACTGTCATGGGATACTTGATTGTAAAATAGGATAATTTTTATTTATTTTAAATATAAAATCTGATTTTTGGAACATATAATTATTAAAGGGTAATTTAGAAAAAGAATCAAAATTCTATATTCTGAATGCTAATTATAACTCTGCCAATATCAACACCCAATATGTTATCATAACTTTTAATATCGAGCATTTTAATCGAAGAAACTTGTTTTATATTTAAGAAAATTTAGCACACAAGATTCGCACGATTTGCGCACGCATAAAATATCCAAAGAATTTTTAAGAACGCACAAACCAACTAGGACTATTTAAAAAAATTTCAGAGGTAATTAAAACAACTGTTTATCAGATAATTGTTTTCTGGAATTGAAAGATGAACAGTCCTTTTGTGCACTTTGTAATTATACGACTATAAATTTAAGGGCGTGGTTTAAACCTAGCACCTTTAATGCTCTAGAATCGCAAAATCCACGCACGTTGGAAACAAATAATAATAAAAAAACTAACTTACAAATATAATTAAATGAAAATTAATAAATAAAAAATACTGACAATTTATCTAAATTGAGCTATATTTTATTCAGGTATATTTCATGATGAACTTGAGAGAGATTAATGCGTGAGGAAAAGGTTACTAACTTCTTCTATGATTGATATACTACTAGGAAAACATAGCAATAAAACCGGTCTTTTTGCCACGTTCTACCGGTCTGTTTGTCAAAATGACCGGTTTGTATAGGGGAGGTTGCTACGTTTTGGAGTTGCACCGGTTAGTGGGTCCAAGGTGGGCCTATATGTCTACTTGACATGCTGACTGGATCAAGTTGAATGGTCCACCAAACTGTTTACACATTGCACCGGTGGTGGGTTTAGCGACTAAAGCACAATTCAATTAATCATGGACTGATGTTATATACTAACCGGTGTTATACAAAGCCCATATAATTTTACCATTTACGGTGCAACATTTGTATTTGGATGAACATGTGAAATATGAAAATATATGCAAAATATATATTCAAATTGATAAATCACTAAAATGTACAGAATCTCCTATTTTATTCATATATCCAAAAGTATCTCGTATATGCACTAAGTAAAGACTAATCTATAAAAAATAAACGATCATTGCTTGATCTTCGAGGATTCCAAAATCCATCTGCAGCATCAAGGAGGAAATCCATCTAAACTCTTTTACATCACAAAAATTCACCAAAAGATAGGTAGAAGTATGGTCAGGCTTCCAACAGGGAAGTTAACAGCTAGAATATCTTTCCCCTAATAAAAGGCGAAATATTATCAATCTTCAATGCTAGCTTATAGCACAACATAATTCGGAAACATATATCAGCAAAATTAAATAAACAACGAATCACTGAAAAAGGGGAGGAAAGATACTCACTTTAAGCTCAGCTTCGAGCTCCTAACGCTCGTGACATCTACTACCACCTAATGATCCCTGCAGTATGAACATAAGAAGCACACTAAGCAGCTGAAGATAATTCCGTGGCAATCAAGCCGAAATCATGCTTGAAAAGAAGTAACAGAGAAGGGAACACAAAACACACAACATCCACAAGGGGAAAAGGAAGAGATAATATACTTCACACACATGTATATATTGCAAGGAGCAGGACAGACCTTGAAAAAATATGGTGGTCAAGTCATCAGCTTCTGTGAGTGATCCCTGTGGATACAAGGATCCCTGTGGACGTATAAGAAACGAGCACATAAGAGAGCGAGTTACAATTGAGTGTAAGTTGGTATACCTGATTTGGATCATAGACAGCATACTCATTGTATTCAAGGTGGCTGTCTTTGTGTTCAGATGGAACCAGGCTGCCACGAGGAATCACAATGTCATCCTTCCACAGGAAGTGTTCTTCTTCATCTGTTTGCTTTCTACCAACACCTTTTACCTCATCTTCTTTTCTTCAAGTGCCTAGGTATCCTGCAATCATCATACTCTAGGTAACTTGGATAGTGGCTAATATATCTGTTTAAAAGTACACATATTTTTATTTACCATTGGAGGTTCAATAATTTCAGCAAGGTCCTCTCCCAAAGAGGCAACAGCAAGAACCAGGAAGCCTTCTGGTCTGTCAACAGCTGTGAAACCATACATTGCTACTTCAGCTGCAGCATCCGAGCACACAATTGCTTTTCCAAACAGTCAAGAGAAATAACATCGCATAAGAAAACAGAGTCACATTCAATTCTGTAGTCACATTCAATAAGTCTAAAACACTCAAATTTACTTAAATTCCATTTGTAAGGGAGTAGATTGATCACAACTATGGTTGAAATATGACTCCAAAGTATATACATTTAAGTAACAAGTTGTAGTCTTAGTAGTGCTTCTCAGGTTCTTGCTACTTAAGTTCTCACTACACGTACCTTTCATGTAGCCAATACCAACCAAATTTACACAAAAAAATGTCTTATATATTATAAAGTTAACATAATCATTAAAAAAATCAATTTTTAATATTTTATGACATTTTTTTCAAATTTTTATACCAAGAACAGCAGTTAGTTGTTGCTATGTACACCCAAAGCAGCACTTAATTTTTGCTATGCATACCCAGAGCAACATTTCATTGTTGCTATGTATATCAAGAGCATAATTTTATTTGAATTTGGTCCACCAAATTAAACTTTCAAATTCATGTGTTATTATAATCACACCAAAAAACTGTCGTAATCATAATAAAATTATCTTAGTTATAAAAAGAAGTAGTTTAAGTTCGATGTTTTATGACATTGTTTTTCAAATTTCTATCAAACTTAACATTCTTATCAGTGATATTTCGTGGACTATAAGTTATAATGTCTTGTTCATTTGGTAATGAAAGAAACTTGAATACAACTATGGTGGAAATATGACTCCAAAGTATATATACTCCAAGTTATAGTGTTAGTAGTGATTCTAAGGTTATTGATACTAAAGTTCGCACTGCACTTACCTTTCATTGAGACAATAGTAAAGTAAATTTACAAAAGAAAATGTCGAACTGACACTCAAGTGTACTTAATTTAATCAGTAATGGAAATAAATTTATCAGAACTATGGTTGAAATATGACTCAAAAGTATATACTTAACTACATGTTGTAGTCCTAGTAGTGCTTCTCAAGTTTTTGACACTAAAGTTCTCACTGCACGTACCTTTCTTTGAACTAATACCAAAGTTAATTTACATCAAAAGTTTCTTATACATAATAAAATTAACTTAGTCATCAAAAAATTCAGGTTTAATAGTCAAAATTTGATATTTTATGACAAATTTTCAAAACTTTATAGTTGGACGATGTTGCAATCCATTGCGTGACATGACGTGACATGGTGTTTATGGCAAGTTTTGACTTTTTTGTTCAGAATTTTTGTAAAATCTATAAGTACGTTGCACCACTAATAGGAACCGGTGCAAGTTAATGGGCCACAATATGGGCCTAACACTATATTGCACCGATCTGTAACTCGGTGCAAATGTTAAATAATAATTTTCATTTAAAATCAAATCCACGTGGAATTTATTTATCAAGTGTGGGGCCAAACCCCACGGGGCTCCACATGTCATTGCATCGATTTTCCGTGCGGTTTAATTCATTTATAAACACGTGGCATTATCAAATTAGTAGTGGGCCCAAACAACCGTTAGGGCCCTACAGTATTGCACCTCTTTTCCGTCCGGTGTAACATTTTTTTATTATAAAATATTGATTTTGGTCAATTTATTATTATTCTATTATGCGGGACCCACTTGTTTGCACCGGCCCTTCCGGTGTTAGCACAAAAGTCAAAAGGTCAACAACTCCACTTACCGGTGTTATGTTAATAAACCTGTTTAAAACGGCATTGACTTGGTCAATATGCGTTCTTTACACCGGATTTTGCTAAAAACCGGTAGAACTCGTCGGTGCTACGGTCGAACTTCCTAGTAGTATATACATATAGTTATATTACGTACGTGATTGATTACAAAATTAGATCAATCCACTTAATTAGAATCAATCTAAATCAACTAATGTAATCAACTGAGATAGCTCTAGACAAGAACAAATCATTATACCACATATATTTACAAAGAAATTATGGAAATTAAGATATACTAAGCAGAACTGGAAATGTTAAACTGATCTGATTTAAATTGAAAAATATTCAAATCAACGGTAGAGCACATGCCCTAAATAATTTTAGTTATTCCATCCTGATCAATAACCCTACAAATGCAAGTACTTTCTCTGAACAGATGCCATCACTGATGCATTGAACTTCGACTCTGAATCCTGGTGGAAGAGTCTATACTTTCATTCTAAATAGCACCACTTTGAAAGATCCTTGATACTGTTAAAATTTTATATAAAATATATAAATTCATAATTTTTTAATACAAGTCATATGGTATATATATATATATATCAAGATTTACCCTTTAACACCATCCACACATATACCGGGATTATATAAAATAATCCCGATCAAGAAGCCGTGGTGAATTAGAAAGTTTACATTTCTGTCAAGAGATTCACAAAGCCGAAGAATTCTAACTTTCATCCACGAAGTTAATTTGGTACTTTCAATCGACCAGTACCGATGATTGGTAAATAGTATGCTGACAAAAAACTTTGAACTTCGATTTTGAGTTCAGAGTGATCATTCAATGTCACCGATGAGAAGCTTGAAACACGAATCTCCCGGCATTTATGTAACGGCCTGGATATTGCTTCAAACTGTGCAATGAAGCTATGATGGAGTTATTTCAGAAAGTAGTGCAGAAACAGTGATGCTTCCATGGCAAAGGAGAGCAGAATCGTACTACATCAGAGAATACGTACGTCTGCACATTTGAAACATTAATTAGTTAGAGCAAGTCCAACAACTTCTGTATAATATATAGGGATTGTACATGAAGATGAGAAATTTGGAACGTTTTTGAACTCGAACAGTTTTTCCATCCCGCTCCCCGTGATAGAGAATTTGCAGAGAGAAGATTTTGCTTCCCAAAATTCATACCACTTTCGAAGAACTTTAGAGAATGGATGAACACAATCCAGAAATTTCTAGTATAAGCTCACTTCTTTTTGTAAATAAAATATCCAAAATATATCCGATGAAAACCCTTCAATATTAATTTTAATTTGCAGCGTATTTACACAATTTGGTGCAGGAAATTTCTTTGCATTGTTTAATTTTACTTGTAAAACTGACTAAATCTTGTATTGCACCTAGTTTTCTTCGAAACCCCATTAGGCTTTATATATCACCGCTTGAATATATATCAACTGAATCGTACTGATTTTTAATGGCGGGATTCATAAATGTAAGTAGTTTTGTATGAAATACAGGCTCTGCATGAATGAGGGGCTTATATTTGAATCCCTAAATTCAGTTTTAGCCTTCGTGCATGGGATTGTGAATGGAATTTAATTTAACGGTTTAACCTAACTATATATATATACTGGAAGATCCTGTGTTTAGCCGTTAGGTTTATATAATTGTTTTTAATTTCTCAATTTAATCGAAATTGTTTTCTTGTGCGGTAAATATAAGTTTTAAAGCATATGCTAGGTAGTTTTGCTTGAGAATGCCTAACATTCACTTGAAATGATGTACTGCTTTGATGCTATATATATAGCTCCGAGATGGGGTCTACTTGGCTACCAAAATCATTTCATTACTTGATGTATACATGATTACAGGTCGAGGTAGTATTAGTATTGCGCATTTAGAACTAGTGCTGATCTGTACTGTGCTGATAAGTATTGTACTGTGTTGGTCCATGATGTACTGTGCTAAAATGTATTGAAATAAGTTGAACTAGACATGACCATAAAATCCACTTTACAAAGCAATTGTGTGCCATGCAGAGGAGGAGCTACACCTTAGGTTGGGTGTCAAATGCCACCCAAAAAATATTTTTTTAAAATTTTTTACCTTATAAATTTTGAAAATTTATAATTTTGCCATCCTCTCTTTTGAAAATAATACTAGTACCCATAATATTTGTTAATTTTACCACCCACTATTAAATTCCTGGCTCCCCTCTCTGGTACCATGATTTTCTTCAGCAACATAATGATCCATTTTAAGCCTTGTGTATTACTGCATTCATGAATTACTCTGGTAAGAACAGTACTGATCTACAGGCCATTCAGCGTAGATTAGAGGATAAAAATGATCAAGATTACAAATCACATGCAGTGTATTTAATTTTAATAAGTTGTATCACCTGATTTAGAGAAATATTAATGCTCAAACATCCCCATAATCAGCTTAAGGTCCAAACTTTGTGCTTATTATAAACAATCTTACTGATTTAAGCATCGCGGCTATCCCTAATACCCTGGGATTTGTTTTGCGCACATGAGTATTCATGCTCATCGTTCATCAATATATTCATGCTCAAACATCCTTAGCTGACAAAAGTCATATTCAGATTAGACGAAGAGAGTACTTAATCTATCTCCGGATTCAAGGTGAATACTGGTGTAGTACTTATCTTAATATATAGTTAGGCAAATATTCATTATTAGCCATAACAACTTTATGATTTTTCATTATTCTATATGGTTATGATCTCAGTGAATTTTAATGACGATGCCTTATGTCATTCATAAAAAAATTTGAGAATCATTTTTGTTTTTGGAATGTATAATAATATTTATTTATAAGTTAATAAACAACCGTGCTTTGACAAATTAATATTTTTTCAAAATAGGAACATCATTATATATAAAAAATACTCTCAAAATGTGCAACGAGCTGTTCACTTTGCATAGTAATACAAGAAATTACGACCGAAATTTGTTAGGTTTTTTTTCAAATCTGCCCGAAACTTGCACGTCAACATCGGCCAGATATGTCCAAGATTTAAATTAATTCGTGCGATTAATTATAAGCCCAGGTCAAGTAAATTATCTTATTATAACTTTTAATATCAAGCATTTTAACCGAAAAAACTTGTTTTATAATTTAAGACTTGCACGAATTGCGCACTCATAGAAATATTCAAAGACCTTTGAGAACCCAAATAGGGTAATATATATTCTGAGAATTAGAAAATATGTTAGTTCCATTATGGGAAACGATATTACACTTTCAGGCATGTTATATGTGTCTGGTGTTGCTAAGATTATGGCTTTCATAACCTATATTAGTCTATCATTTCTTGGGTTTAAGTTTCCAGAGAAACAAATTCCTTGACAGTTATGTCAAGGTTTGAATTCCTGGCTTAATAAGTCTCTAGAAATCTCAACATTCCTGACTTTTCATAAAAGTTTTTATACGTTTTAATTTATGTTGTGCAACTTTTAAGTTGAACAGTAAATTTTATAATTTAAAATATTTTAATTTTTATATGAAATTACTTGAACTTTTGCATTAAAACATGTTTTAACATATGTTTACTTTAAAATGATCAATATTTTAACATAAAAATTTATCATTCGAGTTTAAATATATAGTGTGGTATAACATTTAGGAAAGTTGGACTTTCAAAAGAGTTTGCCTAAGTATTGCACGCAATTTAATATTTTACTCATCAGCGTAATCTAAAATACTAAATTTAAGGATGTGGTCTAAACCTAGCACCTTTATTCAAGAATCGCACGATCCACGCACGTTGGAAATATATAATAATAATAAAAAAACTAACTAACAAATATAATTAAATGAAAATTAATAAAAAAATACTGACAATATATTTAAATTAAACTATATTTTATTAAGGTATATTTCATGATGAACTTCTTCTATTATTGATGATACACATGTAATTACATTGCATGATTGATTATAAGATGAGATCAATCTACTTAATTAGAACCAATCTAAATCAACTAATGTAATCAACTGTGAGATAGTTATGGATAAGAACAAATCATTTATTCCATATATACATGCAAAGAAATTATGGAAATTAGGATATACTAAACAGAACTGAAATGTTAAACGGATCTGATTTGAATCAACGGTAGATAACAGGCACTAAATAATTTTATAGTGATTCCATCCTGATTACTTTCTCTGAACAGATGCCATCACTGATACATTGAACTTCGACTCTGAATCCTGGTAAGATCTACACTTTCATTCTAATTAACAGCACCACGCTGAATGATCCTTGATACTGTAAAATTTTATATAAAAAATATATAAACTCATTAATTTGTTAATATAAGCCATAGTACATATGTTAGGGTTTACCCTCTAACACATTCCACAATTGGTGATTTTAATTTAAAATAATCCCGATGAAAAAGTTGTGGTGAATTAGAATGTTTACATTTCTGCCAAGAGATTCACAAAGCTCAAGAACTATAATTTCATCCACGAAGTTATTCAGTACTTGAAATCGACCAGTACCGACGATTGGTAACTAGTTTGCTGACAAAAAGCTTTGAACTTCAATTCTGAGTTCAGAGTGATCATTCAATTTCACCGATGATAAGCCAAATAGTAGCTTCAAACACGAACCTCACGGCATTGATGTGCGAAGACGGCCTGGATATTGATGGAGTTATTTCAGAAAGCAGTGCAGAAACAGTTGGTGAAGCTATGATGCTTCCATGGCCTAGGAGAGCAGAATGGTAACATTAGAGAATACATCAGCACATTCCAAATATTAGAACAAGTCCAACAGTTCCACTCAAAAAAAAAAAGAGCGAGTCCAACAGCTGTGGAAAAGGGATTCTACATAAAAATGGGAAATTTGAAATTTTTTTTTTAACTCCACTTGTTTTTTATCCCATTCCCCATAATAGAAAATTTGAAAAGAGATAAGATTTGGTTCCCAAAATCGGTAGAGAGAGAAAAACAATTCTTACATTGGTTTTGTTTTCTTCATTATTATTTACTATATAAATAAATATAAATTTTAAATGATATTATCTTAAAATAATTACAAAACAAAATTATTAAAAAAATGCATACTTTAAAAATAGGCTTAAAATAGAGTATAATAAGATCTCATATGACAATGTTTACATGTATATATCTATTGATATTTAACAATCATATAAAATCTGTTCTCTAATATATAAATTTATTAATTTGAGGCCATAAATATATATTTTGACGTTAATTTGTAAGTTAAAGCGTCTGAATATCTTTTCTTTAACACACTTTTTATTTGTAATGATTGAAAATAGTAATTTGTAAAAACAAAATGATCGTGAAGAGACACTAGTCTAGTTATACATGATACATTATAAAAAGGAACAATGTAATTCATAATTTATGTTTTTTGTAAGAGACTGTTTTTAATTTTGTATTATCAAGTAAGTAATTTCATACGTTAAAAACTTTAAAAGTATATTATAAGTTCATTAAAATAAAAAATGTATAGTCCAAGCCTCACATCCTCTTAATTCAGGATTGTTCCAGGTATATAATGAGCAATGTACTTACGTCATATTTTATTTTACAATTGTAAAAAAAAAAGAAATATATCCAAATAAAAAACTGTTAACAAAAAATTAATTATATAGCAGTTACCATCTTTTTATTAATGGTAAACATTAATAATTGTCAAAACAGTTAGGTGATATGAAGGTAGGTGGGTGGGTATTATACCTATAGGAATAGGATAGCATCTCCTATATCATACGTATCTGTTTCTAGATGTACACTTTAGCGTATATATAAACGTCATCAGATGTGTTTGTTTATTAATATAAATAATTATAACTTAAATATACACTAATTCTTTAACCTAAAAGTAGTTTTCAAAACCGTTATGAATACTTTTTTACTTGAAAAAGATAAATGAAATATGCAAAAGTGCAGTTTATTAACTTTAACGGTGCCCTAACTTCAACACACAAAAGACAACTTTTTTATTGAGAATTTCTATCCAACACTAATGATATATCATAACAGTTACAGATATGTTCCACAGCCAAAAAGAAGACGATCGATTACTGTTCCAGAAAACAGTTTATTATACACGAAATGATGACATATAATTAGGCTGCAGTTATTTCTCCGGCGGGACGAGGTTGAGATATTGACAGTCCTTGCCCACGGGCATTCTTGGCCTTAATGATCTCCCAGAGGACATGGACGTCCTCGCAGTCGCAGTTCTCAACGTCCCGCTGCAGCCTCAGAAATCCGGAATTCGGCTCCACCTCGGGTGCAGGATTCTCACCGCCTGCATCATATATGCAAATATTTTATCAATAAATAAGCGTTACAAACCAAACTCCAAACCAAACACACACATTGATATGTTGATGCATCAGAAACTCAAAGTTAAGAACAAAAAAACAAAAAAAGTGGTGCTTTTGGGAGAATTATACAGAGAAAAAAACTGATTTATTTGATAAGATGATAATTCTTGAAAATCAACAAAGCTCTTGAGTTCTGCAGAATGAATATATGATCAATAATAATCTGTTTACCTGCGGACTTGAAATGAAGTCCAGATCTGATTACTATCCAAACCTTTTTGATTCTCTCCCACCATTTCGCCATGTTGTTCAGTAAACAAAGAAAATTCTTTCGATAGAAAAAAAAAAACGAAGAAAACAAGAGAGGAATCTGTATATATTGAAGAAGGAAAAGGGAGAACCAACTGCAGAGCAATGGAGAAAAAAAGAGAAGGAGAAGAAGTGATGATATGGGAATGGAGAGAAGAGGTGGATATTTGTAATGTAGCAGAAACAAAGGATGGCACTATTCTTCACTAGAAAGACCTTGGCAATGAAGGCTACGTCACCCTAGTTGTTTATTAATATTAATATATTTTTTAACTCTATTTTTTTCAGTTACCATATACCACTTTCAAAGAACTTTAGAGAATGGGAGAACACAATCCAGAACTTTGGTGTATAAGCTCACTTTTTTTTGTAAATATATATAATATCCAAAATATTCTGATGAAATTTATTACATATATAATTTGGTGCGGGAAAATTCTTTATATTGTTTACTTCCAGTGTTTTTACTTGTAAAACTAACTTAAACTTTTATTGCACCTAGTTTTCTTCAAAACCCCATTATGCTTTATATTTCACCGTTTGATATTCTTCTGTACTGATTTTGATGGCGAGATTCATAAAAACAAGTAGTTTTGGATCGTAATTATTTGATTCATTTGTTAAATGTTGAGATTATCTCTTTGTTAATCACTTATTCTGGGGAGAAAATATGAAGTACAGGTTTTGCACGAATTAGGGCGTACAACATGAAAGTATCAGTAGTTAGGGCTTATATTTCCAAGTAACATGAAATTATATATCCCCGTTAATTTTCACCTTTTAGTTTTCTTTCCCATTTGTTTTCGCTGAAACAAATAACTAGATCACGAAAAGCATTGATCACTCATAGTTTGAACTGCTCCGTTTTCGTTTTCATGTTTCATGTATATCAGATTGACTACTCAAGCAGTGTCTGTTCGATGACAAACTAAAATTTATAAAAAAAAAATAATTTAGTCATATTTAATGTTGTTGGATTCGTTATATCGTATATGTTTATAGATATCACTTATTTATAGCACCTATGTATAGATGTTGATGATCATGCATTTTGTAAATCATTTGATAAAAATGAAAGTGTGCAGTTTTCATATTTTATTTTTAATTAGTGTTTATCAAAGGTTTATCTTTCATATATATTTTAAACTACGTTTCTACATGCAAAAGTAGAAAATATAACATCATTTACATAAAATGTAAAATTCTATCACATTTTTAACAAAAGATCATATTAAAATCTTATGTAAAACAATCTTAAGGTACTAGCAAGGCACACCTCCTTCCTATAGATAGAATAATATGATGTTGTCACAATGAGGTCATCATGACAAACTATTTCAATTTTATTTTATAAGAAAACTACAGAAATAAATAAATTTCCTAAAATTTCCTATAATTGTAGGGTATATTGTCAAAGGCCACATATTATGTTGCACTATTGTGTTTAAGGGGCTAGTATTTTTTGGGGTTAAAAAGCATGGCTTTCATGCTTTCTGCATACAAGTATATATCATTCATTTTTAATTTTAGTTAAAATATTCTCTCATTCAGCCCTTTATTAAATATCAACCATCACCTTATGACCATTGATAAGTAAATAAATATATAATGAATTATATGCATTTTGGATAAAAATATACATGGACTGTATACTGTAAATTTATTGTTAAGTGGCATTATTGCAGTTTTGAAAATATGTATTAATTATATCATCTAAGTTGGTGTTATCATTTGCCGAAAACAGTTGAATGTTATTAGTTGGTAGATGATCAGTACTACATGCTTTTTGGTTTTGTTTTTTTCTTTTCATGAAATTAACTGATGGAGATGGGGTCTACTTGGCTACCAAAATCTTTTCATTACTTGATGTATATATGATGATTACGGATCGAGGTAGTATTGCGCATCGAGAACTAGCGGTAAGGTGTCCAGCTGATTAGTGCTCATGAATGCTGTGTCGAACGGATTAGTGTTGATGAATGCTGTGGTGAAATATATTGAAATAGGTTGAACTGAACAGGCCATAAAATCCACTTTACAAGCAACGGTGTGCCATGAGTTTCTTCAACAATATATTGATTTATTTTACGTTTTGTGTATTACTGCATTCATGAATTAGTATGGCAAAAACAGTATTGATAAACAGGCCATTTAGTATAGATTAGAGGATAAAAATTAAATGACCAAGGTTATCAAAATTTCAGCATTAACATTAATCGAAGTCCAGCTATAACCCTAGGTTTTCTGTAAGTACCAAATGATGATAAAGCTGCCTTGAAATTTTTTGAACAAAGAAAGGAAAGTATTCTTCCATCGTCTCTTCAAGCTACCTTACAAGAGGGATCAGGAGGTTCTCGGCATAAAATAGCTGTAAAAATAACGGAATGAAAATGAATTCCAGAGACTTTATATGGTTGAATTTCTGTTAATTAGAGTTGAAATATCATCAAATGAAGTATATATAACTTCAAAGTTCTTGACCGTAAGAAACCTGGGAAAAAATCCTTGATCTTGAATATTCAGTGTATTATGTGCAAAGAATTCAGACTAAGGATTATACCTTGCATATAAGCAAGTAAAAGGCTGTTATTTCTGCTTTGTTTGTTATATCAACCGACTAGGCTCGGACCCAAAGAATCGACGCTAAAAGCAAGTGACCGCCTACCTGAATATTTTAAACGTTATATGACTGTTCAGTAATCCTAGCTTATCTGCTGATTCATAATGATGATAATTGAGACATTTATATCAACCAAGGGGAAATATTAATGTTGGAAGAAAGGCTAACTTTTATGAACTTGCTCCAGTTATGCTGCGATGTCAGACCAACAAAAATAGCACCAAGATAAGCTACTTGAAGAAGTCCAATGCAAAGCCAAAAGACCTGCAATAGTTATCAATGCATAAATAGCCTAAATGAGTACTTGTGATTGATTCTGAAACCCTAAAGACTAATATTTAGCCTCATTGATATCATTGATACACGCGCTAGCTTCATGATTGTTACCTTCTCTGCACCATATTGGATCGCTAGAGTTTTGATACCATCCAACTTGTCACCTTCAATATCAGGAATATCCTGCAAAAGCCAAGCCAAGCTTCAATTTTTACACAAAGTTGGGGAAAACGGATGAACTAATGCAAATTATACAGATGGATTAATCAATTTAGAACTGATAATTTTCACCTTCTAGTATATTATATATCACTCAAGCATGTAAACCTACTAAATACATGGAAAATAAAATTAACCTTAAAAAGCATTAGCACAACTATGAAGATGGACATGAATGCTGCTGCAAAAATTACAGCTTTGGAAAAGAGAGCTGGTCGTCCAAACACAAAACCCTGAAAGATAAAGTTTCATTATAATCAAGAGAATAAGTCAATCATATCATCAAAACAAGAAGGAAATGCTAGATATCTAAACCTAGATCTTGAAGATTTTCCCACATATTACTGAGAAGATGTGGAAGCAAACTTCATGACACATGTATATACCTGTACATGCATATAATATGCTAATTGTACAGATAATCCTTGTCCAAATAAGCAACAGAGTATAACAGCAACGGGAAATCTCTTCCACCTTAGAAAGAATACCTGCATTCATAGATGTAGATAAAAACGTTCAGAAAATACTGCCTTGGCTTATCAACAAATTAAAAACAACATTTACAAAAACTCACGTTCACTGAATATGCTACCCCGATTGCGAAATGGACAAAAAGAGCCCAAAACAATGGCTTAGAGCTCCATCCAATCCAAAAGCTCTGTGAAGATAAACAGACATGCTCTATTTGATTGATGTCTACCCTAGAGCACGATAATCTTGATGAATATTTTTTTCATAAATTAATAATCAATATTAACTACCAAATATCAATATCTGACAGCTGATTCAATCCAGCAACAAATATATTCATGAAGGCGGCAGCAAAAACGGACTGAAAAATTGACGATAATTAGCATGATCAATTATTAGCATGTTTTTTTCCTCAAAAAAAAAATAAAATAAAATTATTAGCATGTTTTTTATACTATGTATCATGTCAAAACATGCAGTTTCAGACTGACTTGACCCATCCCCATAAGAAACAGAGGAGAAATATCGGAGAGCTTCTACAATGCGAGTGCAGAAATTGATATCCTGCACAATACTAACACAAACCAAAAATCTCCATCTTGGTTACAGATTCAGACAAGCATATCTTACAGAAATGATGAAAATAGATCTAGACCTACTGTTCCAATGATTGAATGAGGCCGTATGAATACATAGAAAACATCTAATTTCCTTCTCAATGTTTTCAAGGGATTCTCATCAGGTGTCAGATTGTATTGGTCGTTTCCAATTGTCTTAAAATGATGACGCTTTGGATTCATAGGGTTTGCTAGCTAGTTGAACCGCTGTTTTGGTCCATTGTTTGCATCTGGGAAACTGTGGTATTATACCTTAAATAGACACAATAAAGTTTCATTAGAGAAAGTGAGAGCAAACAATTATATGTTCAGACTTACAAATTTAAATCTACAAAGATAATTGCACTACATATATATATATGCACTACAAAGATAATAATTTATTGAGAGAATGAGACAACCCTAATGGCTTTTGATAATATTGTACGACACAGATTACAGTAAATATTTTGCAGCAATGGAGAATATTATTGTGCCGTTACTTATTGAAGAAAAGTCCAAGAATTCATATCAATCTTATCCTACAATTGTCTTTTGGGTACTTTGTGCACCTCATGCTTACGTAGACAACTAATTAACAATTTTTTTAAATTTTTTTAAATGTTTGCTTGTCTTTCTAATTGAATTAATTTATTACCAAACATAGGCCAGGCCAGAAAATGAAATTAACCACAGCCCGATGAATAGAACTATATTACATGAACCTGGTAATTTACCGCTTGTAAGAAAGTAGATCCTAACTGATCGACTGCTTGTAAAAAAGGGATAATATGAATGTAGTAAGAGAGTTGATATTATATATCTGATCGACTGATTTACCGTTTACATTAATTTTCATTTTAATTTAATTCAAAAAGGAAGTATAAACGTTCAAGCTTGTACTAATATTTTCTGATTTGTATAAAATGATCGGCTTGTACTAGTATTTATGATTTTTGTTAAATAAAATTAAGAAACTTTGTTATATAACAACGTAGGAAAATCTTGCACGTACTAATTAATAACACTAGAATTATTGCACGATTCACGCACGCATGAAATTAAGAAAACGTTGCACGCACTAACTTACAATATAAATTGGGTACACAACTTAAATTCGTGAAATTTGCACTTATATTCGTGAAATTTGCCTGATAAAGAAAATTTACGAAAGATTTACTATAGGGCATGATCTAAACCTACACAAATTGTACAAGTAATTCTAATTTAGGATAAGTTTGACATATATGAAATGAAAGTTAATTAAGCTGGAGCGAGCATCGCGTCCGGTTTTCGGCTGATTTTGTAGAAGCAGGATGCGTTGTACTTGCCTCAGCCTCTCCAGATGGCCACAATGTGCTAGTGATGAAGAAGGATATCCGGTGGGGAAGAAGGAGCCTAGGCGTGTCTACTCTTATAGCCATGCAAGCAATGATGAGGAAGTGTTGTATATTGGCAGCTTTCCTGACGAGGCTCTCAAACTCCGGTATGACAGTCCGTATCATAACTGCGTGTGCCTGAAACCGAGAGTGGTCAGCTGTATTGCTTGTCTGAAAGCAACAATCTTCATTTATCTCCGAATGAAATTCTTGGTGGCTGTTATCTTTGTAATGAATATGTGCAGTATATGTGCAGTATACGTGCAAAAAAGATACTGTAACTTTTATTTATGGTTCTTGGAATCTGATATTTATGGTTCTTGGTGATGCAGATAGTCTAACTAGTTGCACCAGTACAGTGGAGGATATCAGATGGATCCTTCTCGAAAAGGAATTGCCCAAACTGGATAGTGAGACAAGAGAACACGCATGCACGCATCACGCATGCACGCATGTGGATTGAAGAAATTTCTTTCGCCAAACATTGCTGAACGGTTTCCAACACAATCAGATGATATAAAACATTTTCTTTTAAGAAATTGCAATGATCTGCTAGCTGGATCATTATTAATTTATTGCATTTCATTGAAACCATCAGCCATGCACTACAATAGTGAGGTTATTATTGAACAACAAGAACTGCTCCATTGGAGCTAAAACTCTGTGTATTATTTCAGTTATGATCACAAGATTTACAGGGAAGATTCAGTTTATATATGGACTGATCAGAAAGAACAGAAAGCAAACAGAATGAAGTTAACTAATGAGCTAACCAACTGACTAGCTAACCAACTGAGTAACTGACTAAAATAACAGTAAAACTGTACATTTAACTAGTCAGACTAAACTAAGCTAGCAACTAGCAAACTAGGCTAGTCTGAACTGAGCACAGACTTTATTTATTCAGCAGTTATTTCGGGAAAGGGACGTGTTTGGAGTTTAGTCGCAGGAGAACTGCGTCCCAGATTCCATAAAACTATAAATAGAAAGTGAAAATGGAATATATATAAATGGCTTTTTGTATTTTACTCTTCAGATAAATGCAAATACCGTAATTCACATGTGTTGCAACTCATAATCCCTAACTCTATGTTGATCGTTACATTTCATTTGGACTAATATCATTTAACATCATCGAAGACAGTAAATACGGCACAGATTACAGTAAACATTTTGCACAATGGAGAATATTAAAAACAATATTTGAAAGAACAATGGAGAATATTATTGTACTCTATACTTAATGAAGAAAAGTCAAGAATTCATCAATTTTATCTTCAAGGGGTATTGGAGACTTAACTACAAGTCTTTTGGGTACTTTGTGCACCTCATGCTTACGTTTAGACAACTAATATTTAACATTTTTTTAAATAGTTTATTTATTTAATGTTTGTTTGTATTTCTAATTGAATTAATTAATTAAACCCTTGCTTAATATATTGATAGCTAAAATCATACAAAAAGAGGCAACTTTATTTTCAGAATATACGTATTGTACGTACATACTCATGCAAAATATTCTTCACCAGATAATAATGGCCGCCGATGACGAAGATCATCTGCTACACTTCATCGTCAAGGATGGCAACGGCGTCAAGGTCTTGGTAGATTCCGGGATCACAACGGTGTGTATATATATATATATATCCAAAGAATCCGAGGAAAACCTAGGCCAGGTCAGAAAATGAAATTAACCACAGCCCAAAGAATACAATAACGTACTACATACGTATATCAAATGAACCCAGAGGCCAGAACAGTGCTGATTTATAAACTCTTCAATATAAATGTGGCAAAACTGTTGAGAGGATAAAAATGATCAAGATTACATATCATATAGTGTCAACATTCACATTATTAGAAGTCCAGTAGCAACCAAAGGATGATGACCATACGTTTCGCAGAACAAAGATATTCTTCTTCCATCATTTCTTCAACCTATCTTACAAGAGGTATCAGGAGGTTCTCGATCGGCATAAAATACCTGCAACAATTAAGTAAAAGAAATCGAAAATGAATTTATATTTAGCCTATGTTAATGTAATTAACCTTATTCGTTATTAATGTTGAAGTGAACATATATATTCAAACTATTGAAAGGTTTGTTGAAAGGATTTTACCATCCACAAAAACAAGTACAAGGATGATATTTCTGCAATATTGCTTGTTGGATCAACCGACTTGGCTCGGATCCAAAGAACCGATGCTAAAAGCCCGTGACAGCCAACCTGAAAATTTTAACAAATGTTAAAAAAAGTAGATCCTAACTGATCTACCGCGCATGTAAAAAAGTGAAAATATGAATGTAGCTTCAGAGAGGCTAACTGTGATCAAGTTGGTCCAGTTATCTGAATCAATAAGAGATGCATGCAATTAAGTCAATATATATTGAACTGTTTATAGCATCTCAATGTACGTATGCATACCTTTATGTGCATATAAAATCCTAACTGTAGGAATAAACATTGTCCAAACAAACCACAGAGAAACAGCAGTCGGAAATCTCTTCCATCTTAGAAAGGGTACCTAGGTTATTAAATAAATGAAAAATGTGCACAAGATATTGTGCTTTGTTTTGAAGAGATGTTTAAACTTGAAAAGTAAAAAAAGTATTTGAACGAACCAAAGGTGAAAAAACTTACCTTCACCGAATATGCAATCCCAATTGCGAAATGGACAAAAAGAGCCCAAAACAATGGCCTAGAGCTCCATCCAAGCCAAAAACTCTGTGAAGATAAACAAAAAAGATCATATATATGTTGACATATTTCACCGTACACTAGAATCCTCATCAAGTAAAAAGTAAAACCTCATCATTACTTGAAGTGGTGAAAGATAATCATAGTATCTATAAGTTGATTTGAGGGTGTCAGTTAAAAGGTTTATTTGAGGGTGTAAGTTAAAAGTTCAACCACATCATTTTGAAGTTTTTAAGTAATAACATTTCCACTAGAGATGGTTAATTTAGTATCTTGCTCTGTTAAACATGCATTAGTTCTATTTGATTTGTAGCTCACTAGTGACTGTTGGTATTCTAATATTTTGACATATTAGTCTAATATGACCATGTAATTGTTGCAGATGAGATCCAAAAAAGGAAAAGAAAAGAAGGTTTCAGATGATTCTGATGATGAGCAGCCTGGGAAGCGGCGGTGTGTTGATCCTAACGAGCTTCCAATCACACAACGGTTGATGTTAGCCAATCCCAGAATACTACATCCAAGGGACATCGATCAACCAACCGATCATGATTTCAACTTTGTTGACCTAGGGGCCAAGTGCGAAGGGGAGAACTTTGATAGCTTTGATATCGACACTCATGTGCGAAGAAGGGGAGGTGCAACCTGCGACTCTGTCCTGGTTATGAAGCACAACAGGCCTTTACCGATGTGGTTCGATATCCATTTGTGCCCTAGAGTAATTCCGGGCAAATGGTGTGGATATGTGGCCTATACATTTCGCAGGCGAATCCGCATTGGTACGTGGAGAAACTGGCATGAAGTCCCAGACGACGTCAAGGAGGAAGCATGGCTTGACATTCTGGTAATAAACTGCAACTTTTTTTCCAGTTTGATATTGATCTCAATATATATGCAACAGATTTCACTGCTAAATAAGTAATGTTGTATTTATATCTTTCCTTACAGGCGAGCTGGGACTTTCGGACAGCCTTAACCGCTGATGAGCAGGCGGATATGAAGAAAACCTGGACATCATACGCTTCTGATAGGATGCACAACTTGAGGACCCAGGTTTTTAGGAGATATGTTCGTAAGCCCAAGCCGAACAGTAAACTAGGTCATCCAACTCTCAAGTACAAATGGTTGGATCCCAAAGAATGGGACTTGTTTGTTGCCTACAGGACATTTGCTGCGTTTGAGGTGAGTAAAATTCAGAAATTCTTGCAATGTGTATCATTTGACTTTGCTCAAACATTACGCTTGTATAATCATGCTTGTTTGACTGTTATACTGTATTATGTACAGGTATTGAGCAACGCTGGGGTGGCTAGTGCTAAATACAAGGTGTTTTTTTTCCGTGGTGGAAGTGGAGGCTTCAGGAAGATTATCCTTGACAAGGGTAACGAGAAAATGACTGAGATAGAGAACAATAAGGTGAATAAAGGAGTGCCACGGCCACAGGCAAAGGAAGAGGCTTTGACTACGCCGATCTACATTTACAGGTCCATTGTGCTTGTCGAGGGAAATCGGTGCAAGAAAACAGGAGAGATTATGCAGGATTGGGTGAGGGATCTTGAACCTGAAATAGTAAGTTTACTTCTCATTTTGTTGATACACATTGTCATTTCTTTAAGTCATTGCTCCTGACTTAAACATTCTCTCATCCAGCAACGGTCTAACATTATCAACTTTTATACTTGCAATCATTTAAACAATGCAGATGCAAATGAACAAGGACCAAGAAGTAGGGAAGCTTTTCTTCGAAGGAAAAGAAGACATTCTGACAACAGTTACAAAGAAGAAGGACCACGCTAGACGCTACCTAGGCTGTCCAGGCACATCAAAAACAAAGAAAGTAATGCCGCATTATTACCAGCGGAAGATGGATAAGAAAGCGGCCTACAGGAAACTAGCACATGCCCCTGATGAAGATGATGATATTGTGAAGATGGATCGTCGCACACTAGCTGAGTACATGGAGTGGGGCAAGGAAGTGGCCACCAATGGCATTGAAAGGCCAACGACACTTCAAGACTTTTACAAACATAAGCAGCAGTTGAAGAAAGCAAAGCAGCAGCAGCTCCTGATGATTCTGGATCAGGAGATTCAGATGATGAGGTTTGCCCTTCAAACTGGTTTTATTATGGTGGATTTAATATACTTAGTGTCAATTCATCTAGTGAAGAGGTTTTATTAATTAGCTATTCGAACTTCTCTTCTAACCTAGTGTGTATCTTTTATACTTTTGTTTTTACATTCAGGGATCCGCACCATGCTTTCTCAACATCATGGACCTTTCTGGCAATATTAGACGAGCTGCAGCTGACCTGGTACTCAAAAATCCTCCCAATGCACCTTTCCAGCACGCTAGCCAATTTGTACAGGTAAGGCCTCCTTTGGTGCTGCCACAGGCACCACTGCCTTTTTTTGATGTACACTATAAGACGGTTGGATCGGCTGTGGGAGGGAATGTGTGCTGGTCAGACATCTTGATAGAGTATGAGGATGAAGTTGTGGCAGAAAAGTCGGAGGTTAGAGCATCTCCAATGTGATTGTCAATTTAATAAATTTTGATTGACACGTCATTATGATAGACTTTCTATACAAAATCATGTCTCCAATGCAATCCTCATTTAATATAGTCAATCCTATGTGTTCAAATTTTCAAGAGACAATGTCAATGAGAACTTGTACTTCTTGACACTCAACTTGACATTGTATATTGAATTTGACATTAATTATCAAAAACTTTCATTTTCTTATGAATTCATCCAAATATAAATTATTCGAAAACCTAATATACTTTATCTCATAAAACATGGTTAGTATAAATTTCACTTTTTATGTATATGCTACTTGAATATAATTGTCAATTTATTCTAAATAAAATTATTGTAACGACTTCTAAATTATAGTAATGACTTCTAAACATTTTCTAGTTATATTTTTCTTATAAAAATTTTGAATTTAGTTGAAAGTGGATTTCAAATGCTAAATTTTAAAATTACTTGGAATCTTGGATGTTATTAGTATGTTATAAATTATTTTGTAATAAATGTTAAGTTAATTAACATTATAAACAAATATCACTACTTTCAATTTTATTTGAAATGCTTGCTTTGAATAAATATAAAGTTAATGGTTAAAATATTAATTAACATGTCCAAAGAGAAGTTTGCATTGGAGATCAAAAATTATGTGTTTATGTCACTTTAAAGTTCTATAATATTATGACATTTGTCACCTAAAAACATGGATGACATCCATAGCATTGGAGATGCTCTTAGTCGACCATTAATTACCATTAACTTTGCTAGTAGTAGCAACCATATTACAGTCCTTTATTTTGTACTGATTCACATACCTTCTTAACAGGATCGCCAGCCTGAGAAGAAGAAAGGCATGCATGTCAGTCACGAAGATGAAGACAGTGACGATGATAGTGATGGGGATGATCTAGATGAGGAGTATGATCTAGGGGGTGATGAGAATGAAGAAGAGACTGACACATCAGACTCTGATGAGCCACCACGCATGAAGGAAGAACCTGGAATTTTTCAGTGGGTAGGTTTCTTCAAAAGAATGCAGTACATGTAGTTTTTACTGCTACTAATATCACCACAATATTTTTTCAGGAGTTTGAACACCATGTCCTTGACCCGACTTCCTCGTGAAGCTAGTGAAGCACCCATCAGGTCGTACTTCATTCAGATTTGACGTTGAACCCGAGGTGTTCGGTTCTGTGTACCACAAGACCGTCTTCAACGCGGAGGATACACTAAAATGGTTGATCAGTTGCAATACTGGCAGGAAGTAATGGATACACAATTGGCAAATGGATATGTGGATGAGGTATGTTGTACATGCACAGTGTCGTTAACAATCATTCACTCAATTTAAATACTTTGAAATTCAGGAACTTATAATCTACTTCTATGCTACTGTAGCTTCTTACACTCACAGATGAAGGAGGATGATCATGCTCGTGTGCAATTCATAAATACCAACACCTCCTACAGTTCTAACAATAAACCAGCGGACGAAAGGCAAACCTTTTTGACTAGGATGCATCAACTCATCGCGGAGAAACCAGCCAGAATGTATGTTGTGCCATTTCTTCGCGAGTAAGTTAATCTGGATCTGAACTTGTACTAAATACTACTACTTTATTTTTTATAAATACTTCACAGATGTAGGCTCCATTGGAGGACTTTGTTCATCACAACAGAAGTGAGCATAATTTACTTTCTCAACTCTGCATATCAGGGAATTACTGCCGCCGACAAACCATTTGAATATGAAACGCTCATGAGGTATACTATTATCACACTAATTCATTTTCCCTCAAAAACTATCTGCATTTTCACACACCTACATATTTTCCTATAATTTTAGCATGGCTGCTGAATATGATGCCAAATTAAGGCCTTCCAGAAATTTCGAAAATCAAAAGATAGAATGGAAGATTGTGAATGTAAAGGTAAGCTTACATCATATCTCAATTATTATACTTTTGAGTTTATGGCCAGTCTTCCACAACAGGCCTGTAAGAATTTTAATACCCTTTCCGTTGTTTTTTGCAGCATAAACATCAGCTTAGGCTTTGGGAATGTGGCTATTACACCATGCTTTACATGGAGAAGATGGTGTTGCTGAATAATACTGTGAATGTTGAGCAGGTTAGTCCAGCGATAAGGTTATCATTCGTTGTTTTAGACATTTGTCTTAGTGTTGCAGCCTTTCATTTTTCTTTATTATGGCACGTTACAGGTCTTTCCAACGGATACATCGGCTTACCCTATGCGCGTAATCGAAGGACTTGTTGACACCATCTGCCGGTACTCAATGGATCAGATTGCCGAGGATTGCATACGCCAGAACAAAGCAAAGGAAAAGAAACAGAAAAGCGTAGAAGCCACATCTGGTAAATCTGGAAAACATTAAGTAATGAAATTGGTAAATCCTGCAGCTTAGGAGGGCCTTCTTCTTTCAGGATTTTATGTCAGTAGAACAACTTTATTTACACTGAAACCTGGTGCTTTTTGCATATTTTGTGCTATGGATGTTGCGCTGGTAGTGTAGTATTTTTGCCACCATGTTGGTGGTTTTGGAACTGCAAAAAAATGCAGTGGTTCACTGTAGAAAAAGATTCTGCATTTCAAAATTTCTAATAAAATGTTGCACCGCATTCCATTATTTTGCACCGCATCTTTCATTTTGTGCAATTACGCGTCAAAATTCAAATATCATTTATACAGGCCAAAATCCACAAATATTTGGGTTTCCACGCCCAACGTCGCATCGGTTAAATGGGCCTCTTAAACCAAAAACGTAACACCGGAATATGTGACTACGACCATAATCTGACAGGCCTTTTATCTAAAATATAACACCGGTACATCGAATTGGGCCTATATTGTTACACCCGCTTAAAACCCACTTGTTTACAAGTACAAGGCCCAAGGCCTATATCAGGTATAACACCGGAACTTCAAATATGTTATACCGGCATAATGGCCAATACTTTTCACGAAAAAACCATGGCCCACTACATTTATTGGGCCTACCGTAGCCCATATTGTTTGCAGACAAGCCCAAACTTTAGCATTTCAACATACATATAGCACCGGTAAATAAAAGCCCACATATTGTATGGGCCTAAACTTGAAAAGCCCATTAGTAAAGCCCAGGCCCAATATATCGGTGTAATCTTTTAAATGTATTTTATTCTAAAAAAAATTCCACGTAGCGTGCCACTTGGCATCTATGGCCCACAAACCGGTGCAATGACCCAACATAACACCCCCTATACAAACCGATTGGTCGGTGAAACCAACCGGTGTTATGCCCAAAAAACGCCCGGTTTTAGTTGTTGATGTTCCTAGTAGTGAACATGTCTCTCTCTCTCTCTCTCTCCTTTTTCGAGTTTTTTGTTCAAGTTTCTCTAGGGCTTCTGCATCAGGTTGAATGAATGATTTTTCAGGGCAGCATAATTCGGGATGAGCGAAAAACATGATGTAATTCCTCGAGTACATGGTTTTCCCCAGTGACCGGATTAGTGTCGGCGGCGGACATGATCTTCATCGGAAACTTGGACTTCTTGATCTCACCCAGTTGACATTTCTCATCCTCCGACAAATTGGAAAACTCTTCACACGCAACGAGCAGCGCATCCATTATAGTTATCGATCTATTGTCGCAAAAACATGATAAACTGTTCAGCTTAAATCTAATCATCATATATACCTAGTCAAGTTTTAAGTATCTCTGTTTATATCTCTGTCTCTTTTACAATCTTTAGTTCCTTAATTACATGAAATTATTATATGACATTAGGATCCTTAATTTATTCTTGGTGTTTAAGTTTTTTGGAATAAAGTGTATGCATGTTAGATGAAAATTAAGTTATCAATTTCTATAATACAGCGATCAAAAATATTAATAGAGTACATGCCTAAGCAATTTAGAGATTCATTAAATGAAAGTGTTTATTTCTCAACTACTATCATCATTTATCTTAAAATTTTGGTTTCGGTCAATTGCTGCTTTTTAGAACCTTAAAAAATGCGAAGCTCATGACCCCATTTCTTGTAAGTAAGTATTGTGCTTGTTATAATTTGTTTCCATGTGTGTGCGCATCGTGCGATTCTAATTTAATAGTGCAATTAGGGCTTACTTTAGACATTAGCGGGGCGGCCTCGATAAAACTTGATACCAAATGCACTCAGTTCCTTAAAGCCAACCCAAACACCACTAGGAAGTGCTTTTTTCTCGAATTTCTCGAGATAAACATCGAAAGAGGCTATAATTGCATCCACACCAGAATGGGGATCGGTAGCCAGCCATTGGATGCGATCATTTAGAGACACCTTGGAAAATGGATGAATCTCGAGGTGTTCGTAAGGTGAAGGCTCAATTCTTCTCATAATTTTCGTCTTCAGGCTATAAACATAACAGTTTTCGCGATTCGTGAAAGAGACAACCATGTAATCATAGTTCAAGCTATCATAGCCCAAACCGACTTCTCGGTGGTCGGAAAACAGTTGAGGGCATTTGGGAAAGATTTCAGCTTCTTCTCGAGTGATGGGATTCATCACAACGCTCTTGTAAGGAAAAGGCAGTGCATGGAGAAGCAGTAAACCGTTGCAAGAACCCGACACTACGAGGTAATCATGGACACACGTAGTTTGTCTCTTAAATTTTATTTTATTTTGACAACAAAAAGTTTTAATTTCATTTATAATATAGAATTGAGATGCGCCAAATCATGGGATCCCTAATATTTTCTTTAAAAATATTAAAAAACAAAACTTGCTAAGACTTCTAATATCATCCGATTGTAATAACCGCGGGTAAAGGAGATGTCAAATTAGTAATATTCCCTGCACCGCACTAATAATATTATTTACATCAGATGTGCGTGTGTGCATCGTGCGATATATTCTAGAGAAAGGTGGTTTGGGAAAAGGTATTTCAATTATTTAAAGTTTTGTTATATAGTGAATTAGAACAAGCTCGTCTTAAAAAATTGGGTTGGAATCAGCAAATGCACAATTTTAAAACTAAGCATTTCCAGTATTTAAATTATCGGTACTATGATGGAATTAGTCCTGATAATCAAATTAATCTACACAATTTAATTATAAATTATTTCTAATCATCCCTATCTAGAACCAAATCTTTATATGTATTCGAGCCTCTGCATTTATTTAATTTCAGGAAAAAGGCTGATCGAGGGAGATTCCAGAGGGAAAGAACTTGCCATTGTTCCCTTTGCACCGGCATAGGAAGTGATCGAATTGCTTAAGAAGAAGCTGCAATTACTGATGGAGCTGGATGAGCTTAGTAATGCAATGGAAAGACTGATCTGGGAATCAAGTGCGCCGCCATGGGTATCATGAAAGATTTGATATCTCTGCTGCTAAGGTTGAAGTCGAAGCTTGAAAACTTTATTTATTCATCCAAATCTTAATTGAATCACTAAACTATTTATCTCTTCCTCCCATGGTAATGATCTGCAAGACTGCATTTGTTGTTTATTTGGATTATGAACATGCACGTCTAGGTTTATATTATTATTAAATAACTGCATTTTCACATCTAGGTTTCACAGGTTTATATTATTATTAAATAACTGCATTTTCACACCCCCAACATAACACGTAGCGTGCACGCTCAGTGACGTTCATTTGATACGTGCAGTGCGATGCGTGCGACATCACACGGAGCCCAAATTTGAGGTTTCAAAATTTTTTTATATTATATATATATTCGTTATACAAGAGGTATAATGTGAGAGAATTTTGGATAAAAAATTAAAAATTAAAAATTGAACTAGAGAAGAATTGAGAAGTTCACCGTTTTTATATTATGTGTGTATTTTATTATGGATGAAAATATAATTGGAAAGATCGAATTTGAATAAATTTAAAAAATTCGGGAAAAGTTAATTGGGAGAATGAAGGACCACGCAAAAGAATATTTATATCAGAGCCCGAATATTACAATAACGGTCACGTGCACACTCTTTAAATTAATCAAACGAGCAAGTTTTAACCCTTTTTCACACTCATCAATACAAATTTAACTATTAAAATAGTTGAGTATATTAACTTCATCTATATCTGATGATAAACCTAATCATATTATCAATTTTATGATATTCGATGTTAGAAATCAAAGTATGAAACCGGAGAGTAATAATTAAGCAATTTTCAGGTCATATTTTTTCCAACTTAGTTATAATTTATGTTCTTAAAAACCTTAATTAGTTTATAGTCGAATGTAAAATTTATGTTCAATTTTCTATTTGATTAAGTTAATTAATTTAATTACATGGAACATCTCAGATTAGGACGGATCTACAGTTATGCTGGATATGGCTAGAACAACCATACCAAAATTTTAAAAAATGGCAGAGAATTACTAATCAGTGATAAATTTCTGTGTTTTTGTTATACAGGAGCCATACCATTCTGCGTTTATCCTGGTGAAGATACGCTTAATAGGTTTGGTTTGGTCTTTATTTAATTTTCTCCCATAATTAAAACGGCATAGTTTAGATGAGTCATAAAAATAAATAAATAAATATGAAATAAAATATGTATAAGTTGATTGCATGAGTGACGGTTAAAAAGTAAGAGTTTGGAAATGTTTTAACCAATCAGAGTCACGCATGTTCTTAGGAATCATCATCTATTATAAATCTCAAACAATGCTTGCTTATATAATGCTTGCTTATATGTAATTTAGAGTAAAAAAAAAACTTTCGCTTCAATATTTCTTGTATAATTATAAAATACTTATATATCAGATTAAATCAGATTCATAATGTAATAAGTTAATACATATTTAACAGTTGCAGAGAAAAAAATTATGTATGAAACAATTACAGTAAAAGAAGAATCTATGTGCTCGAGTCTCTTAGAGAATCGACGATTTATATAAAAGAGTTCAACAAAATTATCTCTGCAAATTCTCGTGTTCATATATTTTAGTTTCCCCGGGGCAATGACCATATATCTCAGCTTCCGATAAATTTGGAAATTCGATCGATTCACATAATTTAACTTTTACTTTATGCTATTCCATAACCTGTATGCAGTCATGAATGCGGTACTTTTGCCTGTTATATTCACTAGCTACTAGACACCCCAAATAATAAAACCGGTTTTTATTGGGCTTTATACCGGTCAGAATATCAAAACGACCGGTGTACATACTGATTAGTGTAAGTCATTTTTTTGCACTTACTGTGGGCCCAGAAAATCTAACGTGGCATTACTGACTAGATGATTTAATATTCCATATTAATGTTAAAAAGTGCATCGCTTTTGTGGGCCTTGATCAGAATCTGGTGAGGATCTGAAGCTGGATCAAAAGGTTATTGGGCTGTGAATGTGAAATGGGCCTAGGCCCAATGAGACAGTTGATGGACCGGTGAAACATGGTTGTGTATATGTTGTGCGGAATATGAGAAAACAGCAAACTAAACGTAAAAGGAAAAATAAGAACACAGAGATATACGTGGTTCACCAATGATTGGCTACATCCACGGGAAGGAGACGGATTGTATTAGATAGGTAACCAGATTACAATGTTCCTATCGTCTAATACCCAGAAAACAGTACTAACTAGGTTGCGGCAAGTGAAAGAGTCTTATAGAGCCTCTTTCACTAAACCCTAGATACTGGGCCCGAAAACACACTTTTGGCCCAAGTCACCAACACCTCAGTAAAGAGGTAACCCGTACTAACTCGCAGTAGCGGCTATTACGGTATTCAAGGCATATACCAACAGTATACCCAACCGGTGCAACATGTGACGGGCCTAATAGAGCGGTGCAATGTTTTTGGGCCATCTATTTGTTCCCCACCACCAAGAAGTAAGTCATTGTGAAATTATAGCGATGCAATGTAAGTTTCGAAAACATGATATTAAATAGGTTTTATTGTATGGGCCTAACACAGTGGGGCTTGCACTTTTGTTTGTATGTGGGCTAATGAAGTAATGATTGGGCCTAGCCTTGTTAAATCCAGATAGGCTATCATGTATTTAACCATGAAGATTAAGTCTGTGCAAAGTTTATACAAAAGCTGGGTAACAACCGCCTTGTTCATAAAATAGGCCACTGTATTAGGTGTTGTTCTAGCGCCCTACAAGGCTGGGCAAAATTAAAAACCTAGAACATTACAACACTAGAACGACAATATATATACATAGCTCGTACAAGTCTCAAAATCACATAAATTATTAAAATAGAGAAGTTCAATCCTAGCTAGTTTTGTAAACAAAAAGTTATGCATCAGTTTGATCAACAGATTCTCAACCAAAGGTTGTAAGTCTCTTTGCATTTTTACCATAATCATGAAATTGGCATTGAGGCTGATTCTGGTTGAAGGCTACTAGTTCTCACATGCCTTGCAGTGTTCTGAATTATGTAACCATCAACAATCAGGTCCAAGGAGTACCGACAGAATGAGTCTACAAGTCCTTCGATTACATGCATAGGGTAAGCAATAGTCTCACATTTGTAAGTTCGATACATGAAATTAATCTTTTTAGAACAACAATACTAATAACGGAAGTTTTACAAATATGTCGAACCTGCTCAACATTCACTCCAGCATGGAACAACACCATATTCTCAATGTGAAGCATAGTGTAGTAACCACATTCCCAACTCAAGGATTGGACTTTGTGCTACACACAAAAATGAAAAATTTGAATTAAAAAAATTAAGACTTTTTTACTAGGTAAAGAGGTTTGTTATGATAAACATTATAAAGTTATTCAACAATATGGATTACCTTAATATTCACAACCTTCCACTCCCGGGTTTGATGAGCATAGTACCTACCAGGTTTTATGTTGGCCGTCATAGTCAGCACCCAGACTGAATTCACATTCACAAGGAAACTAATTTAATGCCAAAGAAAATAAGTGACAAATAAAATAACATTATGTGCACATAGTGTTGCACCTCATGAGCATGTCACACTCATATGGTGTCGAGGCGCTCATTATTCCTGGTCCATTTGATCGTCTATACAATAAAATATACTCTGTTTTGGTACAATGAATATTGTCCTCCAATGGTTGGTGAAAAGGAAGATTTTTAATGACATTATGTAAATGGGGCTAAATTACCAATAGTTGAAAATACTGTTAGTATTGAACTTGATCAGAAAATTTACACTCCATGGAAAGGCATAAAATATAACCTTGCGCATTTCTCCTTCATGAAGTTTGTCATCCCTTTCAAAAAACTGGCTTTCCCAGTCTGTGGATCAGTGATATATAACGCTATAACTTGAGCCGGTTGCTGCACATTACTATGTTCTTCCTCCTCTAATTTTGAATTTAAAAAACTAAGCAATATACCATCTTATTGTTTACATATAACCAGTTTGATAGAGTATAGAATTAGTCTACAACAAACTCATATGCATACCCGCACAACTTATTTTGGCCTATTGTTTAGGGGAGTGCAGGTTTCACTTGATTCAGCTTTGGGCCACACCTGATTGCTACCTTGCCGAACTCGGAATGAACCTCTCGGTCGTTGGCATCTTGTCCACACCTCGGCATGAACCTCAATCTTGGATATCTCGCTGGTCAACGGAGGTCCATCTGCATTGAATGTTGAACTTGAACTAATTTGCTACTAATTACATTATTTTGACCTATGAAATTTGTAGTAGTTTTATTAAAACACTATCCATCAATTACATAATGTCCATCAAATATTTTGAAATAACTTACACAAGAGTTTGCCATGTTGACTAAGGTATTATACTCTACAACTTACTTTTGTTGAATTGAATTGAATGATACTGGGTCGAACTGAAACACACTAGTGAAGTAAAACATTAATGTATAAAAGATAATAACAGCAAAGTTAAATTTAGTTGAATTTCATCAAACTAAACTAAGCTGAACTAAAGTAATAAATACACTAAAATAATAAGAACCGGAATAAACTAAAAAATATTTATACAAGCCTTACCAATCTCAATAGAAGGAATCCAGAATTAGTCAAAGAATTCATTAATCTTGTCGTCTAGCAAATAGGCATTTGAGAGCATTTTCAATAGTAAGGAAATAAGGAGTGCTTTTTAAATTCTACATTGTCACTTTTGATAGAATCTAAGTAAGGAATAAATTCAATAATGGTATGATTCTTAAATTCTACACATCATTAATTAGAGCAAAAATAAACCTTCAAAATATTCCATATTAAATTAGGCAGTGCTCCTTAAGTAATAAGTAACTACCTAATAAGGAGTGCCCCTTAAAAATCAACAATGATAAAAAATAAATAAGGAACACTCCTTATTAAGAAAAGTTGGGTTAAGAAGTTCCATTGGAGATGCCATGACTACGACTCTTCAAGGGAATATTTTGACAAATGATAACATAGTGATGCGAGACATTCTTCACCGGGAAATTATAATGCCCGAAGAAATCGAAACTTCTCTGTTCCAATTCATCGTGAAAGATGGTAACAGTGTCAAGGGCTTTGTAGATCCCGGCATCACAGAGAAAGAGAAGGCTCTTGAGTGGAAGGATCACATCAGCATGATCTACACTAGTGATCATGAAGCAAGAATAACTGGCCTGAAGATGTCAAGTAAGTCATTTCTTTCTTGACAATTAATTACATTTCTTTTGAAAAACGTTAACTCAGAATAAAAATTTAGGAAATTGTTAAACACAGTCCTGTATTTACTATCGCAGTCCGATATTTTGAATGAACTGACGAATATATCATTGGTTTAAAAAGTCTTAAACATCATTGAAAAGATAGAGATTTGTGTTGGGAAATCACAAATTATACCATACACCTGGGGTATGTATCCCCAGATGCATTCTAAAATTTTATAATGTGCATTTTTATGTGTATAATTGTGCATTGTAAAGTTGTTTTCTTACAATTTCTATAAATAGTATATGCAAATAGAATGCACAATTATAATTATAAAACACACATCAAAGGTGGATCAAAGGTGGGGATACATACCCTTGGGTATGGTATAAGATGGGTTGGGAAATTATAAAATCTTGACGAAATTATGCATGAATTTACTGCTTGTTTATGTATTGAAAGTGGGGATAATTAATGATCTGGTGCTTCCAAAAGAAAGGGAGAGAGATTTTAATGTTAATTTTTTTAATGTTAACTAAACTATGGTAATTCTTACAATACATATAATATTCGAATTTTTTTATTAAAAAAATCCTTGCTTAAGAAGTTAGCAAATGAGTTAAACTATTTTGAACTATATGGACTCAACAAGGTTTTTTCAAGATATGAATTTCAAGTAAACCCCTAATCTGATATTTACTTTTAATATCAATCAAATTATTTCTATTAAAATGATCATGATTAAAAGTTTGCTATAATAAATCTAGTAAAAAAACTTATAAAATAATCTCATATATAAATGTGAATTAAAGAACGGTCATAAACTTCAGATATGGAGATTTCACTCAATAGTTTATCTTAAAAAAATAAAATTAGTATCACCACATTTACCTAAATTCATTAATTTTTATCTTTACTAAACTAAAATTTCTTAACCGATCTAAATCAAGGCCAAGTATCTCTGTTACTTAACCGATCTAAATCTCTGTTATTCACTCCCTTATTAATTATTATAGTATCTATTATAAATTATGATATGGAAGTGTATCTTAATTTTATAGATAAAGTTGAAAGAACACACTTTTCACATTATTCTATTTTTTGATATGTTATTAATATTTTATCAATTGGTTGAAAACATTTTATACAAAAATAAATAATTATGTTTAAATACTTGTAAAAGCACGAGTAATGGTTACACTTTTTTTCAAAAAATAATGTTTACACCATATAACAAAGTGTATTATAAGACTAATTTAAGGAATTACTATATTTCAAATGTTTAATGAAGTTCATTAATTCTTGTAGTAGACTAATCTAGATTGAATGTCAATTATCATAAATGTAATTATTCTTTTTGAAAAATGATTACAACGAGTGGTTGCTAACATCCAATCTAACAATCATATCAACAGATATTCAAATTAAACGTAATTTGACTCATAATCATGCTACAAATAAGAGATTCATAAAGTGTAATACTATCTTAAATAATATTTTTTATTATGTAATTATTTATTTTGAAGAATTTCATTTAGGATGTTTGAAATCGCTCAACAACAATTACAGTAATTGGTTGTTAAGATATAATCTAATATTTTAATCAAAAAATATTTGAACTAAATGTAACCTGATTAATTGTCATGTTACAAATAAGAGACCCATAAAAGTGTGATACTACCTTCAATAGTATTATATTATTAATTTCACGATACTTTCTAATCATTAATATAATATTGCATTCTTCTAATTAAAATATTATTTATTTTAATTTAAGATAACAAGTCCTGTATATTATGAATAAATAATATTTCACCTCTATAAAACGATACTTGAAATAATAACAAAAATAAATCTTGGATTGGGTTAAAATTAAATGCATGAGGATTGGGTTTGGGTATAAATGCATGGGAATCTGATCGAGAATAAAATGAATAGGTGTTTACTATATGCAGGTCCAGTTTACTTCTACTGGTCCAATAAAAGTGGAAAAATACCATAATTACCCTTCATACGTTTATTAGTTTTTACAAATATATTTCTAAAACCCTAACTTTGAATGTATAAACCCGTCAATGTAATGATTTAACGCGTGTCCAAATTATAAATTATTTTTTCGTGAATTATAATACATATTTAAGAGGGACATTATTGTCATTTCAAATTTAATTTGGACCTGCAGAAGTAATGTGGACCTGCATTTAGAACCACCCAATGAATAATGTGGGTTAATTGTAAGTTGGACTTAGAATAAATGCAACTCAACTAATTAAGGGTAAATATGAAAATTTATATCTAAATACGGACAAAAGTAAATTTGATCTGCATCTATCAATTACCAAAATTTAGACTTGATTAATATCTCAGACTTTAACCGTACGTGCTTCACAATAATTCTGTTTTGTATGTTTTTGCTTAATTTTATTTATTCTTTATACTTATTTGAATAACTTAATTGGTTTCTAATTTTTTTATTTTTTTATTTCCTATTTCTGCTGTACTGTAGCTTTTGAAGTTCTTGATGTGTTAACAATTCAGCAAGCTCTCCAGAAAGTCGGACTTTCTGGAGTTATAGGAACTACGGGGTCAATTTGTAATTAATAAAAGTTGTGGGAAAATTCGGGGGTAAATTTAGAAATACGGTAAAATATGGGCCAATCCATATATACCCAAACCCCCTAATTCTTTCACTTTCCCAATCCACTTTTTCTCTCTGAAATCCTCTCGGCTCTCCCCCTCTCCTCTCGATCAAACCCTATGTTCTCAGATTGAGATTTTCGCGTCGAATTCATTGCAATCGGAGTGATCTATCGACGGTAAGTTTCTTCCCCACATCAATTTTATTGCTGATTCGATTGTTCTGATTGGTTAATTGTTCTGATTCGATTGGTGTGTTGTTGTTCAGTCATGGTGAAAAAACAAGATCAACGAAAGGAGGACAAGGACATGTCGGGCAAGAGCGATGGTACGGCGGCTGAGAATACCGCGGGTCAGTTGGGGTGGGCAATGAAACCGAAGAAGGTTCGCACTATTTTTTTTAGATTTTGAATTTAGGTTTTAGCGTTTGATGTGTGTATGCTTGCATAAACCCTAGGGTCGTTTGTGTACTTTGAAATATTCGGTTCATAGGTTGAAAGATCAGATCCTAACTGTAGATGTGCATATGGTTGGGATGTAGGTGTAGATCTGAAAGGTTTGGGTCATAATTAAAAAGGTTCCTGTCTTACATGAAAGTTTGTTTTTTGTAATTTAAAGGTCTTGTTCATAGCGAGAAAGGTCTAGGTCATAATTAAAAGGTCCCTGTCTTACAAGAAAGTTTGCTTTCTGTAATGTAAAGGACTTGTTCATAATCTGAAAGGTCTGGGTCATAATCTAAAAGTTCCATAGTTTATGTACCCCTGTTTTAGATTTGTAACAGATTGCATTACAAAAGTTCAGTGGCATAGCTTATAAGATCATAGTTATACACTAAAACGTTACAGTTTATCCACACAACTTACATATATATGTTTTGGTTTCCATGCATGTTCTTTTATTGTAACTTGCATATGTTTCTGTAGCCTCCTCAAGAAGCAGATGAATTTTTAAAAATAGATATGCTCCTTGTTGTTGCCAAGTATCATGAGCGCTATATGAAGTTTCAAAGTGAAGTTGATGCTGTTTCAAATGCTGCCTCTCATGTTGATGATTCAACCTTTGCTACTATTGATAGTTCACAAAGCAGCCAGGAATTCTTTTGCTAGTCCAGATTTTTATGAATGGTGTACGTTTTCCTGACATGATGAATATGAATGTGTTGCACGTTTTAATCAAGCTTTTTAGTGTTTGTTTCGTTGTTTCATCAACTTTTTTCATGTTTTATAAGAGTTTGAATATTTAATTTACAAAGTCTCATTTTTATGTTGAAAGGTGTTCTTTTATTTTGACAGTTTGTGTATGAACTTAACAACATTATGTTTTTAAGCTAAAAGTTTATGTTCTTAAATTAAAAGGTACCTATAACTTTTAATTCATATAAAAGTTCAAAGTATCAAAAGATTCAAAGGTCGCCTAAATAGTTTAAAAGATCACCATTGTAAGTTAAAACAACAAATTATGAGACCGGGAAAGATTTGGGGGGAAATATGGTAATATTACGCGTCCTTGCCCAATATTTTCTATAATTTACGCGTGTTGGCCCAATAATTTCTGATATTTCTATTTTGACCCCGTAGCTCCTATTCTCTAGGAAAGTTGGACTCTCAGGAGACTTTCTCTAACAATTCAGCACATGGATAGTTTAAAAAGTGGTTGACTTGTGTTTCGACTGAATGTACCATTAGTATTTGACCAGAATTGAACTATTTAGAAATTGAATTTAATAAGTAATGTATTACATGTAATAGCTAGCTAGTACATCTAAATTAAGTAAAATTTTATCAAATCATATTATATCATAACTAAACTTAAATATACTTGAAATAAACTAAAAGTAAAACATGTAGACCATGACCAATTTATTAAATTAAAGCATGAATATCGGTGATTATTTTACTGACGATATTGAGTGTTTTCATACTTATCATCTGCAATACTTCAGTTCTTAATACATACGTTTTAGACTAAAACTTAAAAAGTCGTATCATGTGAATTCAGATAAGGGTGCCATTATTAGAGAAGGAAGGATATATAGGATTTCATTTCAGAATTCAGTTTCAAACGACCAAGAGCTTTGGTTTTGTATCTCAGTTTCTAAGCAACGGAGAAGATTGGCCCGCTGCCTCATTTGGCGGCGTCTGACGGAGACAGAGAAGTGATCATTTTCAAAGATTACATGAACAACTTTTTTGGACATGCCCAAACCGGAAAGAAATCCCAAAATATAACTCTGCATCATAGTTTCATGCTTATATTTGTGTTAAACCCTATATGTTAGTCTTCATTAATTATATGGTTGGTTCTCTGTGAGGCTTTTCTTTAAACCTACAAAGGTTTAATTTCCATACTTAAATTCCAGTTTCGTGTTGAGATTGATCCGGATCAGGAAGCGTATGAGATTGGATTGGCCTTCATCAAGAAAGCTGGAGTGGAACACAAAATAAATTTCATCAACTCATCCTGCACTGGATCATCTCCTGCAAAACGTTATCATTCTACTGATAGTATAAATATATACTGCTCTGATATGATACTTATGTTATCATTCGACTTTGTTTTTGTTGATGCTGACAAATCGAACTATTTACCCATCCTGAAAATTAAGATGCATATGCAGATTTGATTTTGAATATCACATTACCACTTGGCTCCCAAAGAAATTAAACTTGTCAGGATTTTTCGTCAGATCAAACAGTCTGCCCGAAATATGCACAAGGTTAGTTTAAATTAATTAGTGCGATCAAGGGTTATTCCGTGTTTACGTACTCATCTAAATTATCTGATTTATTTAATCTCCAGAATTTTAACCAACTATACTTGTTATATAATTTAAGAAAACCTAGCACACACTAGAATCGCACGATTTGTGCACGCATAAAAAATATTCTAAGAACCTTTGAGAAGGTAAGTATCCAAATGGGACTATTTAAATCTTCTATTTTTTGTAACAAACAAATTAATATCCGATTGAATTAATTATACGGCTTAAAACGTACATAAAGCTTTTAGATATTATTTACTTTTATGATAAACCAAAAAATAAACTAGCATCTTAACATATTGTTTACTTTTAAGTAAGAAGAAAGGAACGTGAAGAGCATTGCAGTTTGAGCATGGAAAGGGAAATCCTCCTAAATGAGAACCTGACGCTGAAGCAGGCTCTAAATGTTTGCCCTAATGGTGGGAGCTTGTGCATTCATGTGTCTCCTGTGGAAATTCTAGCAAAATAATAAAGACAAATTAGAAAAATAAACCAAACTGAACTCCCTTTTCTTCTGTTATAGTTCAATTCCGTATAATGAAATGCAATCTAACAATATATAATTATTACCAATTATAGTTTCTGTTACATTAATTTTCAGTTTAATTTATTGTACTAGAATTGCACGATAAGCACACACGTGAAATTAAAAAAAACCTTGCACGTACATATTATTAACTTACAATATAAATTCGATAAACAACTTAAATTCGTGATATTTGTTTGAAACTATTTTTAAAATTTTTGTGATCGGGAAAATTTACGAAAAACTGAGGGAGTGATCTTAACCTTAGCATCTTTACACTAGAATCGTCAAATTTGCACTTATATTCGTGGAATTTCCTGATAAAGAAAAATTTACGAAAAATATATGGCATGGTCTAAACCTACACAAATTGTTCAAGTAATTCTAGTTTAAAACATGTTTGACATATCCGGAATGAAATGAAAGTTAATAAAAAAATATTATTTTAAAATTAAGCTGAATTTTGTATTAAATTATATTTCATGAAAACTATGGCTAAGGATTTTTAGACTTGTAGTTGATCTAATAGTTAGATTTTGAGTATGATCTTGAGTATAAATAGGTGACCCTATATATATATGCACTACAAAGATAATATATTTTCAGTAATTATACATATAGGTCCATGTTTACTAATGCAAGTTCGAAAAACACAACATGTGACCCCTGAATTGTTCTAATGCACCCAAAATATTATATTTTTCAAACCTGCATTAGTAAGATATGGACCTGCATGTATCACCACTCTATATTTTTGACAGAATGAGAATATGAGGAGCTAGCTATTTATAACCTGGAGCAGAAGACCATTAGAATAGTTTGAGGGTAAAACCGCGCGATAGCTTTGTGAAAGAACCAACGTGCAAAGACTCCATTTCTGTTCTTGGGAAAAATCGGAAGAATGGAAAGGAAAATATACGAACACAGATTACATTAAAACAGTTTGCAACAATGGAAGCAACTTATTGCAAGAGGACTAGTCCCTTGTGAAGAGTCCAGAAGACTCAGCATGTTATAGTTGGCTATTTTGTAGAAATTATCATGTTTAAACATGCTTATGTTTAAACACTTGCGGAACTGAAATCAGAAAACAAGCAAGAGTATTGAAGGAGAAGTACAACTGTGATGAGATCAAAGATAATATTCGAGAAATCAAAATGATAAGTGAAGATTGATTTTGTATCGATTTGAATTAGCTTGAGAATATGTAATAGAGTTGTATCTTAGTAAGGATTAGTCTTAAATAAGGAAAGAAGATATTTCTTATCCTTTAGCTATAGAAGTAGAATATGGCTAGAAGACTAAATGTAGCTGTGACGAGCTGGACGCGAAATCAGCATTGCCGAGATTGAAGGATTGAGAAGATAAACGAGGCAACACAGCATTGAACTATAAATAGTCAATGAAACTGCAACAGAAGATTATCCATCTTACAAGAAAGTATTCTGCCGATCAGAATAGCTTTACAGTTGGAGCAACTTATTGAAGGGAGTTCAATAGGTCTTTGCCGAACGCCAGCAGTCTGAAATCAACAGCCTTAATACTTCAGGGGAAGTGGTCAAGACAGCAACGAGGAGTTGCTGACCGGCAGTGAGGGGATCTCACGAATCCATATAAGAGATAAGTCATAGATAGTTAATTGTTGTGTGAAACTTTGTAACATATCTTGATTATCTAGTGGATGATTTTCAGACTGGGTAAGGCCCCGTAGATGTAGGTGTTCAACACCGAACTGCGTAAACAACTTTGTGTGTTCTTTCTTTTTATGTTTAAACTCTGCAGTATGTTTAAACATACTTGTTAGTTAGAAAGTATAGTTGAGAACTATATTGAAACTGACCGATAGTAACTTTCAATTGGTATCTGAGCTAGTTCACTGAGTTCGCCTTTAACAAGGCCAGTGGAGATCCCTATCAATCATGGCGCCAAGAGAAGGATGGTTCAATATACACGCGTGCTCCCATGCTGGATAAAAATAACTACGGTTATTGGAAGGCAAGGATGAGGCATTACATTGATGCTCTAGATGAAGAAGCAATGTATTGGGTTGAGAACGAGTGGTCACCAGCCAGACATCCACCTACAGCAGGGGCAGTCGAAGGTGTTCTGAAAAATAGAGAAGAGCTGTCAACTCAAGAGAGGAAGGATAAGCGATTAAACAGCAAAACACTCAACTGTATCAACTCGTGTGTTGATCAAGAAGCGTTTCGGTTGATTTCAACGTGCAGCACTGCTAAAGACGCATGGGAGAAGCTTAAAGCAAGCTATAAGGAGATGCAAAAATGAAACGACAAAAAATGCATACAGTGAAGACAGCATTTGATACCTTTATTATGCAGGATAATGAAACGATTACTGATTACAATGCAAAAATCAGGGATCTTGTCAACACAGCATATCAGTTGGGAAAACCATCTGTTGAAGACGATATTGTTCAGAAGATATTGAGGTCTCTTCCGCCAAGGTTCAAAGGAAAAACTATTGCAATGGAGGAATTACATGATACATCTGAGATGACTGTTGATGAAGTCATGGGAGCACTTTCAGCCTTTGAAATGAAGGAGTTAGCAACAGTCCGGCAGAGTGATATGGCATTTACTGCAGCTGCTCATAAAACAGCTGAACAAAATCCAGTGTCTAAACATAATTCCGTGTCTAAACACTCTACCAGAAACAGCAATGAAGAAATGGATGAGGATGAGCTTGCACACATATCAAGGAGCTTTGCAAAAGTTTTGAGAAAATCTCAAAATAGAAGAAATGAAGGAAGGAAGCAGAGTTCAAGTATGAGTAGAAGAGCAAATAATGATCAAGCAGAACCCAAGCCGGCATTCAAACATGCTGGAAAAATTCAATGTCGAGAATGTGAAGGGTACGGGCATATTCAATCACAATGCCCAAGTGGATCAGCAAACAAGAAAGGGAAAGCCTACAATGCTACATTTAGTGATGCAGAAGATTCAGATGAAGAACATGTCAGCAACCATGTGGCGTTTGGAGCATTCACTGTTCAAAGCGATGAAGAAAGTGAAGAAGAAAACTATGTTATGTTTGGTGCTGTTGTGAGTCCAGAGAATGAGAGTTTAAACTTAGACTCTGAGGTGGTTCATGAACCTTACGACAAACTTCATAAACTCTGGATCAGTGTGACTGAACAAAATAAAGTGCTACAGAAAGACAACAATAGTTTGAATGAAGAAATTGAGCAACAACAGACAACTATTGAGGCAATGAGAAAGGAACTGAAGATAGCTCTCATTCGAGCAGAGGTAGCAGAAGGAACTATCACCAAACTAAACAAAGGAACAGCTGCTCTGGATGAAATTCTTGGTATGGGAAAAGTTGCTGGAGATCGACATGGATTAGGGTATGATGAAGTAGAAGTGGCTAACAAGAATAATCAGTCAAAAGGGAAGCTGAACAAGAAGGTGATGCAACCAAGTTCAAGTCAAGTCAGGAGAGAGCAACCTATTAAGACCTTAAACAACTCTGTCAATATTCCAAAGTTTGGTATAGGTTATAAACCGATCTATCCTCGTCAGCAAAACATGTTTCAACCATGGTGGGAGGCAAGGTGCAATTACTGTCGACGTCCAGGACACTATAAAAGGCGTTGCTTTCGCCTTTTACAAGATCTGATGCAAGAATCAACACATGGAGCAGGTTACAACACAGGAGCGGGTTATAACACAGGAGCAGGTTATAACACAGTTGCAAGTTACAACACTGGAGCAGGTTACAACACAGAAAAATCTCCATACACTAAAAAGGTATGGGTTCCAAAAATCAATCACTGCTATGCTGTTCATACTTGCTATAGCTCATATGCCAGAGATTCCTGATATTTCGATAGTGGCTGTTCTAGACATATGACAGGTTCTTCTGAGCTGTTGAGCAATATTGTTCCATGGACTGGAACGGTCAGATTTTGAGATGGGAAAAAATGCAGAATAACTGGAAAGGGGGAGTTACAAGTCAAAAACTTTCCAGTGTTTCAAGACGTACTCTTGGTGGATGGACAACAAACTAACAGTTTTATTTGATGATAAAATATGCACAGTCAGGAAGGATGAACGAGGTGTTCTTATTGGCACTAGATCATCAGATAACTGCTACATATTGGATGAATCAGTTAGTTGTCTCAAGGTAAGTGTGGATGATACTCTTTTGTGGCACAAGAAGTTTGGTCATGCAAATCTGAAAACACTGGCTAAGGTAATAAAGCTTGAAGCAATAAGAGGAGTACCATTACTCTCTTATACAAAGGAGTTAAATTGTCCACCATGTCATGAAGGTAAACAGGTTAAGTCTCCACACTCTAAACTTCATGAAATCACTACTTTCCATAGTCTTGAACTACTGCATATGGATTTGATGGGGCCAATCAGTCCAGCTAATATTTCGGGAAAGAAATATATCTTTGTCTGTGTAGATGATTTTTCCAGGTTTACATGGGTAAAATTCTTGAAAGAAAAATCTGATGCTGTGGGAATAATTATTGAGCTCATTACACAAGTTAACACTGAAAGATCACATGACGGTCTTCAAGTGGTTCGAGTAAGGAGTGATCATGGACGGGAGTTTGCAAATTCTACTATGATGGATTTTTGTGCAAAACTTGGAATCAAGCATGAGTTTTCTGCTCCAATCACACCACAATAAAATGGTATTGTTGAACGTAAAAACAGGACTATCATCAACATGTCAAGGGTTATGATGGCGGAAAATGATACTCCAAAGAAATGGTGGGCTGAGGCTGTTCATACTGCATGTCATACAATCAACAGAGTCTATCTTCGTCCCCTCACTCAGAAAACTTCTTATGAACTCTGGAAAGGGAGGAAGCCAAACGTCTCATACTTTCATGTATTTGGAAGTGCGTGCTACATTCACAGAGATCGTGAACCTCTTGGCAAGTTTGACAAACGGGCTGATGTTGGGATTTTTCTTGGGTATTCTCAAAATAGCAGGACATACAGGGTTTTCAATAACCACACAAATGTCATAATGGAGTCCAACAATGTGGCCATTAAAGATCTGAAGGATATCAGTAGCGGAATCCTACTTGAAGATGAACCTGAGCAGTTAATCGTTTCAGAAGTTGATCCACCCTTGCCCGATGTTACAACACTGTCGGATGTTATAACACTACATGATGTTACAACATCATCTGATGTTCCTGAAAGGAACACAGTATCTGAAGCTTCATCTGATCCAACTACATCTGTCACTCCTCCTCCTAACACGTATAATCTAAGACAGACAGCACGAAAAGACTACGCAAAAATGAATGCTGGGATGCATGTGCTTCAATGTTTTCTTTCATCCATAGAACCCAAGAATCATAAGGAAGCATTGACTGATGAGTATTGGATTTCTGCCATGCAAGAGGAATTGGAGCAGTTCACCAGAAGTGATGTATGGTATCTTGTTCCACGACTTTCAGGTGTAAATGTTATTGGCACTAAGTGGATTTTCAAGAACAAGTCTGATGGAGATGGTAATATCACCAGAAACAAGGCTAGACTGGTGGCTCAAGGATATACTCAAGTTGAAGGTGTCGACTTTGATGCAACTTTTGCTCCAGTTGCAAGGTTAGAATCTGTACGTTTTTTGCTTGCTATGTCCTGTATTATGAAGTTCAAGTTGTTTCAGATGGATGTCAAGAGTGCATTTTTAAACGGCATTGTTAAGGAAGAAGTATATGTGGAGCAACCCAAGGGTTTCGAAGATCCGTATTTGCCAGATCACGTGTACAGATTAAAAAAGGCGTTATATGGTCTCAAGCAAGCTCCCAGAGCGTGGTATGAGCGTCTCACCCAATTTCTGTTGCAAAAAGGCTATCGACGAGGGGGAGTGGACCGAACGCTCTTTGTGTTTAAACATGAAAAACATATTCTGCTTGCCCAAATCTATGTAGATGATATTGTTTTTGGGTCAACATCTCAAAAGCTAGTTGATAGCTTTATAGAAATGATGAAGAGTGAATTTGAAATGAGTATGGTTGGCGAATTAACATATTTTTTGGGGCTTCAGGTCAAACAGCACAAGGAAGTTATTTTCATCAATCAAACCAAGTACACCTTAAACTTGGTTAAAAGATTTGGGATGGATGATTCTAAGAATATGCGAACTCCAATGGCATCTACGGAGAAATTGACCTATGATAAGTATGGAGTGAAGGTGGATATTAAGTTGTATAGAAGTATAATTGGGAGCCTATTATATCTCACTGCAAGTAGGCCAGACATTTGTCTGAGTGTTGGACTATGTGCAAGATTTCAGTCTGATCCCAAGGAGTGTCATCTGTCTGCAGTCAAGAGAATCACCAGATATGTGCATGGGACTGCTGAGTATGGTCTCTGGTATTCTAGAGGAAGTCAAGCTGAGATTATTGGCTACAGTGATTCTGATTGGGCTGGAAATTCAGAAGACAGGAAGAGTACTACTGGAGGTTGTTTCTATGTAGGAGGGAATTTATATCATGGTATAGCAAGAAGCAGAATTCTATATCACTATCTACCACTGAATCCGAGTAGCAGCTGGAAGTTGTTGCCAGCAATTGCTGTGGATGAAGCAGATGTTGAAAGATTATGGATTCCAGCAGGATGCCTAAATTATTAAATGTGACAACAAAGGGGCTATTGATCTTTCTCATGATCCTGTTGATCACAAGAAGACAAAGCACATAGATATCAAGCATCACTTCATCCGAGACTTGGTGGAAAAGAAAGAACTGATCATTGAGTTTGTTCCTAGTACTGAACAGTATGCAGATATTTTCACTAAACCACTGGACTCTGCAACTTTTGAGACACTAAGACAACACTTAGGTGTTTGTCAAATTTGAGTTACCTCTGATCACCTCTTATTTTGTTGTATGTCTGTGTTTGCTGCTTTGTGTTATTTTATTTTTGAAAAAGAAAAATAAAAATAAAGGAAGAAGGAAGTTGGTATGAAGTTTGTTTAAACACTGAGAAATCAGTGTGTTTAAACTCTGAAGAGTCAGCCAAAAATAAAGAAGAAAGTCGATTGGGCCTGTCTAGTTAATGGGCTGAAAAAGTGGATGTTAGTGGGCTAAAAATTTCGTACGGACTGAGGAGTTACTTTTGGCTACATATTTATTTTATGGGAAATAATCAGTGATTTCAGAAAAATGAGGGATCAGTGTGCAATTGTGGATTTATTTTCCAAATTGGGTTCGGATTTGAAATTCTGAAAAATATTAAATATAAGAGGGAAAATCTTTGTCCTTTTTTTTTCTCATAATTGCTGCAGCTCCGTCGTTCCCCATTCAACACTACCTCCTCCGGCAATTAACCGAATCTCACTGTCAAATCAGTGCATCGATCGGCTCTCATCGCAACCGGAATCTGGTCTGAGCTACACATTGCCCAGTCTGAAGTCTGAGAACAAGGAAAAACCTGAGCTTTAGTCGACTGAAGGTTCGGTCCCAAATCTGTGCATGCAAGAGGTATTTGGTTCTGATTTGCTTAAAGATTCAGTTTTTCTGGTTGATTGAGTAGTTAGAGTGCTTGCCGCACTTAGGAGTTGTGGTGGTTGTGAATTTCTGAGATTTCTGGAAGTCATTGTGTGTGTTTCAACCTACTGTGTATTTAAACCACTATGGGTAATCTTTCATCCAACTTGCCTATTGATTCCATTCCCACTAGAGAAGAGTTGCTTCAGGCTGAGCAACTTGGCCTGAATATCACTAGAGCCACACCAGAATCTGTGGCTCTTGAGAGTAATCCCACAGTTAGGGTTGGGGTTGAGTTTGAAGGGGGCCCAGACTTAAATTTTTTTATGAGAGTTCAGAGGTTGAGGATAAATCTGAACAGAACCTGGGTTCAGAAAAGAAGGCACCAAGTACAGTGGTTAAGCAGGTTTACCAGAGGAAGAGGAAGAGGGGTCAAGGAGTTTTCAATACAAGTACTGTTGAGCATGAGAAGCATGCTGAAGTTGGGCAGGAAGAAGAAGAAGTGGTGGAACAGGAGAAGCCTGATGAGACTGAGCAGGCAGTTGATGTGGATAGGATTTTGGAAAATGTCAGAGTTATGATGGAGCCTCTGACAGAAACAGCACCAGACAGTGAGGATAGCCATCCTTTAACTGTGAAATTTAATCAGCTACAGGAGTTAAAGAGGGAGAAGGTGAGGAAGAAGAAGTCTCTTCCACCAGTTATTCAAGTCTTTTCTACTGAGCAGATGAGGGTTGGAGAGCCAGAGCTTAATCTGAGCTTTGATGAAGTACCACTACCAGAAGAAGTACCATCTGCAGAACCAGCAGCATCAGATCATGAGAGCAGGAGCTCTGATTCTGAGTTGAAGGAAGATGATGAATCAGATGAACCAGTTACAGCAGAGCATGTGGAGATTAGCTCTGAATCCGAGGAAGAGGAGGATGATGAGACAAGTGAGCCTACTGCAGAAGATCAGGAAAACAACAGCTCTGAATCTGAGCCTGAGGAGGGTGATGAGGCAGCTGAGGTGCCATTAGTGTTTCCAGATGACAATCCTCTGCTGGAAAATGCTTGGGATGATATCTTCTATTCCAGGAGGGTTATGACTGTGTATGAAGGGCTGGTCAACAGGAAGATGCATGTTGAAAAGAGACTGACTGACAAGTTTAAACATCCTAGGTTTGTAGCTTTTATGAAGAGAATTCATATATTTGGGCCAGCAAACTTCTGCATGAAGGCCAATCATTCTCTGGTGCTGGAATTCTATGCAAACCTGAGGGGAACAAACAGTGCTCCAGATTCTGCATGGTACAGAAAGGTCTATCTCAGAGGCAAGCTGTACAGATTTGATGCTCTTTTGATCAACCAGGTGTTAGGAACAGGGAGACATGACTCCATCTGCCCAAACAGTGCTTATCCTGAAGGTTTTACTTTGGATTATGATGTGGTAGCACTAGAGCTGACAGGGGGCACACTTGGAGAATGGGGTGCAGACAAGGCTCTCAAGGCAGCTTATCTTTCTCAGAAGTACTACTGTCTGTACAGGGCTGTTGCTAATCTGTGGATCATGTCTACAAATGTATCTCTGGTAACTGAGGAAATGGCATGCTTGATGTACTGCATTGGTACCAGAAGACCCTTCAATCTTGGTTGGTTTATCTATGATAGGGTTCTGCTAGTAGCTCAACATCAGAAATCTGATGAGTACATCACCTATCCTGCTCTCATAACTGGTTTGTTGTACCATGCTGGATTAGTTGATGGATTAGATGATAAGATCACTTTCTGTGATGATTTGCAAGTAAACAAGTCTATTTACAGAAAAAGAAATGATCTACCTGCTCCTGCTGAGGAAGAAGAGGCAGATCCAGAGGAGGAACCAGCTGAGGTCAACTATGCTGTGGTGAGAAAGAAGGAGCTTAGAGGGCTAATCAGATATCATAGACAGAAGATGGATGACTTTCAAGAGGAGCTGGAAGCTCTTGAAGAAACTGAGGATGAGACTAGTGGTTCTGATGCATTCTGAGCCCGATTATTCTTATTTTGTCTATTTTTTGCCCTCAGCAGTTTGATATATTCTGGATGATTGTTTTATGTTTTCTGGATATTTGGATATTTGGTCCTTTGGCACATTTTCTGTTCCCAAGGGGGAGATTATTGTGATTGTGATTGTGATTATTTTTGATGCATTGGTTGCCATTTATTTTGGACCATTTATGGAACATTACTGGTTTGAAGAGGTTTATGAGCTCCATCTATGTCTGGTTGGTAGGGGGAGCTTTGAAGCTATATATATTGTTTCTGATTTATTGATGCGAATGTGGTTGAGGAATGAATATCTATATGATAGGGGGAGTGAGTTATTGTCTGTGCATCAAAACAAGTGATATGGTTCCACAAAATGCCAAAGGGGGAGATTGAAGAGTCCAGAAGACTCAGCATGTTATAGTTGGCTATTTTGTAGAAGTTATCATGTTTAAACACTTGCGGAACTGAAATCAGAAAACAAGCAAGAGTATTGAAGGAGAAGTACAACTGTGATGAGATCAAAGATAATATTCGAGAAATCAAAATGATAAGTGAAGATTGATTTTGTATCGATTTGAATTAGCTTGAGAATATGTAATAGAGTTGTATCTTAGTAAGGATTAGTCTTAAATAAGGAAAGAAGATATTTCTTATCCTTTAGCTATAGAAGTAGAATATGGCTAGAAGACTAAATGTAGCTGTGACGAGTTGGACGCGAAATCAGCATTGCCGAGATTGAAGGATTGAGAAGATAAACGAGGCAACACAGCATTGAACTATAAATAGTCAATGAAACTGCAACAGAAGATTATCCATCTTACATGAAAGTATTCTGCCGATCAGAATAGCTTTACAGTTGGAGCAGCTTATTGAAGGGAGTTCAATAGGTCTTTGCCGAACGCCAGCAGTCTGAAATCAACAGTCTTAATACTTCAGGGGAAGTGGTCAAGACAGCAACGAGGAGTTGCTGACCGGCAGTGAGGGGATCTCACGAATCCATATAAGAGATAAGTCATAGATAGTTAATTGTTGTGTGAAACTTTGTAACATATCTTGATTATCTAGTGGATGATTTTCAGACTGGGCAAGGCCCCGCAGATGTAGGTGTTATACACCGAACTGCGTAAACAATTTTGTGTGTTCTTTCTTTTTATGTTTAAACTCTGCAGTATGTTTAAACATACTTGTTAGTTAGAAAGAATAGTTGAGAACTATATTAAAACTGATCGATAGTAACTTTCACCTTGATAACAATATGGTCAAGAAAGTTAGTTGGAATATAATCATTAAATTTTTACCGCATCATATTGAAGTTCTTATGTAACATTTCCATTAGAGATGGTTTATTGAGAGTCTATTATATTGGCATAACCATTAAACACTTTTGTTCAAATTTTTCTCAATACGTTTGATCATATGATTCTGTTACATTATTCACATGTATATATTGATCACGACCTCTAAAATTTTCATATTTAAAAAATAGAATTCATTATAAATATAACAATATATCATATCATGTAATATTATGGGATACATACTAATTGAAATTTATGATCAAATGGTAAAAATAAGGTGCAGTTTAATTAAGCTATGACAGAGGAAATATTGGAGATGCTCTTAACATTGTTTGCTGCAGAAGATAAGCTAATGGCCAGACCAGCGTTGAAAGAAAGTTCTCCTGATGGCAATGGGAGGTAAGGTTTGATTATCTGCAAAATCAAAATTCAACTGATGCAAATGAAACCCATGCGTGTGTGTATAAACACGTGATCAAATTTCAGTAACATTTTCTGTACCTTGTCATCTTTGATGTCTGACAGCTGATTCACTCCAGCGACAGCAACAGCGGCCTGAAATTCGACAACTTTAGAATGTATGAATGAAGCCAAAAACTTGAATTTTAAACTGATCTGAGAGATTCTCCAATGTAAGTGCCATAACTGACATTCGTCTATTCAATACCTGCTCCAAAAAACTCCAACCGTGTTACAGATTCATCCAAACAGCTAGCTAACTAACACAGATATCTAAATAGAGCTGTACTTACTACTCCAATCAGTGTATAATATGAAAGCATCGAAGTTCCTTTTAAATGTTTTTGAAAATATAGAATCTGGTGACAGATGATAATCGTCGCTTCCATTTTGAGGATGAGAATCGTCAAAAACTCTCACAGATTGACGGCGCTTTGAAATCATACGGTTAGTTAGTTGATCGGTCCTTCTTTTGCTACCTGAAATCGATCGACACAAAATTTTTAAAGATCTGCAAAATGAAAGAATGAGAAGACGAGGAGCTGATTACCTGGAGAATCGAAGTGCAAAGAAGTGATTTTCCTCTGGGCCAAGAGAATCCCAGTTTGAGCTCTGAGGAGTAAAACAACATACATATAGCATGGGGAATATGCAAAATGGAACAGATGAGTGAAGGATGTTCTGGGGAGAAACCTGAAGAAAGGGACTGTTTGAAGAATATGAGTGCTCGGAGTCGGAGAGGGAAGAAGCGCCACCATGGTGTTCTGCAACTCTCAGGCTCCAATTCTGAAACTCGTGTGGATTATCATTTTCATCTCTTTCATTTATCAACAAGTTTAAAACACTTTTTCTTTTCTCACACCGATCACCATTTTTAATATACTTCTTCTCTCACCTTAATTCGCACTTTTCATTATTATAAATTTTACAATTATTAATATTATCATACTTGATATATTAGATAATTAATTATAACATATAGTATTTAAATATTGCAATTTCATTTGCTAAAACTCTCAGTAAAGAAATATATCGTTATAAAAAATGTGAGTTTGATAGGGTGAATAGTTAACCGTTCAAATTAACCCGAGACAACGGTAGTCTTTGTACATTGAAGGATTCTATGTACGGATCTGTGACACTACACCAAATCGGGTCTTCACTGACAAGCCAAAAGCGTCACTAAAGCCTTAATTTTCGTCACTAAATACTTTAGCGACGAAACTGAGTGTCGTCGAATTCGCGTTGCAAAAACATCGTAGCTAAAGGGTGAGGCGACAGTTTTGCTGTTCATCGGTCACGAAATTGTGTCATTGGCGACGAAATTTATTTCGTCACTAGCCTAGTGACGCAAGATATCGTCACCAATAACCCGTCACTAAAGAGAGCCGATCCGTCACCAATGGGTAACCTTTAGCAACAAAGAATTAGTGACAATAAATAGTGGTTACTAAGTCAGTGCTTTGGTGACAATAATTTTACGTCACAAATACAAGACGGTCAACGTTTATTTAACGGTCAAACTCTTTAGTGACGCCTTTTAGTGACGGACTCAACTGTCAGTGTAACTAACATTAAAATAAATGAAAATGATTTAAAATTGCAGAAATTCAATTAAAAATAATTAAAAACTATATTAATAAAATATAATCATTTACAATTAATTTCTTGTTTTCTAATTCTACTTCTACCTCAAAAAAAGGCTAACTATTTGATCAATATTAACCAGTTCTCAGTTCATCATCACTATACCGCCAGTCTCAGTTCATCATCACTATACCGCCAGTCTCAATTCATCATCATTTCATGCTTATACCGCCAAAGGTAATCTCCACGAACCTACACAAGTAAAGCAACATACTCAACAACATAAAATTACATCTCTCGATATTCCTCATAGATATCAAACCTGTTTGTTCCAGAGTTTATAAAAAGATTCAAAGTCATAAATAATTTCTGTTTACATCAGTCAGAATCATGGAGTCCATGATTCAGAATCTCAGATAAACATACAAACAAAACAGAGCGCAAATCATTTCAGAACTAATTTAAAACTCCTTTTATGTCATGTATCCTGAGCTTTTTGCTACATTAAAGAAGCAAACAAAACTAGGTATTCAGTACCTTAGAAGTCCCAACTCCCAAGGGATGGCCTTTCTCCAACAATTCTTGATCTCTTTCATGCAATTCCTAAACATCTCTTCCAGTCACAACCAGGACAACATTTGGCTATCATGTGACAGTAACTGCAGGGAAAGAGTAAAGTAAGTTATTTTCAACACAATAGATCTTTGTACTGGCACATACAATTGGATCAAAAGGAAGGGTGGCACATTCTCATTCTTAATCTCACATGCAGAAGACTTAAGAAGACTGATTGGATTTAACCAAGTAGACATATTCACACTTAAAATATAACTGAAGAAATTATGCCAACTACAACATTGTCCAGAGAAAAGTCTGCCCCATTGCATTAAATTATGATTTCAATCAATGCATATTCTTAGCAGTCAATAGCACAATAACAGCTAAGGCAACTCAAATACACTGCAAACAAACTAGAGAAACCAGTGCTTTGCCGGCGAAGTACTTGAACAAATTCTTCCTTCGATAGGTTCTTCATCTGCATTTCACCACAAACCTAAGGATTAATACCAGGCAAATAAGGCATAAAGCTGACCTAACTCATGGACTGTTCATCTATATGAGATTCAACTACCTGACTCATATCTCCATCGTAGTCATTGATGTGAAAATTGATGTCAGCATCAACCCCTCTAAACTTAATAGCTGCTCTACATACACCCTGAAGTTATTATGAAAATACTTTGGATTTATTAAGATAAACAAGGAGCAAGAAAAACTTCATACCTAAATACCCGGCATAATCATCATAAAAAATAAAGAACATCAAGTAAGCCTGGGAAATAAAAGAAACCCTCACCTGGCAGCTGAATGAGCAAAGTATCAAATCCTCCTGCAATAAAAAAGAGACAGAAAAATTCCCTTGAGATATTCAACAATATTGACCTCAAAAGTAATTTAACAATGAGACAAAACTCACCAAGATAAACTTGCTTCCCACAATCCCTGCACAAGATGCAATCAATTACAATCAGCAAGAAAAGCCTCATACACAAATAAAAATAATTTTAAAATGAAAGAGAAGAAAACAAACCAGATATGCGATTCCCATCTTCCAGTTATACTGCGAGCTTCTTGACCTCGGCCCCCTCCTGCTCTTCTTCACCTTCGGCTGAGCACCACCGCCCCCAACAACCTCCGGCACCGCCAACTTCAGCAACTGTTGGGGCCTACCCACGGCAGTCGACGGCAGCGAGAAAGCTTCAGCGGCTTGCCAGGGAGGTTCTGAACGACCGCGACGCCACCTTCGTGAACCGCGCTATCTCCGCGGCGGGCTCGAGGCGGCAGACGGCGGGTCCGACATCGTGTAGACCCCGTACAAAGCGGAGCGGAGGAGGCTCAAGAAAGTCTCAGCCGTGAATCTGAAGAGCAGAAAGTGGCGTCGTGCCGCTGAGCCGACAGAGAATCGGAGCAAGGCTATCGGTGATGGGTGGTACAGAATCAAGGTCGTCGGCCGTGGGGTGGAGTAGCAGAAACGCCGGTCGACAGCGTCGGGGGGAATTGAAATCGGGAAGGCTCGGAGACGGTGCCCGTGGTGGTAGCCTCCTCCTGATCCAGAGATTGATGGTGGTGGAAAATAGAAGGATAAGGTGAGGTGTTTAGGATGGGCCTCAGGCGTTCATGGCTGAGATCAACAGAATAAATAAATTGACGGTTTAGATTAAAAAGGAATAAACACATTTAAAACCTTCCAAAATTAATAAATATTTTATTGTAATTAAAAAATAATTTTAACATTTCAGAAACAAATAGATTATTGTATTCAAAATATAATTTTACTTATTATTGTAATCACATTTAAAATAAACTTTTATGACAATGTTAATTAGTACATACGAGAGATTTTATTTGATCGAGAGTACAAGAATTTCATTTAAAGTAAATCTCTTATAAGATTTGACATTTGGTTAGATATATCAAGTTTAGTTCGAGTTATATAAAGTTAAATAAGTTTTTATCTTTGATTAGTTATATTTAGTTTAGTTAGAGTTTATAGAAACTCAAGTAAGAATACAAGACTGTTAGTAAGTTATATTTAGTTTCGTTAGAGTTTAAACAAAGTCAATTAAGAATTAACATTTGGTTAGTTACGTTCAGTGTTGTTAGAGTTTAGAGAAAGTCAAGTAAGATTTGATCTCTAGCTAGTTATAGTTAGTATTTATAATGAGTTTCACTTTTGATTAGTTACACTGATCAGTTTAGTTGGTGTTTATAAAGAGTCAAATAAGATAAGTCAAGTAAGATTTTACATATGGTTAGTTATTTTCAGTCTAGTTAGAGCTTATAGAAAGTCAAATAAGATTTGAGATTTGGTTGGTGATATTCGATTTTCTTTGAGTTTACAGAAAGTCAAATAAGATTTGATGTTTGGTTAGATATAGTTAGTGTTTATGATGAGTTTCACTTTTGATCAGTTATACTCTGTTTAGTTAGTGTTTATATAAAGTCAATTAAGATTTTACATTTGGTTAGTTATATTCAGTATAGCTAGAGTATACAGAAAGTCAAGTTAGATTTGAGATTTTGTTAGTTATATTCAGTTTTGTTAGAGTTTACAGAAAGTCAATTTAGATTCGATCTTTGGTTAATTATAGTCGGTGTTTATAGTGAGGCTCACTTTTGATTAGTTATACTCAATTTAGTTAGTGTTTATAGAAAGTCCAGTAAGATTTTACATTTCGTTAGTTATATTCAATTTAGCTGGAAAGTCAAATAAGATATGATCTTTGAGTGGTATAATACTGAACTTAGTAAGTATTTATAAAAACTCAAGTAAGATTTGAGATTTGGTTGGTTATATTAAGTTTAGTTCGAGTGTATAGAATGTCAAGTAAGATCTTTCATTAGTTACAATTAGTTGTTTACAATAAATCAACTATGACGTTTGATTAATTATTATACTAATCTAGTAGTGTTAGTATAAAGTTAAGTAAAATCTGACAGATTATTAGTTAAACTCAGTTTAGCCAAGTAATATGCACTTGGTAGAGCAAGTTGGCTTTTCGATCTGATGTTGTATATGGACAGGATAAATCCAAGTCGGTTTGTATTATTACTACTTACTTTCCAGCAATTTCATTTAGATCAGATTTGTAGACATGAGGGATTGGATCATCATTTGATTATCGAGTCTGGTTCGCGTTACGCACCATACGGATGCCCTGATTCTCTAGAAGCAACCAAGAAGGTCTCCTACTGGCCCGAGGGGGTATCATCAACGTTTAAAGAGACTGAGCTTGGAGTGACTAGGGTTTTAGGGGATCGTCTGATATCACCATCAGTCTGTAGTCAGCCAGTTTGACCCGGTCTGGTCGAAAGAGCCGCTGATGGCGACTATTATCACAATTATAATATGGTTGGCGGGAAAATGGTTGTGCTCCGACCCTTTTTTTAGTGGGAGTATATATTTTATTATGAACTGCTACTACCAGGGCTTTGTCTTGCGGATCGGTTCGTGAGCTGGGTTCGTGATCAAGCGCGTGTTCCAGACATCCATAAAAAATTCTCTTGATTTGTACTATTATCATTTCATAATGTATTATTTTTTGTTTTAGTTCAATTCCATTCAGTTTTTTATAAATAAGGCTGAAAAGTAAATTATATTAAGGACGTGCTTCATGTTACCAAAGTTTTTTGAAAGTCCGACTTTCTTATAGCGCTGTGGATTACCATTACACATAAAAGCTCAAACACTATATTTTTTATCAAACATTATTCACTTTAAGGTAAATATATGATAAAATATATTTTAATATTAACACAAGATATTTTATAAAAAATAATAGTTTCAAAGTTACAAAACTATACCGTTCAAATTTATTGATACATCGTTTAAGTTGAAATGCATAAACGATTCCTCGAAAGATTTTGGAGACCAACTCTAATGTAATGTATATTATAATTAAAAATCAATTTGAGAAAGATAAAAGTTATTAAACCTATTAAAAAAATAAAGCTTGGATTAATACTGAAAGAGGGAAAATGGTAATGTATTTGGCTAATATATTTACTTGGAAAGAATATGGTTGGCGGGAATATTAATAAAGGGCGGGAATAATTTGGATAAAATTATTTTGACATAACTTCTAATATTATATTATTTTAAATATCCAAACACACGTTTTCAGATTTTGTTCTAACATTTTATCAATTGTCAATTACATTTTTGCTAAATTTTGGCCCCGGACTAGCCTCCTAGACGCAGTCCAAATTTTGCTTCTTTGCGGTCGTTATTCTTATCATATAATTATATGTATAATATTTTTGATATATAATTGATTTGTAAGTATATGTAATAAAAGTAATATATATTATGCATATGTATGAGATATAAATAAATATGCATCATGACATATACATTAACGATATAGTATTTATTTTGAACTGTAAATACAGACTGCATCTATCATCCTTTATTTTAAAGTCTCAATGACTCATTCTTGTTCCTTTATATTTTTTCGTCGCCGTAGCTTTTAATGACGAAAGCATTTCTGTTACTGATTATTTAGTAACAATACCATTTTCGTCACTAAAGAAACAGTGACGAAAATATTATCGTCGGTGAATTTTTATCACAAAATTTCGTCACTTCCAATTTTCTCGTCACTAAAGTCGTCACTAAATGGCAATAATTTGACGGGAAATGATTTTCGTCACTAATATCGTCACTAAATAGGTTATTAGCGACGAGATGGATTTTCGTCACCATGCATTGCACAGCTGACAAAAAATGGTGACGATATGCTATTGTCGTTACAAATGACCCTCATCAGTGACGACCCCTTGTGACAGTTTGTCGCTGAATGCCAGTTTTGGTGTAGTGTGATCAGCGAGAGCAAATCTGTTAATACATACTCAATAATCAAATAATATTTCGCTATCAGTTGCTGATGGAAGTACATATGCATGGATTGGATGAGATTCGATAGAAAGGTTTAAAATATAAAAAAGAAACAGATTAGGTTAGAGCATCAGCCGGCGGACTTTCTTAAAACAAGAATCTTAGTGAAATTTACTATCGATCAGTTTCAAATAGTTCTCAACTAGTCTTTCTAAACTAATCAAGTATGTTTAAACATACTGCAGAGTTTAAACATAAAAAGAAAGAACACACAAAGTTGTTTACGCAGTTCGGTGGTTTAACACCTACATCTGCGGGGCCTTGCCCAGTCTGAAAATCATCCACTAGATAATCAAGGTACGTTACAAAGTTTCACACAACAATTAACTATCTATGACTTATCTCTTGTATGGATTCGTGAGATCCCCTCACTGCCGGTCAGCAACTTCTCGTTGCTGTCTTGACCACTTCCCCTGAAGTATTAAGGCTGTTGATTTCAGACTGCTGGCGTTCGGCAAAGACCTATTGAACTCCCTTCAATAAGCTACTCCAACTGTAAACCTATTCTGATCGGCAGAATACTTTCTTGTAAGATGGATAACGTTCTGTCGCAGCTTCTTTGAGTATTTATAGTTCAATGCTGTGTTGCCTCGTTTATCTTCTTGATCCTTCAATCTCGGCAATGCTGATCTCTCATCCAGCTTGTCACAGCTACATTTAATCTTCTAGCTAAACTCTACTTCTACAGCTAAAGGATAAGAAATATTTTCTTTCCTTATTTAAGACTAATCCTTTCTAAGATACAACTCTATCAAATATTCTCAAACTAATTCAATCGATACAAAATCAATCTTCACTTATCATCTTGATTTGTCGAATATTGTCTATGATCTCATAAGAGTTGTACTCCTCCTTCAATACTCTTGCTTAGTTTCTGATTCCAGTCCAGCGAGTGTTTAAACATAAGCATGTTTAAACATGATAATTTCTACAAAATAGACAATTATATTATGCTGAGTCTTCTGGACTCTTCACTTCGGTTGTTTCCATTATCTATGATTTCTAATATATAATATTAATATACTTATATAAGAGATTAAACGAGACAAAAGACCTATATGTATTGAACAGAAGCAAGAGGAAACAGCACCAATATTTCATATATATTTTCTCATATTGGGTCATTTCACTGGGAGTACGTAGCAGCCCTGCTAGGCAGATTTTCAAAGTACATTTGTGGCCGCCTTGAAGAATAATGTCATATTTCTAATCATAAGAAAAGAAAAAAAAATCAAAATGAGATAAGTAATTAAACAAATAATTTATGGAAAAAATGGAACGAAGATTAATTACTTCAAAATTCAATATTATTATAAAAAAACTGACATATATACAATGTGTTTGCCTTAAGATTTATAAAACGTTATTTGATTACCTATGATATGTATGATCAAAGATTTCCAACAATTTCCATGAAAAATAATTACACCTCATTTCCTTGGTAGTTCCTTGGAAGGGGTTTCCTATATGCATGTCCAGTTTTCTTCTGCAATTCTGTTAGAGTAGGAAAATATCATTATTATCCTTCATTATTTCATTAGTTTTTATAAATAAATTATTAAAATCCAAATCTTAAATGCATAAATCCGTCTATATAATGATTGAATAATTGTCCATATCACAAATTGATTTTTCATAAATTATAATACATATTTAAGAGGAATATTATTGTCGCAAATTTAATTTGCACCTGCAAGAATATCGAGAAAATTACATAAAATTAATACTAGTGAGGAATCTTGGTGTGGAAGTGGAGGAGTCAAAGGTGGACTCACTCATAGGTTTGTCCTAATCCAGATTTAACCGTTGGCGTGGGACGTCACTGTGATATGGGAACATTGACTCTTGCAAGACCATATTGCAGGACTGTACGTGAAAATGGATGAAGACGAAGATGATAAGATACAGGAGTAAAAAAGGCGAAGCAAATTAAAAGGCCTTTTTTTTATAGTAGTTATGAGATTGGATTGGCCTTCATCAAGAAAGCTGGAGTTGAACGCAAAATAAATTTCATCAACTCTTTGCCTCATCCTGCACTGGATCATCTCCCGAAAAACGTTAGATTTTAGTTACATCCATCAAAATTCTACTGATAGCTAGTATAAATATACTGCTCTGATATGAAACTTATGTTGAAATTTGAAGCTAATCGTGCGATTTTAAGTGTGTGCTAGGTTTTCTTAATTAAGTTTTCATCAGAGCTTATAAGAAAAAGCTTTAATTAGTTTCCTCATGCCTTTTTACCTCTGCATATGCTCATCCTAAGCTTCTGATTGGGGGTTTTATTGTTTGGATATAATTAAGATTTGGAGAAATTTTCACCTTCTAATTAGACCCATGCATGTTAAGATCTGGAGGAATTAAGATTTTAATTTAAGTTAAACAACACGTACAACTTAAATGACTAAACATGTACGAAATTATCATGAAAAAAAACAGCCTTAAACAACTGTTAATGTAAGAAAACCATGTATCTAGCTTGCCCGAAATATGCCCAAGGTTTAAATTAATTCGTGCGATCAATACGGTTCTAGGGTTATTCCATATTAACTTAAATACTTACGTAAGCCTAGCTCATGTAAATTATCTGATTTATGACTTTTAATATCTACCATTTTAACCGACGAAATTTGTTATATAACTTAATTAAGAAAACCTAGCACACACTTAAAATCGCACGATTAGCGCACGCATAAAAATATTCAAACAACTTTTGAGAACGCAAAGATTAAACTAGGACTATTTAAATCTTCCGTTTTTTGTAACAAACAAATAAACAAATTAATATACGATTGAATATTAGGGCTTTAAAATGTACATAAAGCTTTTGGATATTATTTACTTTATGATGAACCAAAAATTAAGCTTACATTTTAACATATTATTTACTTTTGGGTAAGAAGAAAGGAACGTGAAGAGCATTCCAGTTTGACTATGGAAAGGGAAATCCTCCTCAATGCATGAGAACCAGATGCTGAAGCAGGCTCTGACTGTTTGCCCAAATTGTGGAAACTCGTGCATTCATATATCTCCCGTGGAAACTCCTGCCTTAATAAATTTAGCAAAATAATAAAGACAAAGTTAGAAAAATAAAAACCAACTAATTAAACTCCCTTCTCCTCTTGTGTTATAATTCAATTTCGTTCAGTTCAATAATGAAATGCAATCCAACAATATATAATTATTACCAATTATTATAGTTTCTGTTACATTAATTTTCATTTTAATTAAATGTACTAGAATCGCACGATCTGCACACGCATGAAATTAAAAAAACCTTGCACGTACAAACTAACTTTTAACATAAATTCGGCGTACAACTTAAATTTGTGATATTTGTTTGAAATTGTTTTCAAAATTTTCCAGATTAGGAAAATTTACGAAAATCTAAGGGAGTGATCTTTGCACTAGAATCGTGAAATTTGCCTGATAGAGAAAATCCCCGTTTGATAAAACTGAAATCTGAAATCTGAAATCTGAAGTCTGAAATCTGAAATCTGAAGTCTGAACGGTTAAATGTTGAATACTGAAAAACTAAAAATAGTCAAATTCATATGTCTGAATCTGAAGTCTGAATGAGAAAAGTAAACTAAATTTTTGAAAAATAGTTAACATTTTATGCATTAAGTGATAAGTGAAAATCAAATCACTTATTTGGGAGGGTGCTTTTGTACTTGACAAGTAAGACCCACTTTTTCATTAAGATGTCAATTTTACCTGTATCAAACACCTCAAATTTTGATTAAGTACTTTTTCATTAAGTTACCCACTTAAGTGGGTTATCAAAACCTACAAGTTTGATAAACACAAGGCATGATCTAAACCTACACAAATTGTACACGTAATTCTAATTTAGGACAAGTTTGACATATTTGGAATGAAATCAAAATTAATAAAATGAGAATAACATTCATCCGGATGATCTTGATATATCCCTTATGAGGCATCATAAGATAATGACACGTGTACAATTGTAATATTTTAATTGGTTAATATATTTAAGTGTAATAGAATATAATATATTTAAGTTAAGCTGAATTTTTTATCAAATTATATTTCAAGAAAACTGAACTGAATTGAAATGAACTGAAAAATATTCACGATCAACTATGTATGGAGATTAGACTCTAAAAAGTTTTAAGGATTCCGTCCTGATTATGAACCCTACAGATGCAAGTACTTTCAAGGACTCTAAGCAGCTAGCACACATGTACATGCCATAGTACATAGATGATGCTATGTATCCATAGTATAAAAAAGTATAAACTCATATTATTTTGTTAATATAAGCCATAGTACACCGGATGATGCTCCCTCTCGAGTAATATAAGTGGCAGATTATTGATTATTAACCTGCAAATTGATATATACATTCACTATTCTTTTGCCAACATAGCACTATTATTTTGCAAAATGGTCATGTAGTTGCCATTCTCTTCATGATATCTATGTACAAATAAACTCATGATCAGCCTTCAAGGCCTCCTTTTTATTTTCCTGTATTGTTTTCATTCGGGTTTAGAGTTCCCAATAAATCCCAAATATAAGTGTATTAGTGAAGAAAAAATCCCTATCAAACCGTGGTTCATTGGAATGATGTTTACATTTCTGCCACGAGATTTACAAAGCCGAAGAAACTCCAACTTTCATCCACGTACAAAGTTAATTATTAATATATATTGCAGCGTCTCATGTTATAATACGGTTATCACAGGCTACAGATGTAATTTTACAGCCATTAAACAGTTATAGTTTCGACCACTGAATCATTGATAATTAGATAGCTTTTAACCTACCTTGTTTACGATAATCTGTGGCCGTGTGAATCGATTGAAAGTATCTAATTGCTCTTGAAATGTTTTCAGAAGGCTCTTCGACTGTTCGAATTGAGGATCCTCAAACGCCAAAACGTTCTCACTTCCTTTCCGGGAACGAGCAGCAAAATTATCACGTCGGTCAGGTGATGAGATGAGAAATCATGCATGGGATTTTTCAGTTGCTCCTTCGCATTATTGTACCGTATTTTATATTTTAAGAACTGAACTCCTGCAATTCACATTTTTAATACCAATGATCAAATCAATCATATATTTTTGTCGGTGATCAAATCATGAATGTATCGATCGGATAGTACCTGAAGGAGATGATAACTTAGCAAGGGGGAGCATTGAGGATAAAAATGATGACTTTGTCAAGGCACCTGTCTGCAATGACTCCATTCTTGCTTGATTTTTCCACATAGAAACATAATATTTGATTTTGCTAGAGAATAAGTTTCTTCCTGATAGTTAGTTGATTATTTAATTGATCGTACTATGATCAGCCAAATTGGTTGAGCTCTTCATGACATATTCATTCGGTTCTAGATGATTATTAAAATGATAGACGTCCTTGATCAACTATAATCAATCATTTGTCGTATAAGGGAAATCATTATCAAATATATTTTTAAAAAAAAACCAATTTATTACTTGAAATTAAAAGATGCTTCTTAAACTATTACATATATTCCTGCTAAGCCTTGTGGCCAACTTATGTTCCTCCAAAAGGGAAAAACGATGAACCTTAATTACTGCAAATTCCATGACAGAACTGAGTAATTGCCTTATACTATTGATGATCCCTTTGACCTCCAGAGGAGCCGATTCGGGATTATTGATTGATTGTTGTAATTGCACCGAGTCCGTCACCAAATTTACTCGTTGGATGCCTTGTCTTCTGCCTGCCTTCAACGCTCTCCAACAAGCTTCCGCTTTGGACTGAAGTGGGGTTACTGCCGTAAAGAAATCAGAGCTTGAAACATCCGTGTCAACACCCCAGCCTGGCTTCCAAATTCTCCAGCCCCCAGCCCCTAAATTCATTTGTTGACGGAATGAATCATCTAATCACACATGCCTGAGTTAAACCTGCATTTGCTGTCCCCTCTCTTATTGTCTGCATAGAAAGTTGGTTTCTCTCAATTTGGACAGATTCTGAACCTTGTCTTAGCTGGCATTCTTCAGACTCCTCCTAGTAATGACCATGTTTTTGTATAAATTCTAACTTTGCTTGTACATTCTGAGCACATTGTACTGGAGAAATGTCTTGCTGCTCAAACACTTTCATGTTTCTCTGCTTCCAAATCTCCCATAAAATGACAATGAGGAAATCTGTGTTGCTTACATTACATATAAAATTCCTTAGCAGCCAAAACCTTATGTTGTATTCTTTCATCTACTTCCCCATCTTCCAGGAGAAGATGTGAAAGAAATTGTTGCTTAAATATGATTAGCTTTTGCTATTAATAATTGTGAATTGTCCTCATTGGTAGGTAATTTGGTTAGTTTTACTATTAAATAAGTGTGACTTATCTACATTGTTATTATTCTTCGATTTGATTGATATATAAGAGAATGTGTCCACAATACTTGATCTGATTTGTCATGTCGATGTTTTTGGTCTTTAATTACTCGATTCTAAAAAGTCTGTGTCTTATTCTCGATGTGACTTTACAACGTCATGTTTTCATTTGTGATTTATGTCTTTAAAGGTGTTAACCGTTTGAAAACATATAATGCTCTAAATCAAGTGGTCTTATAGTGTAACAAATCTCTGCTTGGTGTGGGGGTTAGTGCATATAAATTCCTCTCTGCTGCCAAGCTATATTGGTGATTTTCGTGATTAGCAAGTTCATGTTACAGAGAGTGGTATTGCATACATATTGGATAGAATCTCCAATTTATTATAGATGGTACCAATCTCGTCAGTATGTAATTTAGTTACTCATATAATAGATTAGTAGATATATTGTACGTTAATTTTACTGCAATCGCATTAATTAGGCATCACAGTCTTATGGATGGAACTTCAAAAAGGAATTTATAATGATTTTATATTCATTTTTTGACATACTGTCATATTAAACTAAATAATTATTAATTTCTTAAAACTTTGAACTTTCGACTATGAGATCAGAGTGATCATCCAACGCCACTGAAAATAAGCCAAATACAACACTAATATCCCAAGTGTGGCGGAAAAAAAACATTTTTAAACGTCAGAGAATACGTCAGCACATTTGAAAAATTAGGGCACAGATTGAACCCTGAGTTAGTTGAGTTATCTAAACTAAATTCAACCTAGTCCAGGCCTCACATCCAGAAAATCATTATATATTAAAATAAACTTAAAAATTGCAACGAACGGTCCATTTTGCATAGTATTATAAGAAATTGTCATGAAGAAACACAAATACAGTCTTAAATAACTGAATTTAAGAAAGTTCGCCCGACATTTGTCAGACTTTTTCATCATATCAGTTCAATAATCTGCCCAAAATTTGCCCGTCAGATATGCCCAGGGTTTAAATTAATTCGTGCGATTAATATTTCGTGCGATCAATAATTCGTGCGATCAATTCGTGCCCAATTTTAATAGCAAGCATTTTAACCGAAGAAACTTGTTTTATAACTTCAGAAAACCAGCACACAAGATTCGCACGATTTGCGCACTCATAGAAATATTCAAATAGCCAACTGGGACTCTTTAAATCATCTGATATTAGAGCTAACATTTCAATCTTCAGTTTTCGGTAAAAATCAAAGAAATTAATGAAACGAATGTCATCATCTAAGGATACACAATACATCTAAGGATGCATCTGAGTTTTTCATTTAGATCTGAAAGTTGTGGAGCTGCGTTATGGATATCACCACTTAGGTTTGGAACATACCTTTCTGAAGTTCCTTCTAAGGAATGCCAAGGCTCTGGCAAGCGCAGTTCTGAAGCCATCCGATAAAGGAATTCTGCGTTACAGAAACATTCCTGGCAAAGCTTGGGCAACGAGGGGTCCTATGGCGGTTAAGCCCATCCGAGATGCGGCCAGAGCGCATGCATAGACATATCTATCATGAACATAATGGCACTAAAACCCCTCTGATCTATACCCTAGATTTATTTACCGAAAAAATCACTCAATCTTCATCCCTAGAGTTATCTGATTCATGATTTTTATATCCAGCATTTAAATCAAATTAAAAAACTTGTTATATATAACAACTTAGGAAAATCTAGCACGTACTAATTATTAATAACACTAGTATCGCACGATCCGCGCACGCATGAAATTAAGAATACCTTGCACGTACATACTAACTTAAAATTTAAATTCGGTATACAACTTAAATTTGTGATATTTGTTTGAAATTGTTTTTAAAATGTATTTACATGATTGGGAAATTTTACGGAAAATATGGGCGTGATCTAAATCTAGCACCTTTGCATTAGGATCGTGGAGATTGCACTTATATTTGTGAAATTCGTTTGCAATTGTTTTTGAAATGTGTCTGATAAAGAAAATTTACGAAAAATATGAGGCGTGATCTAAACCTACACAAATCGTACAAGTAATTCTAATTTAGGACAAGTTTGACATATCTGGAATGAAAAATAAATCACTTACAGGAAATATAAACTAAGCTGACTTTTATTGAATTATTTTCATGAAAATTGAACTGGACTAAAAATATTCATATCAACTATATATAGAGATTAGACTCTAAATAGTTTTCGGGATTCAATCCTGATCAAGAACCCTAAAGAAGCAAGTACTTTCAAGGACTCTAAACAGCTAGCACACATGTAGAGACACATTGGATGATCCTTGATGCATGCTATAAAATTTTATGTAAAAGATATATAAACTCATTTTTTTGTTAATATAATCCACATAGTACATAGATGATCGATGCTCCCCTCCAGTAATATAAGTGGCAAATTGTTGATTATTGACCTGCAAATTCCAAATATGACTGTTTTTACTGAAACAAAATCCTGATCAAGAACCATGGCTTATTGGAATGTTTACATATTTCTGCCAAGAGATTCACAAAGCCGAAGAAATTTCCATCTTTTATCCACGAAGTTAAAGAATTATTGCAGTGTTTCATGCATGTTATAATACGGTTATTGATTACAAACTACAGATTTTGGTATGAATATGTAATTTTTAATTTCAGCCATTGCGAACCTAAAGTTCATCATTTGGATATGTAAATAAGAATAGTCGGATGTATAAAAGATCGGTATCATGTTATGTGTCCGATTTAGCATGAAATAAAAAGGCCGGGGATTCAATAACCCTAAAATTTTCTTATCCCAATTCAATACTAATTAATTAATAAATCCAAACCTATTAAATCGACCAGTACAGATGATTGGTAAATAGATAGCTGACAAAAAACTGTGAATCGACTCTGAGATCAGAGTGATCATTCAGTGCCACCGATAACAAGCCAACTAGAAGCTTCAAACAGAAAGCGGTGCAGAAACAGCATCTCAAGAAATAAAAGATTAATTATATATAGCAGTTACCATCTTTTTTTATCTGCAATTTATTTTGTTATGTTCAAAATAACATATCTTTTTCTATATGTACAGATGATGGATTGATCTTGGAATATTTCTTCACGAATGCTGTGGAAATATGCTAGTAGTTTTCTCAATTTTCGATCACTAATGGTTAGGCGATGTAAAGGAAAGGTGGGTGGGTGTTATACCTATGATACGTATCTGTTTTCTAGATGTACACTAGCATATAAAGAAAATTTTATATGTGGGTGTTTCTTCTATGTGGGGATGTGGACCAAATAATAGATTGACACTTGGCAAAGTGGGACCAATATTTAATGAAGAAAATTCTTTCCCTTTTTTAGTTTTAGGTCCTTCTTTTCATCCTTTTTTTCCTTTCAATCATAATTCTTTCCCCTCTCTCTACATTTCCCACCTTCTGTATCCTCTCCTGTATCCTCTTCTGTCTCCACCACTCATCGAGTGTTTTTTTCCAAAAACAATTGTTTGTTTCAAGTGGAACTAAATAATTCAAACAAATCACTTGCTTTTTTATTTTATTTTTGTCAATAAATGTATTAATTCATTTATATTTTTGGGGAGCCCTATTTGCAGGGCCACATTCCCTATTTGCTGAGCCCAAATTCAACAAAAATACAAAATTGTCCTTAATAAATAATAGTACAATCACAAATTCATTAAAATTACATAGACACATTCAGAAATATACAAATCACATAGATCTATGTATAAAATTACATAGGAGTAGGACTGAAAGCTTCTGCTTCAAAAGATTCAGGGCTCATTGCCTCCTCCACGTCCGACTCCGGCAACAGACGGACCGGAAGCAGTGGTCTTTCTGAGTGTTGGGGTTATAACAAGCACCATTCACAATGATTTGCTGGCAGTTAGCTCCATTCCCACAAGCATAATTTATGGCCTTCTGCATTTGCTCAGTAGAAGCAGTATCTTTGCACAAGCAGTAAGCAGCATCTGACCAGAAACAAGAAAACCACATCAACTCAACCACCTCAAAAAGTTCCAATCTTTACAAGAGCAAAGCCTGCTGCTTTTGTCATGTATTGATTGTGTGACTGGGGATATGGGTTTTGCTGCCGAGAATGCGGGGAACCCGAATCTGCCCTCGGCCGGAGCTGAATCGCCGCCGAACGGCGGTGGCGGTGATGGTTGATTTTTTCGGCCGGATTTTGATTCACCCGATCGGCGGTCAAATTCGTCGGATTTCGATGATTTTTTCGGGGAATCTGGGGTTATGGGGGGCGGGCTTTCAGATCTCTAGGTACCCATAACGTGAATCAGAGCAGAGGATGGTGTTCTTGAGGATTTAGGTATTTTCGGGTTTTTTGCAAAATTTTCTGAAAATTTCTCCCAAATGAAATTAATTGGAACAAGTTGGTCAAAATTAAAGAAAATGTACCATTATTTATTGAGGGCAATTTTGTATTTTTGCTAGATTTGGGCTCTGCAAATAGGGAATGTGGCTCTGCAAATAGGGCTTGTGATAATAATAATAGTATATTTAAATTAAGTTAAATTTGATCAGATCATATTCAATTAAAATTGAACACTAAAATTAAAATACTGAACTAAATTGAATTTAATTAAATTGAAACAAAAAAATATACAAACATAAAGTGTAGAAAACGTGCGTAAATGGAGCTTGATTACATATATTGTCAAGTTATATCTACAGTTCGCCAAACCTCTCTACTCATTTTTCTAACTTCTACTTTGATTCTAAGGGCCTAATTGCCTGAAATTATTTTTTACTGAACTACTGAATTGAAATTAAGTGAAAATTAACATATCAAAAAATAGAATCAATATGTCTAAAATTTATTGAATTTAATCAAAATATATTCTCACCAAATCGAATTGAGTTGAATTGAATTAAATTAAACTAAATTGTTCTACTTATAAAATCCATAGAACAATGCCAAAGGAATAGATTAAAAGCCTATAAGATGCATAAATGATTAAATTTTGTATTCACAACCTTAGAGGAATTAATAATATAATAATCTATTCTTTCACACACATGGTAAAAATTAGCTAAATAACTATCATTGAAATACTCATAACGAGTCTAATATTCGTCAAATTTATTTAGTACTTACACAGAACTTAATGATCGCTAAAATAATTTCACTTTAATTAAGTTTAACTCAGTTCAGTATTTTACAGTTGAATTCAGTTTAAATTTAACTTAATTTTAATTACTATTATTATTTTTAATATTAATGAATTAGTAAATTTATTGAAAAATAAAATAAAAAAGAAAGTGATTTGTTTGAACTATTTCGTTCAGCAAGTGATTTGTTTGGAAAAGAACACTCTATTAGTTGTGGAGAGAGAAGAGGATAAGCAAGGGAAAAATTCAGAAAGGATGAAAAGAATTAAGATAAAGAGAGAAAAAGAATAGAAAGAAGGATCTAAACCTAAAACAAAGGAAAAGAATTTACTACATTAAATATTGGTCCCACTTTGCCAAGTATCAATTTATTATTTGGCCCACATCCCTACATAGAAGAAACACCCACATATACAATTTTCTCATCAAGATGTGTTTGTTTATTAATACAATTAATCACTCAAAAATTCACTATATTGTTTAACCTAAATGTATTTTCAAAACTGTTTAATTAGGTTATTTACTTGAAAAAAGTGAATGAATTGATTAGTACTTAATAAATGTGTAAGAAAAGCACCTAGAAAGTGCAGGTTATCTGTGGTGGTATATATCAAAGCCTGGATAAAGCCTGAAGGATCGTCCTTTTGGGTATCTTTCCTCTCATCATAAACATGCCGGTGCGACGGTGCCCTAACTTTAACGTTCCAAAACATGAGATTTAACGTTCCTAAGATAAGCTTTTTGCTGAGAATTTCTATCCAGCACGCATAAATATATGATAATAATTACAGGTATGTTATTCCACAGCATAAGAAGATGATTAAAGTTCCAGAAAACAGCTTTTTATACACGAAATGATGGCATATTCATCTCCAAGTATTTATTATTAGCCATAACACATATTAGGCAGTTATTTCTCCGGTGAGACGAGGTTGAGATGGCCGTCCTTGCCCACGCTTGGCCTTGATGATCTCCCAGAGGACACGAACATCTTCTCAGTCGCAGCTTTCCACGTCCCGTTGCAGCCTCAAAAACCCAGAGTTCTGCTCCACCTCAGCTGCAGAAGTCTCACCAGCTGCGTCGTATATACAAATATTTTATCAATAAATAAGCGTTACAAATCAAACACCAAACCTTAACACATTAATGTTGAATAAATGCATCAGTAACTCAAAGTTAATAACTTATATATAACTAAGAACAAAAAAAAAAAAAACAAGATATGGTGCTTTTGGAACGGGAGAATAATACAGCGAAAACACTGATGTATTTGAGAAGATGAGAATACTGGAAAATCAAAAAAGTTCTTGAGTTCTGCAGAACCAATATATGAGTCAATTTACCAGAAGATTTGAACTTCAGTCCTGATCTTATGACTATCCAAACCCTTTTAATTTTATCCCACAATTTCGCCATTTCAGTTAAATGCACAAATGAAATATATATATCGAAGAAGAAAACTCTTTCGACAGAAAAAAAAACGAAGAAAACAAGGGAGAAATCTGTATATATATTGAGGAAGGAAAAGGGAGAACCAACTGCAGAGCAATGGAGAAAAAAAGAGAATGAGAAGAGCTTATGATATGGAAATTATGGAGATGGAGGTGGATATTTGTAATGTAGCAGAAACAGGTGGAACAAAGGATGGCACTATTCTTCACTAGAAAGACCTTGGCGATGAAGGCTACGTCACCCAAGTTGTTTATTAATATTAATATATTTTTTAACTCTATTTTTTCAGTTACCATATACAACTTTCTAAGAACTTTAGAGAATGGGAGAACACAATCCAGAACTTTGGTGTATAAGCTCACTTTTTTTGTAAATATAATGTCCAAAATATTCTGATGAAAACCCTTTATTTTACATAATTTGGTGCGGGAAAATTCTTTATATTGTTTACTTCCACAGTGTTTTTATTCAAAACCCCGTTAGGCTTTCTGTAACACCGCTTGATTTTCTTCTGTTGAAGAAGGTCACTGAATTGTACTGACTTTGACGGTGAGATTCATAAAAATAAGTAGTTTTGGGTCGTAATTAATTGATCCATTCGTTAAATGTTGAGATTTTGTCGTCTTTTATCGCGTTTCTTGGGAGAAAATTTGAAGTACAGGCTTTGCACGAATTAGGGCGTACAACATGAAAGTATCAGTAGTCAGGGCTTATATTTCCTAATAGCATGAAAGTATATATCCCCGTTAATTTTCATCTTTTAGATATCATGATTATCAGACATTTTATGAATCATCTGACAAAAGTTAAAGTGTGCAGATTTAGTTGGGACAGTAGTAAGTACTCATATTTTTTTAAAAAAAAATTGTGTTTATCAATTAATAAGTAATTGTTAATAAGTAAATAATATATATGAGTACTTATTATATTAACCATATACCTTATGACAATTAATAAGTAAATAATATATAATGAATCATATGCATTTTGGATAAGAATGTACATGCATGTACTGTATACTGTAAATATATTAATTGTTAAGTGACATCATTGCAGTTTCTTAAATGCGTATTATATTATCTAAGTTGGTGTTATGAATTGCCGAAAACAGTTCAATGTTATTAGTTGGTAGATGATCAGTACTACATGCTTTCTGGTTTTTTGTTTTTTTCTTTTAATGAAATTAATTGATATATAGCTTGGAAGGGTCTACTTGGCTACCAAAATCATTTCATTAATTGATGTATATATGATTACACATTGAGGTAGTATTTACTGTATTGATCAGTCATGTGTTATACTGTGTTAAAATAGGTTGAAATATGTTGAAATAAGTTGAATTAGATAGGACCACAGAATCCACCTTACAAACAATTATGTGCCATGAGTTTCTTCAACAACATATTGATCCATTTTACGTTTTGTGTATCACTACTACATTCATGAATTAGTATGGCAAAAACAGTATTGATAAGCAGGACATTTAGTATAGATTAGAGGATAAAAATTAAATGATCAAGATTACAAATCACATGCAGTGTATTTGGTTATCAAAATGTCAGCGTTCACATTAATCGAAGTCCAGCTATAACCTAGGTTTTCTGTAAAGTAAATGATGATAAAGCTGCCTTGAAATCTTTTGAAAAAAGAAAGGAAAGTGTTCTTCCGTCGTCTCTTCAAGCTACCTTACAAGAGGTATCAGGAGATTCTTGGCATAAAATAGCTGTTAAAATAACGGAAACAAAATGAATTCCAAAGACTTTATGGTTGAATATTCCTGTTAATTAGGGTTGAAATATCATCAAATGAAGTATATATAACTTCAAAATTCTTGACCGTAAGAAACCTGGGAAAAAATGCTTGATCTTGAATGTTCAGTGTTATATTAAGTGCAAAGAATTCAGACTGAGGATTATACCTTGCATATTAGCAAGTAAAAGGCTGTTATTTCTGCATTGTTTGTTAGATCAACCGACTTGGCTCGGACCCAAAGAATCGACGCTAAAAGCAAGTGACCGCCTACCTGAGTATGTTAAACGTTAGAAAACTATATGACTGTTCAGTAATCCTAGCTTATCAGCTGATTCATAATGATGATAATTGAGACATTTATATCAACCAAGGGAAAATATTAATGTTGGAAGAAAGGCTAACTGTTATCAACTTGCTCCAGTTATGCTGCGATGTCAGACCAACAAAATTAGCACCGAGTTAAGCGACTTGAAGAAGGCCAATGCAAAGCCAAAAGAAAAGCTACCTTAAAAAGCATTAGTACAACTATGAAGATGGACATGAATGCTGCTGCAAAAATTACAGCTTTGGAAAAGAGAGCTGTAATTTTAAGGTAACACGAAACCCTGAAAGATTAAGTTTCAAGAGAATAAGTCAATCATATATATCATCAAAACAAGAAGGAAATGTTACATATCTAAACCTAGATCTTGAAGATTTCCCAGCATATTAATCTGAGTATATCTGAGAATTTGATGATGAAAATATCAACTTCATATGACACAAGGTATATATACCTGTATGTGCATATAATATCCTAATTGTACAGATAATCCTTGTCCAAATAAGCAACAGAGTATAACAGCAATGGGAAATCTTTTCCACCTTAGGAAGGGTACCTGCATTGGTAGATGTATGAAAAAGAACGTTCAGAAAATACTGCCATGGCTTATGAACGTATTAAAAACAATACTTAACAAAACTCACGTTCACAGAATATGCTATCCCAATTGCGAAATGAACAAAAAGAGCCCAAAATAAGGGCTTGGAGCTCCATCCAATCCAAAAGCTATGTGAAGATAAACAGACATGCTCTATTTGATTGATGTCTACCCTAGAGCATGATAATCTTGATAAATATTTATTTTTATAAATTAATTATCAATATTAATTACCATTGTTGCAAACGATAAGGTAATCATCCGAGCAGTGTTGATAGAAAATTCTCCTGATGGCAATGGAAGGTAAGGCTTATTGACCTGCAAAATAACAGAAATTAAACCATATCTGACAGCTGATTCAATCCAGCAACAAATATATTCATGAAGGCGGCAGCAAAAACGGCCTGAAAAAATTGACGATAATTAGCATGATTTTTACCATATGAAACAGAAAACATGCAGTTTCAAACTGACCTGACCCATCCCCATAAGAAACAGAGGAGAAATATCAGAGAGCTTCTCCAATGCGGGTGCAGAAATTGATATTCTGCACAATACCTGCTCACACAAACCAAAAATCTCCACCTTGGTTACAGATTCAGACAAGCATCTTACAGATCATATGATGAAAATAGATTTAGATTTAGACCTACTGTTCCAATGATTGAATGAGGTCGTATGAATACATAGAAAACATCTAATTTCCTTCTCAGTGTTTTCAAGGGATTCTCATCAGGTGTCAGATTGTATTGGTCGTTATTTCCAATTGTCTTAAAATGATGACGCTTTGGATTCATAGGGTTTGCTAGTTGAACCGCTGTTTTGGTCCATTGTTTGCATCTGGGAAACTGTGGTACTATTATACCTTAAATAAAGTTTCATTAGAGAAAGTGAGAGCAAACAATTATTCAGATTTACAAATTTAAATACACAAAAACTGCAAACTAGATTTAATGAGTTTCAACTAATTAAATAATGTCCTGTATGGTGAGACGGCATTGTAAATATATGATCATTGTGAAGTTACCAGCAGACTGGGAATTTGGAACAGTTGGAGGTAAAAACGATGGCTTTGTCAAGGAACCAATGTGCAAAGATCGGTCTAGTGATGAGTGACCAATACTGATAGCAATTTTTTTGTTTACATCGAGTAATTTATTTTAATTTTTAATCCATTCTGAAAGAGTTAAAATATTTAGAGCTAGCTTGTTCTTGGAACCTGATATATTTATGGTTCATGGTGATGCACAGAGTCTAGCTAGTTGCACCACTACACTTGAAATTTGTTAATTTCTTCAAGCTATTAGGAGGCTCTCAGCATAAAACATCTGCAACAATTAAGTAAAAGAAATCGAAAATAAATTTAAATGAATTTATATTTAGCCATATGTTAATGTAACCTAATTCGTTATTAATCTTAAAGTGAACATATATATTCAAACTAATATTGAAAGGTTTAATTGTTGAAAGGAATTTAATTACCATCCACAAAAGCAAGTAAAAGGATGATATTTTTGCATTGCTTGTTAGATCAACCGATCCTAACTGATCGAATGCATGTAAAAAAGGGATAATATGAATGTAGTAAGAGAGTTGATATTATATATCTGATCGACTGATTTACCGTTTACATAAATTTTCATTTTAATTTAATTCAAAAAGGAAGTATAAACGTTCAAGCTTGTACTAATATTTTCTGATTTGTATAAAATGAGCTTGTACTAGTATTTTCTGATTTTTGTTAAATCAAATTAAGAAACTTTGTTATATATATAACAACGTAGGAAAATCTTGCACGTACTAATTAATGAAGAATATCACCATGACATCATCGTGATGGTATATAAACAAGGCGCGTGTAGCGCGTGACCTTAGTCTGATGCGGTGCCGTTTTAGCTAGTTTTCTGTTTTTTACCTAAGTGCAAGTTTAGCTTTTTACTATGCCGTTATTTTCGAAATTACTATGTACTGGCTATATAGCCTTGTCTTTGTTTACAATTCTAATCAAGAAATTAAGCTGATAATTGATACTCTTCTTCTTCTCCCTATCATATTCTCTCTCCTCAAACTAGATCTGAGATTATATCATGGTATCAGAGCAACTCCGATCCAACCTGTAATCATCACCGATCAAGCAGCAAAACATTATGGCAATCATCTCAGCAGAAACTGGTCAACCCAGCAATCCCCAGCCTACTCGAGCTCCACCTGCTGCTCAGCCTCAAGCTAATCGAGCTAATGAACCACAGAACAAGTATGGAAACAGTGATCCCCTCCATCTACACTCTTCAGATCATTCTGCTTTGTTGTTAGTTTCAGATCTGTTGACTGAGCATAATTACATCACATGGAGTCGAAGTATGATCATAGCACTAGGCACAAGAGATAAGCTGTCCTTTATCAGAGGAGAAGTGGCAGAACCAGATCTGGATGATCCTTCATACAATCAGTGGCATAAGGTTAACTCTATGCTTCTCTCTTGGCTTTTCAATTCTATGGATAAGAGGCTTGCTAAAGGATTTCTGTTTTCCACAAAAGCTAGTGTACTGTGGGATACAATTAAGGAGAGATTTGGTCAAAGCAATGATACTTTGATAAATCAACTTAAGAGAGATATCATGAATTTAAAACAAGGTGATAATCAAGTCTCAGTCTATCTCAATGATCTTATGGGCTTATATGATGAATTAGCTACTCTTAGGCCTAGGGATTTTTGTTCATGCTGTCATTGTGGAGTTGTCAAAACAGTCATGAAACAAGATGATAATGATAAGGTGCATCAGTTTATCATAGGCCTTAACAGTGAATATACTAGTGTGTGTAATCAGATGTTGTTGATGGATCCTTTGCCAAATATAGATAGAGCTTATTCTATGATCTATAAGATAGAAAAGCAGAATTCAGTCCAACATGACATGGAAGAGGTTCAGAGGAACTCAGCTATGGCAGTCAGGACCTTCAGGAACCAAAACTACAATCCTTCTCAGAAGAACAATTATGGTGCTCCACAACAAGGCTTCACTGCTCCTCATCAATCATTTGCTGCTCCACACTCCTATAATAGGCCTGCAATAGCTTCAGGGGATGGGATACTGAGAAGACCTGTCAGAAGGCCAGACCTAAAATGTACTTTTTGCCATGCTTTGGGACATCTCAGAGAAGGTTGTTTCAAGCTAGTAGGGTACCCTGAGTGGTGGCAAGGCAGCAGAACTGATCAAGTCAGAGATAAACTTCTTGGAACACAGATGGCTCATACAGCTGCTACTCAACAGCAGATAGCACAACCAGACAGCCATCTTGATTCAGATGGAATGGAGAGCATTCAACAGATGATGACAAGTCTGCAAATGCAAGTTGACATGTTGATGAAAGGAAAAGGAAAACTGGATAGCTCTACTTCAGCTTCTGCACCAACTTCAGAAGGTATCAACTTTGCTTACTACCAAGATTTTGCAGGTAGTGTTCTTTTCCACTCTTCTGGTAGCAATTTTGTTTTTGATTGTGATTCCTGGATACTAGACAGTGGTGCAACTAGTCATATGTGTAGTGTGAATTCTTTCTTAGTCAATCCTAAACCAGTCAATTGCCTCACTCCAGTATATATGCCTGACCACTCAGTAAAATTTGCGCATTCTACAGGCTCAGTAAGTCTAAACAACAAATTGATCTTGTCAGATACATTATATATCCCTGACTTCAAGTGTAATCTAGTGTCAGTCAATAAGTTAGCCAAAACCTCCAATGTTTACTCAAAATTCCTTGCTTCTTGTTGCCTCCTACAGGACCTCAAGACTGATGCTGTGATTGCAGTAGCAGAAGAGGTCAAAGGACTCTACATACTCTCCACTAACTCTTTTCATCCAGCTCAAATACATTCCAAGCTTCAGTCAAGTCTCACATCTTTCATCCCTCATTCTCCATCAAGCCACCAATTTCTTGCTGCAGTTAGGGACAACTGGCATTATAGATTAGGTCATCCATCTAAGGATGTGCTGAATTCTCTAAATTTGAAGTGTAATCATGTTGAACCCTGTAGTATTTGTCCTCTTGCAAAACAGCATAGACTGCCTTTCCCATTAAGTACTACTCAATCAAAGTCTGCTTTTGAATTGATTCATGTTGATTTATGGGGTCCATATAAAGTTCTTAGTTTGAATGGTTCAAAATATTTCCTAACAATTGTTGATGATTTCAGTAGAACCACATGGACTTTTTTACTCAAAACTAAAGATCAGACTCCCTCAGTGCTTCATACATTTTTCAAAATGATTGAAAACCATTTCCAAACCACTGTCAAAACTCTCAGGTCAGATAATGGCACAGAGTTTCTGAATGCTATATGTTTTAAGATGTTTTCAGATCTTGGAATTATACATCACAGATCTTGCCCTCATACCCCCCAACAAAATGGCATAGTTGAAAGAAAGCATCAACACTTACTTCAAATTGCCAGATCACTCCTTTTCCAATCTCATCTCCCAAAACATTTTTGGGGTGATGATATTCTCACATCCACATATCTCATCAATAGGCTTCCAACTCCAGTTCTTCACATGAAATCTCCTTATGAGTGCTTATTTCACAAAGTTCCAGATTACTCTCTTTTGAGAGTTTTTGGCCGTTTAGCTTATGCCTCTAATGTTTCTCCCAGTAAAGACAAGTTCAGCCCTAGAGCCTTCCCTTGTGTGTTTATTGGATATCCACCTGGCCAAAAGGCTTATAAGCTGTATGACATGAAAAATCACAAGGTCATTCACTCTAGAGATGTGATTTTTCATGAGAATATTTTTCCTTATAACAAATCTTCTTCTTTATCTTCTGACATCACCTTACCACCAGATACCAACTCCAGCACCACTATACATTCTGTCACACCAACACCCTTACACACATATACTCAAAATTCTCCTAGCACACAGTCACCAATACATGTACCTCTCATGCCTGACTCTTCTCTTCCTCCACCTGAAAATGTGGACTCCACATTTTCTTCACCTCAAACTACTGCACCTCCACCTATCACTGATATCTCTCCCTCTCTAACTTCTGATATATCTACATTCTCCCCTCTACCTAAACACATACTCACTCCTCTAGCTCCCAGAATCAGAAAACCTCCTTCTTGGACAAAAGACTTTGTTCTTTCTTCCATAGAAGATCCTTCTTCTTTTCCCCAATTTTCTGCTACACATAGGGCTTTTGTTGCTAATCTTGCTAGTGTGCAGGAACCTCACTCATATAAACAGGCTTGCTCTCAGAAAGAGTGGATACTGGCTATGGAAGAAGAGCTTCAGGCCTTAGAGACCAATCACACTTGGAATCTTGTCTCATTACCACCTGGAAAGAAGGCCATAGGTTGTAAGTGGATCTACAAAATTAAATGTAACCCTGATGGTTCAGTAGCTAGATACAAGGCCAGGCTTGTAGCTAAAGGCTTCAATCAGTTACATGGCATTGATTTCACTGAGGTGTTTTCTCCAGTTGCACATACTGTAACCATCAGATTTCTACTTGCCTTGGCTGCAGCACATTCTTGGTATATCCACCAAGTAGATATCAACAATGCCTTTTTGCATGGCAGCATAGACGAAGATGTTTACATGGCTCCTCCTCCTGGTATTTCTATTTCCTCACCTGATCTGGTTTGTAAACTCAACAGAAGTTTATATGGTCTCAAGCAGGCTTCTAGACAATGGAACAAGGAATTCACTTCTCATCTACAATCTCTAGGCTTCACACAGTCTGTCAATGATTACTGCCTGTTCATCAAAGTTTCTGGTTCTAGTTTCTTGGCTGCAGCTGTGTATGTAGATGATGTGCTATTAGTTGGCAATTCACTGGAGGCCATTACTGCCATCAAGTCCTCTCTGCATAGTGCCTTCACAATCAAGGATCTAAGGGAAGCAAAATTTTTTCTAGGCATTGAGCTGGCAAGGTCATCTTCAGGTTTGTATCTCAGCCAAACTAAGTACATCATTGACATCATCAATGACTGTGGTTTATCCAATGCTACAGCCACTGCTACCCCTTTACCTCTTTCCTGGAGGCATGATGATTCCTCACCACTCCTTTCTGATCCTAGTCTTTTCAGAAGGCTTATTGGCAGACTATTGTACCTTCATTTCACCAGACCTGACATTACTTTTGCTGTTCAACAGCTCAATCAGTTTGTTCAGGATCCCACTGAGCATCATTTTAAGGCAGCTTTGCACATTGTCAGATTCTTGAAAGCTACTCCCTCACATGGCCTACTCTATCCAGTTCAGTCCCAGCCTTCACTTTCTGGTTATAGTGATGCTGACTGGAGTACTTGCAAAGAATCCAGGAGATCAGTTACTGGCTTTGCCATTTTCTTTGGCTCTGCATTGATTTCATGGAAATCCGAGAAGCAATCTACAGTCTCCATGTCCTCTTCTGAATCTGAATATAGAGCTATGTCTATCACTGCCAGAGAACTCAAGTGGATTAGTTTCTTGGCTACTGATCTTCTCCATCCTCCTCAGGGCCCTATTCCTCTGTTTTGTGATAATGAGGCTGCATTGTACATATGTGAAAACCCAGTTTTTCATGAAAGGACTAAACACTTGGAGAATGATTGTCATCTTGTCAGAACCTACTATCTTACTGGTTTTCTCATGCCCACTCAGGTCAGCACTAGAGTCCAATTAGCTGACATTTTTACCAAGGTTTTATCTGCTCCTGCTTCTCGAGCTATTCTGTTCAAGCTTGGATTTCGGTTCTTCACCTCTGTCCAGCTTGAGGGGGGGCTGAAGAATATCACCATGACATCACCATGACATCATCGTGATGGTATATAAACAAGGCGCGTGTAGCGCGTGACCTTGGTCTGATGCGGTGCCGTTTTAGCTAGTTTTCTGTTTTTTACCTAAGTGCAAGTTTAGCTTTTTACTATGCCGTTATTTTCGAAATTACTATGTATTGGCTATATAGCCTTGTCTTTGTTTACAATTCTAATCAAGAAATTAAGCTGATAATTGATACTCTTCTTCTTCTCCCTATCATATTCTCTCTCCTCAAACTAGATCTGAGATTATATCAATTAATAACACTAGAATTATTGCACGATTCACGCACGCATGAAATTAAGAAAACGTTGCACGCACTAACTTACAATATAAATTTGGTTCACGACTTAAATTCGTGAAATTTGCACTTATATTCGTGAAATTTGCCTGATAAAGAAAATTTACGAAAGATTTACTATAGGGCATGATCTAAACCTACACAAATTGTACAAGTAATACTAATTTAGGATAAGTTTGACATATATGAAATGAAAGTTAATTAAGCTGGAGCGAGCATCGCGTCCGGTTTTCGGCTGATTTTGTAGAAGCAGGCTGCGTTGTACTTGCATTGGAGAAACTCCTTGCCTCAGCCTCTCCAGATGGCCACAATGTGCTAGTAATGAAGAATGATGAGGAAGAAGGAGCCTAGGCGTGTCTACTCTTATAGCCATGCAAGCAATAATGAGGAAGTGTTCCATGTTGGCAGCTTTCCTGACGAGGCTCTCAAACTCTGGTATGACAGTCCGTATCATAACTGCGCGTGCCTGAAACCAGAGAAGGGTCAGCTGTATTGCTTGTTTGAAAGCAACAATCTTCATTTGTCTCTGAATGAAATTATTGGTGGCTGTTATTTCTGTAATGAATATGTGCAGTATACGTGCAGTATATGTGCAAAAAAGATACTGGAACTTTTGTTTATGGTTCTTGTAACCTGATATTTATGGTTCATGGTGATGAAGAGAGTCTATCTAGTTGCACCAGTATAATGGAGGATATCAGATGGATCCTTCTCGAAAAGGAATTGCCCAAACTGGATAGTGAGACAAGAGAACAAGCATGCACGCATCACGCATGCACGCATGTGGATTGAAAAAAATTTCTTTCGTCAAATATTGCTGAACGTTTTCCAACACAGTCAGATGATATAAAACATTTTCTTTTAAGAAATTGTAATGATCTACTGGATCATTATTAATTTATTGGATTTCATTGAAATCATCAGTCATGCACTACAATAGTGAGGTTATTTCCAGTAAGGACGTATTTGGATTTTAGGAGCAGGAGAACAACGTCCAACATTCCATAATACTATAAATAGAAAGTGAAAATGGAATATAAATGGCTTTTTGTATTTTACTCTTCAGATAAATGCAAATACCGTAATTCGCATGTGTTTCAACTCATTATCCCTAACTATATGTCGATAGTTACATTTAATTTGGAATTATATCATTTAACGTCATCGAAAACAGTAAATACGGCACAGATTACAGTAAACTTTTTGCACAGTGGAGAATATTAAAAAAAGTACCTGAAAGAATAATGGAGAATATTTTTGTACTCTATACTTAATGAAGAAAAATGTTACCTTCAAAAAGATAAACAGAAAGATGTTACATTAAAAAGTAATAGTACAGTCATGAAGATGGTCATAAATGCTGCTGCAAAAATTACAGCTTTGGGAAAGAGAGCTGGTTGTCCAGACACGAAACCCTAAAAGATAAAAAGAAAAAGGCAATCAAAAGCAAAATGTTACATTTATCCATTTAAACCAAATATGTTAATTTAGCAATCAAGTCTGATATTGAACTGTGTATAGCATCATGCATACCTTTATGTGCATATAATTAAAATCCTAACTGTACAGATAAACCTTGTCCAAACAAACCACAGAGAAGAACAGCAGTCGGAAATTTCTTCCATCTTAGAAAGGGTACCTATAGGTTATTAAATAAATGAAAAATGTGCACAAAATATTGTGCATTGTTTTGAAGAGATGTTAAAACTTGAAAAGTAAAAAAGTATTTGAACGCCAAAGGTTAAAAAACTTACGTTCAACGAATATGCAATCCCAATTGCGAAATGGACAAAAAGAGCCCAAAACAATGGCCTAGAACTCCATCCAAGCCAAAAACTCTATGAAGATGAACAAACATATGTTGACATATTTCAATAGACTTTATAATAATTAAAAATGTGTCGAATTACTATTTCAATAAAAATACACTGATATTTGAAACTGACAAAAATTCCAACTCCAATGCATACATGGTAATTAAGTAAAATATCAGTGTGATATTTCACAATATTATATTAGTAATCACTAAATTTTATGAACTTTAATTTACTAAAATGGACATCTATACGTAAACGTAAATGGTGAGTAGATAAATTTAGAGTTTCAATATGAATCTCAACTTGGGAAGGTCTATTTGAAGTTCAACCACATCATATTGAAGTTTTTCAAGTAACATTTCCATTAGAGATGGTTTATTGAGTTTGGAGTCTATTATAATGACATAACTATTCACTTTTACTAATTAAGTTGATACTATTCTCGTCCCAATTTAAACTACACACTTTTGTTCAAAATTTTCACTGTACATCTGACCATATTAACAACATTATTAACAGCTAATAATTTCATAATAAAGAAATCGAATTGATTATGAATATAACAATATATATCATTATGATAATATTATTAAGCATATACTCATTGAAATTTATGATCAAATTGTAAAAATAATGTGCAGTTTAAGTCATGACAGAGGAAATATTGGAGATACTCTTACCATTGCTGCAAAAGATAAGCTAATGGCCAGGCCAGCGTTGAAAGAAAGTTCTCCTAATGGCAATGGAAGGTATGGTTTATTAATCTGCAAAATCAAAATTCAACTGATCATATATGCAAATGAAACCCATGATGAAGGATAATGATCAAATTCCAGTAACACTTTTTGTACCTTGTCACCTTTGATGTCTGACAGCTGATTCACTCCGGCAACAAATATGTTCATGAAGGCGGCAGCAACAGCGGCCTGAAAATTGACAATTTTAAACTGACAAAGTATGAATCAAGTCAAAAAACTTGAAGTTTAAACTGACCTGAGCCATTCCCAGTAGAAAAGGAGGTGTCACATCTGAGAGATTCCCCAATGCAAGTGCCATAACTGATATTCTATTCAATACCTGCTCCAAAAAACTCGATCCCGGTTCTATTCATGTGATCTTCATCCAAACAGCTACTAAATGAGATATACATCAAAATAGATCTGTACTTACCACTCCAATCATTGTATAAGGCTTCATGAATGCATAGAAAGCATCCAAGTTCCTTTTTATGGAATTCAAAATTTCAGAATCTGGTGCCAGATCATGATATTCGTCGCTTCCATTTTGAGGATGGGAGTCGGCAAAAGCTCTCACAGATTGATGGCGCTTTGAAATCATACGGTTAGTTTGAGATGATCATGAAGTCAGAGAATCGATGTGCAAAGAAGTGATTTTGCCACGCGACTTGGCTTTCCTCTGGGCCAAGAGAATCCCAGTTTGAGCTCTGAAGAAAGGAAATGTTTGAAGAAGATGAGTGCTCGGAGAGGGAAGAAGCGCCACTCTCAATCCATCTATATGATCTGCAACTCTCAATCCATCAATATGCTCCAATATTCTCAATCCATCTATATGCTCCAATATTCTGAAACTATATATATGGGAGGGGTTTCATTCACTCTCTTATTTCACTCGTCTTTTCACTCAAGATCACAGCCCTTCACTCCAATCTAACCTAACGATTAGGATTAAATTATCTATTTACCAATTTTCACACATTAATTAATTATGTATATTCTTTTCCTCCCTTTTTAAAACTCTTCTCCTTCTCGATCCCCAAACCGCTCGCAATAATCACACCCCTCAAAAACTCCCACGCCCAAACCGCGGTTCACTACTACAAGCTCGCCGGCGTGCAAAGACGGACCCGAAGCGGCGGCCACGACTTCGAGGCCACGTCACTAACTTCCCGTTTTCAGGCCCCGTTCGTGATCCTCGGGTCGACCCGAGAAATCTCAGGTCGGTTCAGGTCCACCCTAAATCCGAAACCACCTGGGTGGAGTCGGGTGCAACCGTGGAGGAGCTGTGCTACGCCATTTCAGAGGAAACCGCGGCTCACGGTTTTTCGGTCGGGTCGTACCCCGGCCTAGGAGTCGGGGGACATTTCAGTGGTGGCAGAGTCGATACCTTGTCAGAAAATATGTTCTCATTGTGGATTATGTTGTCAATGCTTTACTTGTTGACGCTAATGGTTAGATTCTGGATAGAATTCGATGGGGACCGATCTTTTCTGGGTTATTAGAGGCAGTGGAGGAGGGAGCTTTGGTGTTGTACTTTCCTGGAAAATCAGGCTGGTTAGGGTTCCGCCTATTATTACGGTTTTTAAGGTTTCGAGAACGATTGAGCAGATAGCTATTGATATTCTACACAAATGGCAATATTCAGGGCCGAAATTGGATGAAGATGTCACCATTTTTCCTGAGCAGAACAGGTTTGGAGCAAAGTTCATTTCATTGTACCTCGGCGGAGTTCTACAGTAGGCTGCTGCTGTTGTTTTCTTCATCATTTCTCTTCTGAATTTCTTGACGAGCTTAAATTGTCATTCTGAATTGATATTAAAGCTCAAAATAATTGATGAAATGCAACCTTTGCAATTTGTTGTATACATTTATGTAGAGGTGATTATTATCAATTCTTGATTCTGTTTTCTAATTAAAATACAAAGGGAGAGCTCGTGAAGATTGAAACTTTTTTAATATTAATATTATTCCAGAGCATATATATCATTAATATTTCCAGAGGTTTCATCAAACACTTAAGAGTTCACATCGATTATCGATCAACAGTTTCTTTTACTGTCTGGAACCCAAGCACATGAGATGTGTTTCAAGCGTTCGGGGTAGCCCTACTGTGCGTGAACATTACAATAGCTTTCAGTCCCATGGGATGTTTTTCAGGGAGAATTCATGGTGGTGGTGGTGGTTAGGGTTTATCGGTGACAGGTGGTGATCAGCCGGGGAAGACGGCACCCGACTGAAATTCAGAAGAGAATTCCTGGTGAAGGAGAAGAGTTTTAAAAAGAAAGGAAAATAATATACATAATTAATTAACGAGTGAAAATTAGTAAATAAATGATTTAATCGCAATCGTTAGATTAGATTGGAGTGAAGGGTTGTGATTTTGAGTGAAAAGATGAGTGAAAATAAGAGGTTCTATTCACTCTCTTATTTTCACTCAAATTTTTACTCACAATCTTGACCATTAAACTACTTTTAATCCAATGGCTCATTTATTTCCCTCATTTTCCTCTCTTCTATGTTTTTCTCTCATTTTTATTTATTATTGCCTTTAATATCTCTATCTATTTATACTTATGTTCTTTAATATCTCTATCTATTTTAATGTCTGTATTTCTTTGTCTCTGCCAGGAATCCCTCTTTTCCAATTCTCTCTCTATATATCATGTTTCCGGGTCTAATGACAAGTCTTAGAATTAATTCAAATTCTTTCGATTATTGTCTATCTGATTTCCACTCTTATTTTCACATTTCTTGACTGGACTATATATTAACTATTAATTTTTCTACATAAAAAAATTATTAATTTTTCTACTGATTGCCGATCGAAAAGAATCATATTGAATACCTTTGATTCAGTTTCTTTAACTTGAAGATTAATGCATCTTTACAAAATCCTAAATCTAATATATATAGACATGTCAAATAAATTTTCCGTATTCTAAAACGTATTCCTATATTCTTTTATAATTTTACATGTAAATGGACGCCATCTTTGATTTGTTAGAATTATATGTTCATATCATATTTTACGAGTAATTAGTTCCAGAACAATATCTTTTACATGAGTTCTGTTACTTTTGTTTATTATATTTTAATTTGTAATTTAAAAATCAAATTAAAAAAACTCAAGTTAAAACTAGATACTGGTTGTAGGCTGTAGGCGGTAACAGAATGAGAAAATAGGCAGAAGAATATATCTTTGATTTTACTTTCTAGGACGGGAAGATGGAATTAAATGTAAGTAGAAAATATTGAAAGTGTAAAAACTGAGAAGTAAATTAGTTAAAGAGAGAAAATGATGGAAATAAATGAGCTATTGGATTAAAAGTAGTTCAATGGTCAAGATTTTGAGTAAAAACTTGAGTGAAAATAAGAGTGCAAATTCTCTAGAAAGTCCGACTTTCCTAAGTGTTATGCAACTACCACTATATATTTAAGGTCATGTGATACTATTTTGTGTTAAAACATTGATAGTATCAAAGTGAACATATAGTAAAACATGTTTTAATGCAAAAATTCATGAATTTACATTAAAACATTAATAAAATTCAAAAAACAAATTTTACAGTTCAAATTAAAAGATACACTGTATAAGTTAAAACGTATAAAAACTCTTATGGAAAGTCAGGAAAGTTGGACTTTCAAGAGACTTTCTCTAATAAGAGAGTGAATGGAACCCGTCCCATATATATATGTATGTATATATAGATTGGGAATTGATCTCCACGCTGTCATTTCATCTTAATTTCCTATATCAACAAGTTTAAAATACTGTTTTTTCCTCACACCAATCACCTTAATCAGCACTCTGAATTTTTGACATTATTTATAATTGAATTTTGACCATCAGTATCATACTTGGTATCATTAGATTAATCATTATACAGATATTAAAATTTTATTTTTTAATAATATAAGTAATTAAATAAAAATATTGTTGATGGTGTAAAAAGTTTAACTGTACAGGTTAATCCGAGAGATAGTCTTTGCACATTGATCCTCCATAAGGAGTCTACAGATCTGTGATAAGCGGGAGCAAATTTGTATATAAACACTCAATAATCAGAAATTTGTCGTTGAATATTTTGCTGTCAGTTGCTGATGGAAGTACACATGCATGGATATTGGATGAGACTCGATAACAGAACTTTTTTAAAAAGAAACAGATTATAAAGTGGTATTCCTGTGCTCTGCAAGATGAGTGTTATATTATTAGGAACACTAGCAATGATATGCAGGCAAATTATTTAATTATTCGATGTCACTGAAACCATCAACCCTAAAAAAAAAGTATTATATTTAGTGAGTTTACTTCCGGACTCTTTGGATTTTAGTCGCGGAGAACACGTGCAAGATTCCTTACATGAATTAGGTTATTTGCTATGGATAGATCAGCTGGCTGACTTTATAGTTGTTTCCAATGTATATGGTTTCTAATATGCTTGCTTATATGTAATTTAGAGTTAAAAAAAAAACTTTATATTTCTTGCATAATTATAACATACTTATATATCAGATTCGTGGTGTAGTAATTTAATACATATAGAATAGTTGCAGAGAAAAAATTGTGTATGAAACATTTGCAGCAAAAGAAGAATCAGTGCTGGAGTCTCTAAGAGAATCGACGACTTACATAAAAAAGTTCAACAAAATTATCTCTGCGAATTCTCATGTTCATATATTTGAGGTTCCCGGGGTGTAGGCAATGACCATATATCTCAGCTTCCGATAAAATTTGGGAATTCGATCGATTCACAACATTCAACCTTTACTTCCTGTTATTCCATAACCTGTATGCAATCATGAATGTGGTACTTTTGCCTGTTATAATTTTAATTTTCATGATTTCTTATGAAATTTTATAAAATTACGCCAAAAATAAGTTGTTACAGCATTTGATATATTCACTACTAGACACCCTAAGTAATAAAACCGGTTTTTATTGGGATTTACACCAGCCAGAACATCAAAACGAACGGCGTATATATCAGATGGTGTAAGTCGTTTTTTTGCACCGACTGTGGACCCAGAAAACCTAATGTGGCACTGCTGACTAGATGATTTAATATTCATGTTAATGTTAAAATGTTGCATCGCTTTTGTGGGTCTTGATCAGATTTTGGTGTGGATCTGAAGTTTGGTCAAAAGGTTATTGGGCTGTGAATGTGAAATGGGCCTAGACCCAATGAGACAGTTGATGGACTGGTGAAACGTGGTTGTGTATAGCTAGCCGGTGCAACATGTGACGGGCCAAATGGAGCGGTGCAACGTTTTTGAGCCACGTTTTTGAGCCTTCCATTCGTAGACCACAACCAAGAAGTGAGTCATTGTGAAATTGTAGCGATGAACGTATATTAAACATGTTTTATTGTATGGGCCTGACACGGTGGGTCTTGCACTTTTGTTTGAATGTGGACTTATTGGACCTAGGCCTTGTTAAATCCAGATCGGCTAATCAAGATTAAATCGGTGTAAATTAAAATTAACCGGTGCTAAGTGTATACAAAAGTTGGGCAACGACCGCCTTGTTCATAGAATAGGCCACTGCATTAGGTGTTGTTCTAGCGCCCTACAAGGGCGCTCAAAATTAAAAACCTATAACATTACAACACTAGAACGACACAATATATATACATGGCTCGTAAAAATATCAACATCACATAAACTAGCAAAATGGAGAAGTTCAATCCTAGCTAGTTTTGTAAACCAAAAGTTATGCATCAGTTTGATCGTGAGATTCCCAACCAAAGGCTGTAAGGCTCTTTGCATTTTTACCATAATCATGAACTCGGCATTGGGGCTGATTTTGGTTGAAAGCTACTAGTTCTCACCTACATTGCAGTGTTCTAAATTCTGTAACCATTAGCAATCAAGTCCAAGGAGTACCGATAGAATGAGTCCTCAAGTCTTTCGATTACATGCATAGGGTAAGCACGTAAATCATGAACAAACAATGGAAAAAAGCAACAGTCTCACACATTTGTAAGGTCGATACATGCAATTAATCTCTTTAGAAACAACAATACTAATAACAGAAATTTTACATATATGTCGAACCTGCTCAACATTCACTCCGGCATAGAATAACACCATATTCTCTTTGGAGCATAATGTAATAACCACATTCCCAACTCGAAGATTGGACTTTGTGCTACTAAACCCCTAAACCCCAAACCCCTAAACCCTAAACCCCAAACCCCAAACTCTCCAAACCCCAAACCCCAAAAAGTTAAATATACATATTATTAATTGCAGGTTATTGATCAACTATTCGAAACATAATTTGCCGCTTGTATTATTCGAGGGAGCGTATCATCAACCTATGTATTACGGCTTTATATTAACGAAATAACGAGTTTGATAGCGTATGGGCCATAAAACCCATACAAGGTCAAGAGGCCTATACAAGGTCAAGGTCCCCGACTTGTCTTACAGCTCACACAAAGTACATACACGTGACACACCGTGCTCAACATGTGAGGAACACGGGTAGGAGCACAACAGAATCTATGGAGCTGCGCACACTGGATGAGACTCCCAAACATGCATAAAGGAAGGAGAGCTTCCTCTCTATTTCCTTAGATTCTCTCAACCTGTCACTCAGATTTCCTCTCTCTAAACACCCAAAACTAATTTGGGCGTCGGAGCGGCCGTCGGCCAAACGCCGCCCGCCCGAACTCACTTTGCTCGTTGTGCAGGTTCGAGAAGAAAGACGTCACCTTGCTGGTCGTCTGAACTACACCGGAAATCTCAAACCATATCAGAGTTTATATAGTTTGTAAATAAAATTTTACTGCACCAAAGGATCATTCCGTGTGGTGCTGCTTAGAATGAAAATGTAGAGTCTTCCACCAATAATTAGAGTCGAAGTTCACAGAGCATGTTTGCTGTTTAGAATCCTTAAAAGTACCTGCATCTGTAGGGTTCTTGATCGGAATAAAATCCCTAAAACTATTCTCTATATTCCTTCTGTTTCTTTAAGATTGATACTTTTGTTATGTCACAAAGATTAAGGAGAAATGAAATCGATGGATGAGTTGGGTGTTAAAGTAAGGGTATTAAACTAAGAGTGGTGATACATGCAGGTCCATGTTTACTAATGCAGAACCAAAATATAATATTTTAGATGCACTAGCACAATTCAGGACCACATATTGTGTTTTTCAGACGTGCATTTAGTAAATATGGAGCTGCATGTATAATTGTTGTAAACTAAACCATACCATTTTTGGAAGGTACCATTTAATTATGAATGTCCCATCAAGGCAAGTGTGTTACTAATTAAAAATTGGACGGAGTAGCTTATAATCTGAATATTTAATGTTCAGTTTAGTTTAGTTTTATTTAAATATAATTTTATAAAATTCATCTTAGTTTAGATATATTTTTATTATTTTCAATTTATTAATTTTCATTTAAGTTCAACTCAGGAATGTCAAACATGCAATTTTTGTAGGTTTAAATCACGCCCTTATTTTTCGTAAATATTCCCAATCAGGCAAATTTCTAAAACAAATTACACGAATTTAAGTTGTAAACCCGTGTAAGTTAGTATTATATATGTACTTGTTTTCATTTGTTTTATCCATGCGTGTGTAGATAGTGCAATCTCGGTGTAATAGTGCTAGGTTTAGATCACGCCCTAATTTTTCGTAAATTTTAGAAATAATTTCAAACAAAATTCATGACCAATATAATATAATTTGTATCTAGTTAAATGTATCCTTGTTTTCATTTAATACCATGTGCGATTCTAGTGCGTGCTAGGTTTTCTTAAGTTTAATAAATTCTTATATAACATTTTTCTTAATTTGGTTAATTAAAAGTCATAAATTAACCATAATTTAATTACATGAGATAATTTACATATCCGGATTGTGCGATTCTAGGGATAGGTGATTTGAAAAAAGGTATCCTAATTATTTGTAAAGTTTTTTTATTAGATAGTGAATTAATTTAGAACAAGCTCATTTTTATTATTTTATAAATTCATTAATTCTTGGTGTTTAAGTTTTTTGGAATAAAGTGTCTGCATATAGATCAAAATTAAGTTATCAATTTCTATAATACAGCGATCAAAAGATTTTTATAGAGTACATGACTAAGCAATTTAGAGATTCATTAAATGAAAGTGTTTGTTCCTTAACTATTATCATCATTTATCTTAAAATTTTGGTTTTGGTCATATTGCTGCTTTTTAGAACCTTAAAAAAATGCAAAGCTCATGATCCCATTTCTTGTAAGTAAGTATTTTGCTTGTTATAATTTGTTTCCATGTGCGTGCGCATCGTGCGATTCTAGTTTAATAGCGCAATTAGGGCTTACTTTAGACATCAGCGCGAGGCGGCCTCGATAAACCTTGATATCAAATGCACTTAGTTCCTTAAGGCCAACCCCAACACCACTAGGAAGTACTTTTTTTTCTAGATCTTCTCGAGAGAAACATCGAAAGAGGCTATAATTGCATCCACACCAGAATGGGGATCAATAGCCAGCCATTGGATGCGATCATTAAGAGACACCTTGGAAAATGGATGAATTTCGAGATGTTCTCCTCATACTTTTCGTCTTCAGGCTATAAACATAAAAGTTTTCGCGATTCGTGAAAGAGACAACCTTGTAATCATCTTTCAAGCTATCATAGCCCAAACTGACTTCTCGGTGGTCGGAAAACAGTTGAGGGCATTTGGGCAAGATTTCAGCTTCTTCTCGAGTGATGGGATTCATCACAACGCTCTTGTAAGGAAAAGGCAGTGTATGGAGAAGCAGTAAGCCGTTAACCCGACACTACGAGGTAATCATGGACACACGTAGTTTTTCTCATGAATGAAACATTTACCCGGGAGAAATTAGCGTTTGTAGCAGTTACTGTTAACACCTGAAGAGTCTTCATCTTTGTAAATGGCGAATCTCCGGTCATCAGGTATTTAGGCTCATCAGTTTCAGCGTGGATTTTGAAGTGGTTTTTTCACAAAATCCGGTGATGAAAAGGTAGAGTGCCATCGCCGTGAGACGCATCTGGCTGCTCCGACAGAATGTATGGAAGCTTGGAGAATATATGATATCCTCGGAGAGAACATCAGTCATGTCGAAGGACAATATTGCAGACATTTTCTAGGGTTTTCTTATATGAAGAAGAAACCCCATTATAATATATTTTATTATTTACGGTTTTCTTAATTTTATTTTATTTTGACAACAAAAAACTTTAATTTTATTTATAATATAGAATTGAGATGCGCCAAATCATGGGATCCCTAATATTTTCTTTTAAAATATTAAAAATCAAAACTTGCTAATTAAGACTCCTGATATCATCCGATTGTAATAACCGCGGGTAAAGGAGATGTCAAATTAATAATATTCTCTGCACCGCACTAATAATATTATTTATATCAGATGTGCGTGTGTGCATCGTGCGATATATTCTAGGGAAAGGTGCTTTGAGAAAAGATATTTCAATTATTTAAAGTTTTGTTATATATAGTGAATTAGAACAAGCTCATCTTATAAAATTAGGTTGGAATCAGCAAATGCACAATTTTAAAGATTAAGCATTTCCAGTATTTAAAATATCGGTACTATGATGGAATTAGTCCTGATAATCAAATCAACACAATTTAATCATAAATTAATTCTAATCATCCCTATCTAGAACCAAATCTTCATATGTATTCGAGCCTCTGCATTTATTTAATTTCAGGAAAAAGACAAATATTCACCAAATCATACATGCAGTGTGATGCGTGCGATATTGCACGGAGCCCAAATTTTGAGGTCTTCAAATATTTTTATATTATATATATTTGTTATATGAGGTATAATTAGAGAGAATTTATATAAAAAAATTAAAAATTAAAAATTAAACTAGAGAAGAATTGAGGAGTTCACCGTTTTTATATTATGTATGTATTTTATTATGGATGAAAATATAATTGAAAAGAATTTGAATAAAATTAAAAAATTCGGGAAAAGTTAATTGGGAGAATGAAGGACCACACAAAAAAATATTTATACCTCGAATATTACAATAACGAACACGTGCACACTCTTTAAATTAATCAAACGAGCAAGTTTCAACCCTTTTTCACACTCATCAATACAAATTTAACAATTAAAATAGTTGAGTATATTAACTTCATCTATATCTGATGATAAACCTAATCATATTATCAATTTTATGATATTTGATGTAAGAAATCAAAGTATGAAGCCGGAGAGTAATAATTAAGCAATTTTCAGGTCATATTTTTTCCAACTTAATTAGTTATAATTTATGTTCTTAAAAACCTTAGTTTATAGTCGAATGTAAAATTTATGTTCAATTTTATATTTGATTAAGTTAATTAATTTACACGGAACATCTCAGATTAGGGCGGATCTACAGTTATGCTGGATATGGCTAGAACCATACCAAAATTTTTAAAAATGGCAGAGAATTACTAATCAGTGATAAATTTCTGTGTTTTTGTTATACATGAGCCATACCATTCTGCGTTTATCCCGGTGAAGATACGCTAATAGGTTTGGTTTGGTCTTTATTTAATTTTCTCCCATAATTAAAACGGCATATATAGTTTAGATAAGCCATAAAAAGAAATAAATAAATATGAAATAAAATATGTATAAGTTGATTGCATGAGTGACAGTTAAAAAGTAGGGTGGAATCGGTACGAATACCATCATTTTTGGACAATACCATGTACCATACCAAATACTTTGGTAAACACTTTTTAAATACCGATGCCAACCAAACAAGTTGGCATACCATTATATTCATATATTGATTACCAATAAGTTTGGTTGGTATTCGGCAGGGGCGGAGGAGGAGGGGACCGGGTGGGGCCCGGTCTCCCTCAACATTTTAATTTTCCTTAATTATAGGTATTAATTAAAGTTTAAAATTTGTTTTATTGGGGTAAATTACTATATGTGGCCTCTCTCATAAAGTGTTTTTACTTTTTTACTATTGAAAAATATAGAATGATGAGTCATAAAAGGAAAGTGAGACCATAATTAATATAATATTATGTAATTACAATCAAACACAATTAGAATATGATTCTTTTAAATCTTTTTAAATATAGGAATAATATTTTTTAAATTGTATTTTTTTCTTCAAATCTCGATTGATTTCAATAACTTGTAAATAATATTTTCTTAAATATAATAGTGATCATATATCAATCCCATATAGGAATAGGTTTATTTATTTTACTTTTTTTGAACAAATAAGTTTTAATATTATTATATTTTATAAAGCAATATTATATAAAAACATTGATTCGCAATATTATAATTTGAGTCAAATTATGAGTTTTTTTTATCAAAACTAATAATATATAGATGTTATATACTATATTTTCAAAATTTTAAAAAAACTTCTATTTAAAAGAAAGAAAATCAACAAAAGATACTTGATATCAATATGATATCAAGTTTGAATTCATTATAGGCTTTCAGAGAGGAATGTGCGACTTGAAAAATATAGTGGTTCATATAATGATGCTAAATTCATCAAATTTATATATTTATCTACCAATATTTGTCTTTAATGTTCTATTTTTTTGACATTTCAATGAATTGTCGAATTTTTATTATTTTAATAGTTAATTCAAAATTTTAAGTTCCGGCCCCCCTCATATACAATTCCTAGCTCCGCCCCTGGTATTCGGTTTATACTGTACATACCAAAAGCACTTTCATCGATCTTTTTTTACAACTTTATGATAGCAAGATGAAACAAATATAGAAAAAAACAATATTCATATACAAAATAAATAGAAATATATGTAATGTGTAGAATTCATCAATAATTCATAAAAAGCAACATAGCCAAGTCACGGATGAAAACAATAATAGCAAATAGAAGTCTAGAACATGACCTTAAAATTCCATTTAAAATAAGATTAATAAAGAAAATTGAAAGTCTCAGAGTTTTTGTAGGATACTGAACATAAAAGACCAACGGTACTTGCTAGCTAGTCAAGAGTTTAAAGGAAAATGAAAGACTTAATTATTTATTTAATTAATATTTTGATTTCGGTATGGTACGGTAATACCGTGGTAATGGAAATTTGATACCAATACCGTACCAATAATAGACTATAATATAGTATACCATATCACCAATTTCGGTAATGAATTGGTACGGTATAATGGTTCCGGTTGGTATATGGTTGGTTCGGTAATTTTGGTAAATTTTTCCAAACCTATTAAAAAGTAAGAGTTTGGAAATCTTTTAACCAATCAGAGTCACACATGTTCTTAGGAATCATCAATTATCTATTATAAATCTCAAACAATGTTTGTTTATATGTAATTTAGAGTAAAAAAAAAAACTTTCGCTTCAATATTTCTTGCATAATTATAGATAACTTATATATCAGATTAAATTAGATATTCATAATGTAATAAGTTAATACATATTTAACAGTTGCAGAGAAAAAATTGTGTATGAAATAATTACAGTAAAAGAAGAATCTCTGTGCTCGAGTCTCTAAGAAGTAAGTCATTGTGAAATTATAGCGATGCAACGTAAATTTCGAAAGCATGATATTAAACAGGTTTTATTGTATGAGCCTAACACAGTGGGCCTTGCACTTTTGTTTGTATGTGGGCTAATGAAGTAATGATTGGGTCTAGCCTTGTTAAATCCAGATCGGCTAATCATGTATCTAACCATGAAGATTAAGTCTGTGCAAAGTTTACACAAAAGCTGGGTAAGGACCGCCTTGTTCATAGAACAGGCCACTGCATTAGGTGTTGTTCTAGCGCCCTACAAGGCTGGGAAAAATTAAAAACCTAGAACATTACAACACTAGAACGACAATATACATACATAGCTCGTACAAATCTCAAAATCACATAAATTAGCAAAATGGAAAAATCCTAGCTAGTTTTGTAAACCAAAAGTTATACATCAGTTTGATCAACAGATTCCCAACCAAGGGCTGTAAGCCTCTTTGCATTTTTACCATAATCATGAAATCGGCATTGGGGTTGATTCTGGTTGAAGGCTCTGCCTTGCAGTGTTCTGAATTCAGTAACCATCAACAATCAGGTCCAAGGAGTACCGACAGAATGAGTCCACAAGTCGTTCGATTACATGCATAGGGCAAGCATGTAAATCATGAACAAACAATGGAACAAAAAGCAATAGTCTCACATTTGTAAGGTCGATACAGGAAATTAATCTTTTTAGAAACAACAATACTAATAACGGAAGTTTTACATATATGTCGAACCTGCTCAACATTCACTCCGGCATGGAACAACACCATATTCTCAATGTGGAGCATAGTGTAGTAACCACATTCCCAACTCAATGATTGGACTTTGTGCTACACAAAAATGCAGAATTTGAATTAAAAAAATTAAGACTTCTTACTAGGTACAGAGGTTTATTATGATAAGCATTATAAAGTTATTCAACAATATGGATTACCTTAATATTCACAACCTTCCACTCCCAGGTTTGATGAGCATAGTACCTACCAGGTCTTATGTTGGCATCATAGTCAGCACCCAGGCTGAATTCACATTCACAAGGAAACTAATTTAATGCCAAAGAAAATAAGTGACAAATAAAATAACATTATGTGCACATAGTGTTGCACCTCATGAGCATGTCACACTCATATGGTGTCGAGGTGCTCATTATTCCTGGTCCATTTGATCGTCTATACAATAAAATATACTCTGTTTTGGTACAATGAATATTGTCCTCCAATGGTTGGTGAAAATGAAGTTTTTTAATGACATTATGTAAATGGGGCTAAATTACCAATAGTTGAAAATACTGTAAGTATAGAACTTGATCAGAAAATTTACACTCTATGGAAAGGCATAACATATAACCTTGCGCATTTCTCCTTCATGAAGTTTGTCATCCCTTTCAAAAAATTGGCTTTCCCAGTCTGTGGATCAGTGAAATATAGCGCTATAACTTGAGCCGGTTGCTGCATATTGTACGTTCTTCCTCCTCTAATTTTGAGTGTAAAAAACTAAGCAATATACCATCTTATTGATTACATACAACCAGTTTGAAAGAGTATAGAATTAATCTACAACAAACTCATATGCATACCCGCACAACATATCCATTTGCCAAGAATGGATCCAATCCTTCCTACCAGTATTGCTGCTAAATAATGGAATTCATAGACTTTGTGTGCAGCGCTAGTTTCACCCGCTTTTATCAGTTTCTGCACATGTGACATATTGTTAAGGCATACAGATAGTTGTAAACAGACATTGTAACAAGATTAATTAGGGTAATATAACCATTTTTTATAAAACTAAAAACTCACTACAAAGTCTATATTCAGTAAACAAATCCAACTCTTTGGGATCAATCCAGCAGTACTCGTCGCACGGGTGACCAACTCTCTCTTTAGACTTCTTGATGTACATTCTTGCAATTTGCGTCTTCCAATTACGAACTCTATCACTCTTGTACGTTGTCCATATCCTCTTTAGTTCAGCGTGCTCCATCTTGTTTAAAGCGGTCCTGAAGTTCCAGCTAGACCGGTACAATGAAACCACACCGTGTTTGCTAATTAATATTTAATGCAAAAATTATGTGAACCAGTCATGAAATTAAACAAACACACAAGACAATTGAAGTTGTTCACATTACCAATTGAAGTTGTATACAAGAATAACCTCGATATTTGATATCTTGCTGTTTGGATGAACCTCGACCATTGCTACCAGTGCTGCATACTTGGGGCCTGATGAGAACATTTAAAAAAAATTCCTAATAGAGAGCCCGATGAAATTTGGTTTGCAAGAGAAAATTTAATACACAAAGTAGAAAAATATTAAGATAAAATTAAAATGATGGTTCTTTTTCAAATTTGGGTCATTATTTTGGCTTACATTTTAAATATATGAGCCTTAAAAATAAATTATTTTTAAAAATATACAACACCTGATTTGTTTTTTTAAAAATGGGGCCTTATTTTAGCCTATTGTTTAGAGGAGTGCAGGTTTCACTTGATTCAGCTTTAGACCACATCTGATTGCTACCTTGCCGAACTCGGAATGAACCTCTCGGTCGTTGGCATCTTGTCCACACCTCGGCATGAACCTCGATCTTGGATATCTCGCTGGTCAACGGAGGTCCATCTGCATTGAATGTTGAACTTGAACTAATTTGCTACTAATTACATTATATTGACCTATGAAATTTGTAGTAATTTTATTAAAACACTATCTCCATCAATTACATAATGTCCAGCAAATTTTTTGAAATAACTTACACAAGAGTTTGCCATGTTGATTAAAGGATTGTTCTCTACAACTTACTTTTGTTGAATTGAATTGAATTATACTGGGTTGAACTGAAACACACTAGTGAAGTAAAACATTAATGTATAAAAGATTATAACAACAAAGTTAAATTTAGTTGAATTTCATCAAACTAAACTAAGCTGAACTAAAGTAATAAATTTACTAAAATAATAAGAACCGGAATAAACTAAAAAATATTTATACAAGCTTTAACAATCTCAATAGAAGGAATCCAGAATTAGTCAAAGAATTCATTAATCTTGTCGTCTAGCAAAGGCATTTGAGAGCATTTTCAATAGTAAGGAAATAAGGAGTGCTTTTTAAATTCTACATTGTCACTATTGATAGAATCTAAGTAAAGAACAAATTCAATGATGGTATGATTCTTAAATTCTATACATCATTAATTAATAAGAGCAAAAATAAATCTTCCAAATATTACATATTAAATTAGGCAGTGCTCCTAAAATAAGAATTAACTATCTAATAAGAAATGCCCCTTAAAAATCAACAATGGTAAATAATAAATAAGGAGCACTCATTATTAAGAAAATTTGGGTTAAGAAGTTCCATTGGAGATGCCACGACTCTTCAATGGAATATTTTGACAAATGATAACATAGTGATGCGAGACATTCTTCACCGGGAAATTATAATGCCCGAAAAAATCAAAACTTCTCTGTTCCAATTCATCGTGAAAGATGGTAACGGTGTCAAGGGCTTGGTAGATCCCGGCATCACAGAGAAAGAGAAGGCTCTTGAGTGGAAGGATTACGTCAGCATGATTTACACTAGATATCATGAAGCAAGAATAACTGGCCTGAAGATGTCAAGTAAGTCATTTTTTTCTTGACAATTAATTACATTTCTTTTGAGAAACGTTAACTCACAATAAAAAATTAGGGAATTGTTAAACGCATTCCCATATTTACTATCGCAGTCCGATATTTTGAATGAACTGACGTATATACCCTTGATTTAAAAAGATATATCACTGGAAATTAAACATCACTGGAAAGATATATAGAGATTTGTTTTGGGAAATTGTAAAATCTTGATTGAATACTGAAAGGGTGATTCTATTTACACCACCCCAATTGCTAAATACACCCACCTGGCCCACTTTTGTCTAAATTAACGTGTATCACTTACTCAACTTATAAAATTCATATTTATTACTTGTTAACTTCTAGACATAATTGGTAAGGGTTTTTGGGTGAACCCTCTCTTCATCTAATATGGTATCTTTTTATTTATATCCATTTTAAAAAAGTCATAATACACATTTTCAGAAATATTTTAATTAGAATAGAAATAAATAACATCTAAATTACTATTCAATTATTTAAAATATTGATTTATATCGGAATAATATATAAGAAAAATATTTATTTTCACTCCAATATTAACCTGACCATCTTATTTTATAATTTAACTTTCATATCGCTGATATTTTCAATAAATTTGAACACAAATTTCTATTTTACGTCAAAAAATACCAATCTAACCATATTTCAAAATATTGACCTAGTTATTCTATAATTTTTGATATTGAATGTGAGTTGGAGCTGGTTGGGTAATACTAACCATTTTTTTTGTAAATGTTTAATGCAAAGTCTCTAGAAAGTCCAACTTTCCTAAGTGTTATGGAACTACCACTATATATTTAAGGTCAAGTGATACTATTTTGTGTTAAAACATTGATAGTATCAAAGTGAACATATAGTAAAACATGTTTTAAAGCAAAAATTCATGAATTTACATTAAAACATTAATAAAATTCAAATAACAAATTTTGCAGTTCAAATTAAAAGGTACATTGTATAAGTTAAAACGTATAAAGACTCTTATGGAAAGTCAGGAAAGTTGGACTTTCAGGAGACTTTCTCAATGTTTTATCAATATAATGTTAATATATATTTTTATTAATTTTCTATATTAACGTGATTTAAAATGTGGTATCAAATAAAACTTTTTAAACAATATTCAAGAATACATAATTTACCTGATATAATAATAATTTACCTAATACCATAATACCCTAATCAAATACAATAAGTAGGACACATTTTGCTATACACGTAATAAATACGGTAGGTGCAAATAACATTTCTATCTACACCATGTGGTCCACCAACTTTTTATGATATCGAGATTATTTTCACCATTAGAGTGGTGTAAATAGCAACACCCATACTGAAATTATGCATGAATTTACTGCTTGTTTATGTACTGAAAGTAGGGGATAATTAATGATACGGTGGTTCCAAGAGAGAGGGAGTGAGAGTTTTATAAAAAATTAATGTTAATTTTTTTTAATATTAACTAAACTATGGTAATTCTTACAATACTTATGATATTCGAATTATTTTTATTAAAAAATCCTTGCATAAGAAGTTAGCGAATGAGCTAAACTATTTTGAACTATAGTGATTCAATAAGGTTTTTTCAAGGTATGAATTTCAAGTAAACCCCTAATCTGATATTTACTTATAATATTAATCAAATTATTTCTATTAAAATGATCATTAAAAGTTTGCTATAATAAATCTAATAAAAAAATTTATAAAATAATCTCATATAAATGTGAATTAAAGAACGGTCATAAACTTCAGATATATGGAGATTTCACTCAATAGTTTATCTTAAAAAATAAAATTAGTATCACCACATTTACCTAAAATTCATTAATTTTTATCTTTACTAAACTAAAATTTCTTAACCGATCTAAATCAAGGCCAAGTATCTCTGTTACTTAACCGATCTAAACTATGTTATTCACTCCCTTATTAATTATTATAGTATCTATTATAAATTATGATATGGAAGTGTATCATAATTTTATAGATAATTTTTTAAAAAAGTTAAACCACCAAGAAATCAGTGGAGTGAATTTTTATTAGGTATCCCTACACCGTGAAATGACAGAAATAAAATACAGATAACTCCCAAAAAGGAGGCAACCAGTGCGAATCTCCACAAGTGGAGGCGATTTGTGAGATCAGAGAAGTTTCTAAACATACAGCTATTCTAAATCTTCTCTGTCTTAAACTACAAGCACTAAAACCATGCCAACTTATTTAAAAAAAACAGATTTTCTTCCTGCTCCTAAATATAAACTCTTCACTAATGTACAGCATTCTAGGGTTCCAAAGAATTCACCCCCTCAGTTAACAGTGTCAAAACAACCGGTTCTATTAAAATAAAGACCCTCTACCTGTACCCCTCAATCACGTTGCGGTCGTCCCACGGTAAAAGGGAGTTCCTGATTGTGTTTTAGGGCAAGTAGAGTAATCCAAAAGTATACCAGACTTACATCTAGCCATGAAAACTAAGAAAGATTCATCTAGAACTATAACTAGAGATTGCCATATAGATTTCTTCTTAGAGGTGATATAGTCCATCATCAAGAAAAGAAATAAATCACAAAAACCCTGTTTAAAACATATCCCCATTATTTCAAATGAAAACTAAAAAGGAAAAGAGCTAAAAATAAACTAAGAAAAAGAAGAAACCCTTTTGTGACGGCAGACTTGGCGGTGATTGACGGATTCTGACCAGGCGCATGACGCCAGCTTCAAACTCGCCGGCGCGTGCCGGAGCGCGCTAGCAGAAACTGGACGTCCGGCGCGGTGGAGCGTGACCACACGCGCGGGCGCATAACCTCACCGACAGGACCGTGGTCGCCTCCTTCTCGCGGATACGACGAGGACGTCATCGAAAAGGTGTTCTCCGATCGTATCTGACTTGGTATCGCCGGCGGCTGAGCTCGGCCTCTACCCTCTAAAAATCTATAATTTTATAGATAAAGTTGAAAGAACACACTCTTCACACTTTTCACATTATTCAATTTTTTATTATGTTATTAATATAAAAGCACGAGTAATGGTTACACCTTTTTTCAAAAAATAATGTTTACACCATATAATAAAGTGTATTATTATAAGACTAATTTAAGGAATTACTATATTTCAAATGTTTAATGAAGTTCATTAATCCTTGTAGTAGACTAATCTAGATTGAATGTCAATAATCATAAATGTAATTATTCTTTTTGAAAAATGATTACAACGAGTGGTTGCTAACATCTAATCTAACATTCATATCAAAAGATATTCAAACTAAACGTAATTTGACTCATAATCATATTACAAATAACATATTCATAAAGTGTAATACTACCCTAAATAATATTTTTTATTATGTAATTATTTGTTTTGAAAAATTTCATTCAGGATGTTCGAAATCACTCAACAACAATTACACTAATTGGTTGTTAAGATAAAATCTAATAATTTGATCAAAGAATATTTGAATTAAATGTAACCTGACTAATTGTCATGTTACAAATAAGAGGCCCATAAAAATGTGATACTACCCTCAATAGTATTATATTATTAATTTCATGATACTTTCTAATCATTAATATAATATTACATTCTTCTAATTAAAATATTAATTTTTTAAATTTAAGATAACAAGTCCTGTATATTATGATTAAATAATATTTCACCTCTATAAAGCATATACTTGAAATAATAACATAAATAAATTTGGGATTGGGTTAAAATTAAATGCATGGGGCCGGATTGGATTTGGATATAAATGTATGGGAATCTGATTGAGAATAAAATGAATGAATAAAGTGGGTTAATTGTAAGTTGGACTTTGAATAAATGCAACTCAACTATTTAAGGGTAAATATGGAAGTTTATGTATAAATATGGATTACAAAGTAAATTTGAACTGCATCTACCAATTGTCAAAATTTAGACTTGATTAATATCTCAGACTTTAACCGTACGTGCTTCACAATAATTCTGTTTTGTATGTTTTTGCTTAATTTTATTTATTCTTTATACTTATTTGAATAACTTAATTGGTTTCTAATTTTATTATTTTATTATTTCCTATTTCTGCTGTACTGTAGCTTTTGAAGTTCTTGATGTGTTAACAATTCAACACATGGACATCCATTTTATAGATAAATCACCTTAACTAATCTAAATTACTATATATTTCTCTTAAACACAGATGACCAAAGTTTTAATATTCGCCGTCAGATACATCCAACACGACAGTAATTTAACCTCAATAATAGTAATTTTATTAGTTTTCCTCCCATTTTTATATTCAATGCAGTACAAACTCAATAGTAACTGCTCCACGATCTATCAGCAGTTCGATTTACTTCACAATCGTGATTAACTTCTCTCGCATCCCTCAATAACCACACGTTTTAATTAGCTTCTTCTTCCCATTCATCCTACTTCCCATGATTTAGTGATCAATTTCTCCGATGTCCCGTAAGTTTTCTTAACCCTATACATCTCTCGCAAACGAGATCACGACCTATGGCGGTTCCATCGCCAGAAAGGCGCAGAGTAGATGACAGCAGGGAGGGGAGGACGCGTCGAGTTCGAGGTGGCTCGCCTGATCGGCCATGGTTGGATTCAGCAAAGTGTTCAGAGTGCCTGTGATGTGTTTGATAATTTGGCCCAAAGAGTGCCTGTGCTCAGACTCCCGTAAGTTTATTGGATTATCTCTATCTGCATACCATCATTTAGCATTACTCCCTGTTGTTGTACTTTGCATTTTGGTTGACTTGGTTTATCCACTTAAAAGTTGATTATTTGTGGGATTTTTGGCTAACTCAGTCGAATTTATGTAGTTCATTGGAAACTATCAAGAAAGTAATGGTCTCAAGCGTGGTTGGGGTGCTGGTAAGTACCTTTCATGATCTTGTTGCAATTTGCTTTGTATTTGCATTTTGATGTGTTAATATGGTTTGCTTTACAATTATCATGATTTGTTCGCTCTTTTTGACAGTGATTTTTGCTGAGCCTGTTGCACTCATTGCTGTTGGCACTGTTCATCGAGTTTGCATCACAACTTTGTGATGGAAATTGTCGTTTGTGTTAATTCTATAAGATTTCCGGAATAATTTAATTCAGGGTGGGTCTCTAAGCTAATCTTATGCCATAATGGTTACAGATGAAACTTAGTTACACGAGTCACTACATGAGTAATGTTTATGGACTTAATTTACTAATTTGCTTGGATTAATTAATCTATGAATAGAAGATTGCTTCTGGTGGTGATAAATAATTCGCTTCAGCTTGAGTTTGCTTATAATAGAGCTTGAACTCTTTATTTTATTTTTTTAACAGTGCTTGAATTCCCTGACTGATTTTATTTCACCTCTTAAATTAATTTGGCCTGCATTTGAGAAAATTTTGCCTTTATAAGCTTACTGCTAATATGTGCAAATATATGTTGAAGTCTGATAATATGATGAAAAAAACTGAGGGAATATTATCAAGGTTCAGGGAAAACCAAATGATATGGTAAATACAAATTTTAGACCAAACTGTACGCCTACAGATTATAAACTTCTAGCAAGATCATAATTTTAGCTTCAAGATATATTTTATGCGTGTGTTGGTGGGGCAGGCGAATGTTTCTGGTCATAAAAATTGTTCACTTTTTTTCCTTGCCTATAACATCTTTTGCTTTCAGAAAAACATTGAGGGTGATCAGTTTACATACTCACAACTTATTATTAATATCATGCTCTTCTATTCTTCTTTACTACGAACTAGAAATAATGCATAACTTATTATTGAACCAGATCAATTTTCATTCATCTATCCTCTGTTTAGCTACCTAAAAGCTTTCCATCTAATTAACATGTAAATGGTGAATGATGTAGCAAAATATGATATCAATACCCAACTAATTTGGTTTAAGTGTGTAAAACAAATAGTATGGTTTTTTTTAACAAAGTAGTTTAAATTGTTCCCTCTTTTTCTGTTTTTGGGTTGTGATTGGAGAAAGGAAACCCCTAGACTTTTAGGCGAGCTTAAGGTCCAGTTCAAGGAGCTCATTTTTAAACATGCAGTACCAGTTTGTTGTCTATCATATTCTTCTAAGTTGTGTTTGTTTACCATTGAGTTCTTTGGTTAATGGTTAACTTTGATTGTTAATGCAACTTTTTGTTCTCGGTTGGCCTTCTGTATGAGCTCCACAAATTTTCTGGGATGATGCTGACTAAAAGTGAATCCAAATCGAAGAGGTATTGTGTTCACAAGTTTATTGCTTAATAGTTCTAGAAATTCACAAGTTCAGATGAATATGGTATTGTGTTTTTAACTACTTGATGTTATTGTTTGCACGTATTTTTTGGTGCAGCAGCCAACATGCTACGCTACTGTTTCTATGTTTTGTCTGCTGCAATTTCTGCGAACCTGGAATACTTGAGTCTACAAACTGATAAACTTTTCAGGATATATAGTGTTCATTATTAGAATTGTCATTTTATTTTCTGCTATGAACTGAAAATCAGTACTTCTCTGGTTGCTCTAATCAATCTATACATCTAAAAAGATTGATTACTGACTTTTGTTTTTTATTTTGGTAGAATAAGTTGCTCTCTTTAGTTATGGCTCTTATTGTACTAAGCACTTTTTTTCTCTATGAATGAAAATTCATTAATACTGAACTATTGTATAACCTTACACATGCTTTTGGTGTGGTGTTTTTTCTTGTTAATTCGTTCTCTATTGTTTTCTCATGTAGTAGTGCAACTTATTGGGAGGATGAAGTCTTGCTGCAATTTCCGAAGAGTTTGCTGAAACTTTAACAGTCTCTCTTTTGTGTTCAGTTTAATTGGTTAATGTGAACAATTTTTTGTTCACTTTAAGAAATGCCAAAGGTTTCTAAGTTGAAGTTGTTTGTGGTTGTATTTGGTAGTTAAAATTCTTACCTTGTAAATTAAACAATTTACAATAGGTAAGAGTTGCAGTTATGAATATTTCTAGATTTGTTTTCATTTTTACCAAGTTTTAGTACACACATATTGTTGTAGAATTATCTTTGTTGCAATGTTCATTTGGTTTTATGTTTTAATTTTCAAAATGGGGTTGGTTTATAAAATATCTTCTTCAATACCTATATATGATACAACTTTCAACAAAATATTTTGAAAGAAATAGTTGCCGTGCTACGGGCATTAAAACTAGTAATTTCTATTTCTGCTGTACTGTAGCTTTTGAAGTTCTTGATGTGTTAACAATTCAGTACATGGACATCCACTTGTAACCCTAGGATCTGTTTTTATTCAATTATATATCATGTATATATCCTTTATGTATTGGTATAAATAGGCAACCTACCCTCAAACTGATCGGTTTAAAAGGTGGTAGAGTTGTGTTTCGAATGCACATGTACCATTAATATCTGACCAGAAATGAACTTTTTAGAAATTGAATTAAAAAAATAATGTATTAGATCGATGTAATAGCTTGTACATCTAGATTAAATAAACTTTTATCAAATCATATTATGTCATAACAAAACTTAAATATACTTGAAATAAACTACAAGTAAAACATGTAGACCATGACTAATTTATTAAAGCATGATCGGTGATTATTTTACTGACGGTATCGAGTGTTTCGGGTAGGGATCGTGGAAAAGCTCAAGAATGGTGAGAAAATTACTGGAAATACTGGTGAGGAATCTTGGTTTCGAAGTGGAGGAGTACCAAATCTGGAGTCACTCATAGGTTTCAGGATGGTTAACTTAAACTTTTACCCAGTTTGCCCCTAATCCAGATCTAACCGTTGGCGTGGGACGTCACTCTGACATGGGAACTTTGATGAAGATGGATGAAGAGGAAGTTGATAAGAAACAGGATTGGGTAGAAATTACTCCGATCCCAGTTGCTCTAGTCATCAACGTTATATATCAAAAAAATATATATATATATATATATATATATATATATATATATATATATTGATATATGAGAACTCACCTTTTTCATACTTATCTGCAATACTTCAGTTCTTAATACATATATTTTAGAATAAAACTTAAAATGTTGTATTATGTCAATTCAGATATATAGAGGTGCCATTAATTATTAGAGAACGAAGGAATTTTATAGATTTCATTTCAGAATTCAGTTTCAAATGACCAAGAGCTTTTGTTTTATATCTCAGATTCTAAGCAACGGCAGGTATAAAAGTGCTGAACACAGAGTCCGTACGTACAACAAACAAGACTTCAAGAGTGTCCATTATTCCTGTTTTCACGACGCCGCACAGATCTGAGCTCTATACCGAGAAGTGATTTTCAAAGATTACATTAACAACGTTTTTGGACTTTGCCCATGCTGGAAAGATATCCCTGGACTTTGCCAAAATATAACTGTGCATCCTAGTTTCATGCTTATATTTGTATTAAACCCTATATGTTAGTCTTAATTGTATGGTTGGTTCTCTGTGGGGCTTTGCTTCAAACCTATAAATTCCCGCTTTAGATATAACAGGAAGCGTATGAGATTGGATTAGCCTTCATCAAGAAAGCTGGGAGTTGAACACAAAATAAATTTCATCAGCTCCCTGGCTCATCCTGCACTAGATCATCTCCTCAAAAACCTTAGATTTTAATTACATCTATCATCCTACTGATAGTATATATATAGATACTGCTCTGATATGAAAACTTATGTTGAAATTTAAAGGCCGGCCGGGAACAAGGGAGTTTGACTTTGTTTTTGTTGATGCTGAAAATTAAGATGCATATGAAGATTTGATTTTGAATATCACATTGCCACTTGGCTCCCAAAGAAATTTGTCAGGGTTTTTCGTCAGATCAAACAGTCTGCCCGAAATATGCACAAGATTAATTTAAATTAATTCGTGCGATCTAAATTACATAACAAGCTATGTAAACAAGGTTATTCCATGTTTACATACATACTAACAAGCCCTAGCTCATCTAAATTATTTGATTTATTTAATATCCAGTATTTTAACCAATGAAACTTGTTATATAATTTAAGAAAACCTAGCGCACACTAAAATCACACGATTTGTGCACGCATTAAAAATATTCAAAGAACTTTTGAGAACGCAAATATCCAAATGGGACTATTTAAATCTTCTATTTTTTTTGTAACAAACAAATTAATATACGATTGAATAATACGGTTTAAAATGTACATAAAGCTTTTAGATATTATTTACTTTTATGATAAACCAAAAATTAAACTAACATTTTAACATATTATTTACTTTTAGGTAAGAAGAAAGGAACGTGAAGAGCATTCCAGTTTGACTTTGGAAAGGAAAATCCTCCTCAATGCATGAGAACCAGATGCTGAAGCAGCCTCTAAATGTTTGCCCTAATTGATGTTTGCCCTAATTGAGGGACCTCGTGCATCCATATATCTCCTGTGGAAACTTCGGTATAAATAAATTTAGCAAACTAATAAAGACAAGTTAGAAAAATAAAACAAACTAAACTCCCTTCTCTTCTGTTATAGTTCAATTCCCCTTCAGTTCGATAATGAAATGCGGTCTAATATATAATTATTACCAATTATAGTTTCTATTATATTAATTTTCATTTTAATTTATTGTACTAGAATCGCACGATCCGCGCACGCATGAAATTAAAAATAAACCTTGCACTTACATACTAATATTACTTATGATATAAATTTGGTATACACCTTCAATTCCTGATATTTGTTGGAAATTGTTTTTAAAATTTTCTTGATTGGGAAAATCTACGATAAACTAAGGGAGTGATCTTAACCTAGAATCTTTGCACGAGAATCGTGAAATTTGCACTCATATTTGTGAAATTTTCCTAATAAAGAAAATTTACGGAAAATATGGGGTATGGTCTAAACCTACATAAATTGTACATGGTAATTCTAATTTAATTAGGACAAGTTTGACATATAAATCTGGAATGAAATGGAAGTTTACAAAATACAATATATTTAAGTTAAGCTGAATATTTTATTAAATTATATTTCACGAAAGCTGAATATGAAAAAATATTCAGATCAACTATATATAGATATTAGACTCTAAAATTTTTTAGGGATTCCGTCCTGATCAAGAAACCCTACAGATGCAACTCTAGCACACATGTAGATTCCGTCACTAATCTCCACTGAATCCTGATGGAAGACACATATTGAATGATCCTTGGTGCTATAAAATTTTACATCAAAAATATATAAAATCATTTTTTTGTTAATATAAGCCATAGTACATAGATGATGCTCCCTCTGGAGTAACATAAGTGGCACAGTCACACACTAGCCATTTTCAGAGGCACACATTCTCAGAAAGATAGGAAATCCGACCATATTTCTTCTCTAAATGAACTCCCGCCTCTTCAAGCATGCGATCCTTGCCCAGAAATCGCTGTACCAAGCGGGGATGACAACTTTGTACTCCGGCGGAAGAGTAATCGGCGGCGGGATTGGTCGGAATCCGTACAGTCAGATTCAGCAGAGTGAAGGGTATTCCCGGTTCAACCACAAGGCTAAGGACTTTGGTTTGGCCGGAGACGCCGACAATCGTTCCTGCAACTCTCTCCGGCACGACGTCGTCTAGGATCGGCCTTGTCGGTTGGTATCTGGGCATGATCAAGTCGAGACCCGGCCATTGTCACGAAGAGCATGACCTGCGGCCTGACACTTGCTGGGAAATGTTGAGATCTAGGGTTATGATTTGGTGAGGACACTAAGAATGGCTGGATATGGGATGTTCAAAGAGTTTTGCAGAAGTGTGAAGTGATGTTGTCACCACGCTGAAGAAGATCGTAATGGGACAGACTTTGTATGATAACTGTATCCAAACCATGAACAGACCAGTCTTTTAGGTATCTAACTATCTATTTTACTTAGTTGAAAGCATTATGTAGTCTTGCTATAGAATGATGCAGTAGGAATTCTGGCATTTTGATATTTTTCAAGGACTTCGCGTAAAATGTAATGTCGAAAGTTCCCGTCTTGGAGGCTAACTCTTGAACTCTAAAAAAAAAATAAAAAATAATAATATAAGCGGCAGATTGTTGATTACTATTAACCTGCAAATTGATACTCCCTCCGATTCACAATGTTTGGCACACTTTGACTACACGTTTTTCCATGACATGTTTGACCGTTAATAACTTCATTTACATATAATAATAAATTATAAAATTTATATATTTAAAAACTACATGTTACTGTGAATCCAAAAATATCTCATACGATGATATTAACCTTCACATACTATGTGAAATTTATGGTTAAACATGAAAGAAAAAAATTGTAAAAAAGTATGCCAAACATTGTGAATCGGAGGGAGTATACATTCACTATTCTTTGCCAACACCACTCCTATTGTTTTGCAAAATGGTCACGTAGTTGCCATTTTCTGGATGATATCTATGTACAAATAAACTCGGCCTTCAAGGCCTCCTTTTTATTTTTCTGTATTATTTTCTTTCGGATTTAGGGTGCCCAATAAATTTAAAATTGTACTGTACAGTAAAGAAAAAATCCCGATCAAGAACCTTGGTTAGTTGGAATGATGTTTACATTTCTGCCACGAGATTTACAAAGCCCAAGAAACTCCAACTTTCATCTACGTAGGAAGTTAATAATTCATATTGCAGCGTCTCATGTTATAATAAGGTTAAAAAGTGCAACGAACGGTCCACTTTGCATAGTAATAGTATAAGAAATTTTCATGAAGAAACACAAATACAGTATTAAACAACTGAATTTAAGAAAGATCGCTTGACATTTGTCAGATTTTTCATCATATCAGTTCAACAATCTGCCCAAAATTTGCCCGTCAGATATGCCCAGAGTTAAATTAATTCGTGCGATTAATATTTCGTGCGATCAATAATTCGTGCGATCAATTCGTGCCCACTTTTAATGTCAAGCATTTTAACCGAAGAAAGTTGTTTTATAACTTCAGAAAACCTAGCACACAAGATTCGCACGATTTGTGCACTCATAAAAATATTCAAATAGCCAACTGGGACTCTTTAAATTATCTGATATTAGAGCTACCATCTAAATCTTCATTTTTCTGTAACAATCAAACAAATGAAACGAATGTCATCATCTCTAAGTCTTTTAATTATTAATAAATTTTGGGTCAAAGAAAAGCGGATTATATATATACTGACATATTTCACCTCTCAAGTTTAAGTCGATAACCTTATTTTAATAATATGTGTGAGAAGGTTATTCTACATGTACTCTCAAGAGAAGCAATAATGATTGGACTGAAATGTAACACTAAATCACAGACCATTGGACTAAGAATTTTTGGACCCTTCCACATAAATTTCTTCGTTAGTTAAATTCACAATTTATATCACACATTAATCAAAACATGGATGAATATCTGCAATTATAAAGTTAAATTTTAAATTTTATTTATTCATAAATAAAAAATATGACACTGAATTACAGATCTACTATGTATAGTCGGTAGATGATGGAGTACGCGCTGCAACTAGGGCAATCATAGGCTTCATGAGGTACTGTATGTTGAGGCTACGGCGCTTCAGGATATATTCTTCAAAGAAGATTTGAAGATCAAGATGCATATGAAGATTTGATTTTGAATATCACATTGCCACTTGGCTCCCAAAGAAACTTGTCAGGATTTTTCGTAAGATCAAACAGTCTGCCCGAAATATGCACAAGATTAATTTAAATTAATTAGTGCGATCAAGGGTTATTCCATGTTAACATAAATATTTACAAGCCCTAGCTCATCTAAATTTTTTGATTTATTTAATATCCAGTATTTTAACCAACGAAACTTGTTATATAATTCAAGAAAACCTAACACGCACTAAAATCGCACGATTTATGCACGCATAAAAAAAAATATTCAAAGAACCTTGGAGAACGCAGATATCCAACTGGGACTATTTAAATCTTCTGTTTTTTTGTATCAAACAAATTAATATCCGATTGAATTATACGGCTTAAAACGCGCGTACATAAAGCTTTTAGATATTATTTACTTTTATGATAAACCAAAAATTAAACCAACATTTTAACATATTATTTACTTTTAGGTAAGAAGAAAGGAACGTGAAGAGCATTCCAGCTTGACTATGGAAAGGGAAATCCTCCTCAATGAGAACGTGATGCTAAAGCATGCCCTGACTGTTTGCCCAAATCATGGGATCTCCTGCATTCATATATCTCCTGTGGAGACTCCTATATTAATAAATTTAGCAAAATAATAAAGATATGTTATAAAAATAAAACAAACTAAACTCCCTTCTCTTCTGTTATAATTCAATTCCATTCAGTTCGATAATAAAATGCAATCTAACAATATATAATTATTACCAATTATAGTTTTGATCACATTAATTTTCATTTTAATTTACTATACTAGAATCGCACGATCCGCGCACGCAGGAAATATACATACTAATTAATTAAGAAAACCTTGCACATACATACTAATTAATTACTTATAATGTAAATTCATTATACAACTTAGATTCGGGATATTTGTTTGAAATTGTTTTCATAATTTTCTAGATTAGGAAAATTTATGAAAAACCAAGGGACTGATCTTAACCTAGCATCTTTTCATGAGAATCGTGAAATTTGCTAAGTAAAGAAAATTTACGAAAAATAAAGGGCATGATCTAAGCCTACACAAATTGTACAAGTAATTCTAATTTAGGATAAGTTTGACATATTTGGAATGAAATGAAAGTTAATAAAATACAATATATTTAAGTTAAGCTGACTTTTTATCAAATTATATTTCATGAAAACTGAAATGAGCTGAGCTGAAAAATATTCATGATTAACTATCTATAGAGGTTAGACTCTTAAAAGTTTTAGGGATTCCGTCCTGATCAAGAACCGTATAGACGCAAGTACTTTCAAGGACTCTAAACAGCTAGCACATATGTAGATGCCATCACTAATCTCCACACTCTGAATCCTAATGGAAGACACATATTGAATGATCATTGGTGCTATGAAATGTTATGTAAAAATATATATGTAAACTCAGTTTTTTTTGTTAATATTAGCCATAGTACATAGATGATGCTCCAGAGAGTAATATAAGTGGCAGATTGTTGATTATTTGTAATAAATTGATTTATTGGCACATAAATTGATTTATACATTCACTATTCTTTGCCAACACCACTCCTGTCTATATTCCTTTGCAAAATAGTCATGTAGTTGCCATTCTCTGGATGATATCTATGTGTACAAACAAACTCAGCCTTCAGGGCCTCCTTTTTATTTTCCTGCATTGTTTTCATTCGGGTTTAGGATGCCCAATAAATTCCAAATATGACTGTACAGTAAAGAAAAAATCCCGATCAAGAACCGTGGTTAATTGGATGATGTTTACATATTCTGCCACGAGATTTACAAAGCCGAAGAAACTCCAACTTTCATCCACGTACGAAGTTAATAATTAATATTGCAGCGTTTCATGTTATAATACGGTTATCACAGGCTACAGATGTTGGAACGAATATGTAATTATACAGCCATTAAATAGTTATAGTTTCGACACTGATGATTAGATAGCTTTTCACCTACCTTGTTTAGGATGATCTGAGGCCGTGTGAATCGATTGTAAGTATCTAATTGCTCTTGAAATGTTTTCAGAAGGCTGTTCGACTGTTCGAATTGAGGATCCTCAAGTGCCAAAACGTTTTCACTTGCAAAATTATCACGTCGGTGATGAGTCAGGTGATCAAATCATGAATATATCAGAGAGTACGTACCTGAAGGAGATGATAACTTAACAGGGGGAGCCTTGAGGATAATAATGATGACTTTGTCAAGGCACCTGTCTGCAATGACTCCATTAATGTTGCTTGATTTTTCGAGAGAGAAACAAAATATTTGATTTGCTGGAGATTAAGTTTCCTCCTGAAATTGATAGGTAGATCATATATACTATGATCAGCCGAATTGGTTGAGCTCTTCATGACATATTCATTCGGTTCTATATGATTATTAAAATTCATAGATAAGCAATCCTTCTGTCGTAATCATTATCAAACATAATATAAATTAGTAGTAATATTTGAAAGGAAATCTGTGTTGCTTACATTACATAGAGAATTCCCTTAGAGTTAGCCGCCAAAACCCTATCTTCTATTCTTTCATCCACTTCTCCAGGATTCTCCAGGAAGGTAGATGGGAAACAAATTGTTGATTAAATAGATTAGTTTTTGCTATTTAATAATTATGAATTGTCCTCATTGGTAGGTAATTTGGTTAGTTATACTTATTAAATAAGTGTGAATTATCTACATTGGTGTTATTCTTCGATTTGATTATAAGAGCATGTGTCCACAATATAGTTGATCTGGTTTCATGTTTTGGTCTTTAATTACCTGATTCTAAAGTTGGTGTCGTATTCTCGATGTGGCTTTGCTACGTCATGTTTCCATCTGTGATTTATGTCTTTAAACGTGTTAACCATTTGAAAACATATGTCATTCTCCAAATCAAGTGGTCTTATAGTGTACCAAATCTCTGCTTGACATAACGGCTGGTGCATATAAATTCTTCTCTACTGGTGATTTTCGTGATTAGCAAGTTAATGTTACAGAGAGCGTTATTGCATGCATACTGGATTGAATCCAATTTATAATAGATGGTCAGTCTCGTCAATATGTAATTTAATTACTCATGTAATAGATTAGACATTTTGCACATCAGTTTTACTGCAATCGCATTAATTAGGCGTCACAGTCTTATGAATGGAACTTCAAAAAGCAATTTAAAATGAATTCATATTCATTTTTTGAAATACTGTCATTATTAAACTAAATAATTCTTAATTTCTTAAAACTTTCAACTTCGACTCTAAGATCAGAGTGATCATCCAATGTCACCAAAAATAAGCCAAATACAACACTAATCCCAGGTGTGGCAGAAAAAGAACTTTTTTAAACGTCAGAGAATACTTCAGCACATTTGACAAATTAGGGCACAAAACCCTGAGTTTGTATAGTTATCTAAACTAAATTTCAACCTAGTCCAGGCCTCACATCCAGAAAATCATATTATATATATATATATATAGATATATATATATATATTAAACTTAATAAACTTAAAAAGTGCAACGAGCGGTCCACTTTGCATAGTAGTATAAGAAATTTTCATGAAGAAACACAAATACCGCCTTAAAGAACTGAATTTAAGAAAGATCGCTTGACATTTGTCAGATTTTTTCATCATATCAGTTCAACAATCTGCCCAAAATTTGCCCGTCAGATATGCCCAGAGTTTAAATTAATTCGTGCGATTAATATTTCGTGCGATCAATATATAATTCGTGCGATCAATTCGTGCCCACTTTTAATATCAAGCATTTTAACTGAAGAAACCTGTTTTATAACTTCAGAAAACCTAGCATACAAGATTCACATGATTTGCGCACTCATAGAAATATTCAAATAGGCAACTGGGACTTTTTAAATCATCTGATATTAGAGCTAACATTTCAATCTTCAGTTTTCTGTAAAAATCAAAGAAATGAAACGAATGTCACCATCTCTTAGTATACATCTAAGTTTCTATCACACACAATACTGAAGTTTTTCTTTTAGATTTCCCTCAAAGTCGTGGAGCTGCGTGGCGGATATCACCACTTAGGTTTGGAACACACTTTTCTGAAGTTCCTTCTAAGGAATGCCAAGGCTCTGGCAAGTCTAGTTTTGAAGCCATCCGATAAAGGAATTCTGCTTTACAAAACGTTTCCTGGCCAAAGCGCGTGCATAGGCATATCTATCATGAACATAATGGCACTAAAACCCCTCTGTATACCCTAGAGTTATTTACCGAAAAACCACTCGATCTTCATGCCTAGAGTTATCTGATTATGACTTTTTATATCCAGCTAATCAAATTAAGAAACTTGTTATATATAACAACTTAGGAAAACCTAGCACATACTAATTCATAACATTAGAATCGCACGATCCGCGCACGCATGAAATTAAAAATACCTTGCACGTACATCCTAACTTAAATTTAAATTCATGATATTTGTTTGAAATTGTTTTTAAAATTTATTATATGATTGGGAAATTTTACGAAAAATAAGGGCATGATCTAAACCTAGCACCTTTGCACTAGGAATAGTGAAGCTTGCACTTATATTTGTGAAATTTGTTTGAAATGGTTTTTGAAATTTATCACAAAAAGAAAATTTACGAAAAATATGGGGCGTGATCTAAACCTACACAAATCGTACAAGTAATTATAATTTGGACAAGTTTGACATATTCTGGAATGAAAAATAAATCACTTACGGTAAATATTAAATTAAGCTAACTTTTAATAAATTATATTTCATTAAAATTGAACTGGATTAAAAATTTTCTTATCAACTATATAGAGTTTAGACCCTAAAATAGTTTAGGGATTCCGTCCTGATCAAGAACCCTAAAGATGCAAGTACTTTCAAGGACTCTAAACAGCTAGCACACATATAGAGACACATTGAATGATCCTTGGTGCTATAAAATTTAATGTAAAAGAAATATAAACTCATATTTTTGTTAATATAATCCATAGTACATAGATGATGCTCCCTGAGTAATATAAGTGGCACGTCGTTGATTATTAACCTGCAAATCCCAAATGTGAATGTTTTTACTGAAACAAAATCCTGATCAAGAACCGTTGTTTATTGGAATGTTTACATATCTGCCACGAGATTCACAAAGCCGTAGAAATTCTATTTTTCATCCACGAAGTTAATTATTGCAGAGTTTCATGATATAATATGTAATTTTACAGACATTGCAACCAAAACTGCATTCTTTAGATGTGTAAATAAGAATAGTCGGATGTATAAAAAGTTGGTATTAGGTTATGGGTTCGATTTAGCATGAAATAAGAAGGCCGGGGATTCAATAACCTTAAAATATTACTTATCCCAATTTAAAACTCAGTAATTAATCCAACTCCATGAAATCGACCACTGATGAAACTGGAAAACACAAAAAACTGTGAATTCGACTGTGCAGAAACAGCATCTCAATTATCTGGCAGTTAGTCAGTTGCCATCTTTTTTTATCTGCAATATATTTTGTTATGTTCAATTCATATGTACATATTGCTTCACGAATGCTGTGGAAAGATTAGTATTTTTCTCAATGTAAACAATAATGATTGTCTAAATGGTTAGGTGATGTAATGGAAAGGTGGGTGGGTGTTATACCTGTAGGACTAGTATAGCATCTCCTATCATCCGTATCTGGTTTCTAGATGTACTCTAGCATACACATACGCGTCATCAAGATGTGTTTGTTTATTAATATAATTAATTACTTAAAAATTCACTGTATTCTTTAACCTAAAAGTATTTTCAAAACTGTTAGGTTATTTACTTGAATTTGGTGAATGAATTGATCAGTACTTAATAATAAGTCTGTAAGAAAAGCACCTAGAAAGTGCAGGTTATCTATGGTGGTATATATCAAAGCCTGGATAAAGCGTGTGAAGTATCGTCTTTTTGGTTATCTTTCCTCTCATCACAAACATGATTCCGGTGCCCTAACTTTAACGTTTCAAAAAATGAGATTTATTAACACACGAAGAGATAATCTTTTTGATGAGAATTTCTATCCAACACTCATTATCGATCATAACAATTACAGATATTTCCACAGAAAAAAGAAGATGATTAAAGTTCCAGAAAACAGCTTTTTATACACGAAATGATAGCATATTCATCTCCAAATATTCATTATCAGCCATAACACCTTAGGCAGTTATTTCTCCGGCGAGACGAGGTTGAGATGGCTGTCCTTGCCCACGGGCACTCTTGGCCTTAATGATCTCCCTGAGGACATGGACGTCCTCGCAGTCGCAGTCGCAGTTCTCGACGTCCCGCTGCAGCCTCAGAAACCCGGAGTTCGGCTCCACCTCGGGTCCAGGATTCTCACCGCCTGCATCATGTATACAAATATTTTATCAATAAATAAGCGTTACAAACCAAACACCAAACCTTAATACATTAATGTTGACTATATGCATCAGCAACTCCAAGTTAATAACTAAGAACAAAAGAAAAACAAAAAAATATGGTGCTTTTGGAACGGGAGAATTATACAGCGAAAAAACTGATGTATTTGAGAAGATTAGAATACTGGAAAATCAAAAAAGCTCTTCATTTCTGCAGAATTAATATATGAGTCAATTTACCTGAAGATTTGAACTTCAGTCCCGATCTAATAACTATCCAGACCCTTTTAATTTTATCCCACAATTTCGCCATTTCCGTTAAATGCACAAATGAAATATATATTGAAGAAGAAAACTCTTTCGACAGAAAAAAAACGAAGAAAACAAGGGAGGAATCTGTATATATTGAAGAAGGAAAAGGAAGAACCAACTGCAAAGCAATGGAGAAAAAAAAGAGAAGGTTAAGAAATGATGATGGAGAGGTGGATATTTGTAATGTAGCAGAAACAGGTGGAACAAAGTATGACACTATTCTTCACTGGAAAGAACCGTGGCAATGAAGGCTACGTCACCCTAGCTGTTCATTAATATTAATATATTTTTTAACTCTATTTTTTCAGTTACCATATACCACTTTCGAAGAACTTTACAGTGTTTTTCAAAGAACCATGGCAATCCAGAACTTTGGAGTATAACCTCACTTTTGTTTAGTTCGGGAATATAATATCCAAAACATTCCGATGAAAACAATTAACTATTACTTTGAACCAAATTAATAATACATATTGGTGCAGGAAAAATCTTTATACTCTTTACTCGACAGTATTTTTACTCTAACACTGAAATCTTGTATTGCACTTAATTTTACTAAAACCCGACAGTGTTTCAGGTTAAATAGGTGCTTATGTAATACCTGTTAATTTTCTTATCTCAGGGTTTTAGTTTGTTAAGTTTTCGCTAAACAAGCATATATATACACATGCCAACTTATACATAGGTTTCATACCAATCGATAAAAGTTTAAGTGTGCAGATTTAGTTGGAACGGAAGGAAGGAGTACATAGGTGATCATATTTGTTTTTAATTTGTGTCTATCGAAGGTTTATCTCATATGTATTTTTTAAAATTATGGTTTAACATGAAAATGTAACAACATTTACATCTATCAAATTCTAACGAAAACATTATAATACATGACAAAATATTGGGTAAAACGGGCTAACATTTAGGCACCGACAAGGCACACCTCCTTCTATAAGTTTTCACCGGCAGAAGAATATGATGATTTACAATGACGTCATCATGACATCATATTTCAATTGTTATAAAAACCACCAAAATAAATAAATAATCTAAAATATCCTTCAAATTTGGGGATATATATGGTCAAAGGCCACATATTAAGTTGCACTAGTATTTTTTGGGTTAAAAAGCAAGACTTTTATTGCATACAATGTATAGTTAGTTAGTAGATGATCAGTACTACATGCTTTTTGAATAGGTTGGTTCTAGTTTTTGGTTTTTTTTTTCTATTTTAATTATTAATACTTGGCTACCATATCATTTACAGATTGGTTGTAAAACAAGACATTAATGTTTGATTTGAAACATGTATGAATCAGAGGTAATCCGAAAAAAACCAAGTGTTTCTTTCAGCAGTATTGATGAACTAGTATGGCAAAAACTGTACTGATCTACAAGCCATTTAATATCAAAGTTGCCAAACTGTTCAGAGGATAAAAATGACAAGATTACAAATCACGTTTTAGTTAAAATTGTTATCAAAATGTCAGAATTTGTTGAACCTAGATCTCGATGAAGCTGCCTTGAAATTTGTTGAACAAAGAAACGAAAGTTATCTTCCATCTTCTCTTCAAACTTACTTTGCAAGAGGTATAAAACAACTGCAATTATAGCTATTTTTCACATGCAAATGCCTTCAGCGACGTTATATTCTGTGCAAAGAGTTCAGATTACTGATCGGAACCAATATTGAAAAGGATGATACACCTTGCAACCTACCACTGGAACCAATATGTATCGATGTTAGTTATAGATCCAGACAACCATGTTCCAATAATTGAATGAGGCCGTATGAATACATAGAAAACATTTGAATACTTTCAAGGGATTCTCTGTTGGTGTTAAACTCTGATTTAATTTGCTGTATTTTCTGATTTACTATATTTTGGCACTTTGCCAGTATTTGAATAGGTCAGATATATGATGTTAGGGATTTAGGTAGTTTGCTTTTAGTTATGAACGTAGCATGTATTTAGGCAGCACGTTGCATGATTGCTAGATAGGCGCTATTCTGTTGCTTTGAATTGTTATAAATATACACCAAAACTCAGTAGAAAGGTATCACCTTCACTGTGCAAAAAATTCCTTCTTGTTTCTTTCGTAATTTGTCAGTTCACTTCTTTTTGTTTTCTCGCTGCAACAACATTATCATCAAGTGCCAAATGGTATTGTTCATTTCCATTTTGAGGATGAGAAACAGCAACAATTCTTTTAAATGAATCACGCTTTGGATTCATAGGGTTTGCTAGTTGAACCGCTGTTTTGTCAGATGTGGTGCTTACTTGACTTGATATCTATGGTTCATGGTGATGCGGAGAGTCTAGCCAGTTGCACCAGTACAATGGAGGATATCAGATCGATGTTGTCCAAATAAAATTGGCCAAACGGGACACCGAGACAAGATAACACGAATGCACGCTTGATAGTTTGAATTATATGCAGATTGGAAGAAATTCCTTTAGGTGAATGTTGCTGAGCGTTTTCCAATACATTCAATCTCACATTCAGATGGTATAGACATTCTGAATCTATGGTGATGCAGATGGGAAGAAATTTCTTTGTGCAAACGTTGCTGAACATTTTTCAATGATATATTCGATTTGATTGAAATCATCAACCCATGTATACTATGTAGTGGGGTATTTCCGGCAACGACGTGTTTGGATTTTAGTCACAGGAGAACAATGTCCAAGATACCCCTGATACTATAAGTAGAAAGTTAAAATTGAATATCAATGGCTTTTTGTATTTTACTCCACAGGTAATTGCAAGAACTCACAATCCTTAACTCTATGTCGATATATCATTACATTTAATTTGGATTAATATTATTTAATATCATCGAAGACAATAAATACGACACAGATTACATTATACATGAACTTATATATACTAAACTGAACTGTAATAAAAAAAGTGAATGTATTGATGATAATAACGGATTTACTAAACTAAGTTAAATTTCATCAAATCAATTCTACCAAAACTAAACTAAATTAACTAAAAATAAATGAAAATATATCAAAATGAAAAATATTCGAATAAGTTATACAGAACAAGCCGCGCTTTGCTTAATGTATTGCTGCATGAAATCATACTTTAAGACGCAACGTTAATTTTCAGTACTCGTGCAGAGTATTCTTCACCAGGAATAATGGCCACCTATGGCGATAACAAGATTATCTTTCACCTCTATAAAACGTATACTTGAAATAATATTCTTTCGTGCAGAGTATTCTTCACCTGTATATTATGAATAAATAATATTTCACCTCTATAAAACGTATACTTTGAAATAATAATATAAATAAATCTTGGATTGGGTTAAAATTAAATGCATGGGTTGGGTATAAATGCATGGGAATCTGATTGAGAATGAAATGAATAAAGTGGGTTAATTGTAAGTTGGACTTAGAATAAATGCAACTCAACTAATTAAGAATAAATATGGAAATTTATGTATAAACACGGACCACAAAAGTAAATTTGAACTGCATCTATCAATTGCCAAAATTTAGACTACTTGAATAATATTTCAGACTTTAACCGTACGTGCTTCACAATTATTCTGTTTTGTATGTTTTTGCTTAATTTTATTTATTCTTTATACTTATTTGAATAACTTCAATGGGTTTCTAATTTTATTATTTCCTATTTCTGCTGTACTGTAGCTTTTGAAGTTCTTAATGTTAACAATTCAGCACATGGACATCCACGTGTAACCCTAGGATATGATTTTATTCAATTATATATCATCCATGTGTAACCCTAGGTAAATAGGCAACCTACCCTCTCAAAATCAGTTTAAAAGGTGGTTGAGTTATGTTTCGACTGAATGTACCATTAATATTTTACCAGAATTGAACTATTTAGAAATTGAATTAAAAAAGTAATGTATTACATGTAATAGCTAGCTAGTACATCAAAATTAAATAAAATTTTATCAAATCATAACTAAACTTAAATATACTTGAAATAAACTAAAAGTAAAACATGTAGACCATGACCAATTTATTAAATTAAAGCATGAATATCGGTGATTATTTTACTGACGATATTGAGTGTTTTCATACTTATCATCTGCAATACTTCAGTTCTTAATACATACGTTTTAGACTAAAACTTAAAAAGTCGTATCATGTGAATTCAGATAAGGGTGCCATTATTAGAGAAGGAAGGATATATAGGATTTCATTTCAGAATTCAGTTTCAAACGACCAAGAGCTTTGGTTTTGTATCTCAGTTTCTAAGCAACGGAGAAGATTGGCCCGCTGCCTCATTTGGCGGCGTCTGACGGAGACAGAGAAGTGATCATTTTCAAAGATTACATGAACAACTTTTTTGGACATGCCCAAACCGGAAAGAAATCCCAAAATATAACTCTGCATCCTTATATTTGTGTTAAACCCTATATGTTAGTCTTCATTAATTATATGGTTGGTTCTCTGTGAGGCTTTTCTTTAAACCTACAAAGGTTTCCATATATACTTAAATTCCAGTTTCGTGTAGATCAGGAAGCGTATGAGATTGGATTAGCCTTCATCAAGAAAGCTGGGAGTTGAACACAAAATAAATTTCATCAGCTCCCTGGCTCATCCTGCACTAGATCATCTCCTCAAAAACCTTAGATTTTAATTACATCTATCATCCTACTGATAGTATATATTTAGATACTGCTCTGATATGAAAACTTATGTTGAAATTTAAAGGCCGGCCGGGAACAAGGGAGTTTGACTTTGTTTTTGTTGATGCTGAAAATTAAGATGCGTATGAAGATTTGATTTTGAATGTCACATTGCCACTTGGCTCCCAAAGAAATTTGTCAGGGTTTTTCGTCAGATCAAACAGTCTGCCCGAAATATGCACAAGATTAATTTAAATTAATTCGTGCGATCTAAATTACATAACAAGCTATGTAAACAAGGTTATTCCATGTTTAAATACATACTAACAAGCCCTAGCTCATCTAATTTATTTAATATCCAGTATTTTAACCAATGAAACTTGTTATATAATTTAAGAAAACCTAGCACGCACTAATATCGCACGATTTGTGCATGCATAAAAAAAATATTCAAAGAACCTTGGATAACGCAGATATCCAACTGGGACTATTTAAATCTTCTGTTTTTTTGTATCAAACAAATTAATATCCAATTGAATTATACGGCTTAAAACGCGCGTACATAAAGCTTTTAGAAATTATTTACTTTTATGATAAACCAAAAATTAAACCAACATTTTAACATATTATTTACTTTTAGGTAAGAAGAAAGGAACGTGAAGAGCATTCCAGCTTGACTATGGAAAGGGAAATCCTCCTCAATGCATGAGAACCAGATGCTGAAGCAGGCTCTAAATGTTTGCCCTAATTGTGGGACCTCGTGCATCCATATATCTTCTGTGGAAACTTCGGTATAAATAAATTTAGCAAACTAATAAAGACAAGTTAGAAAAATAAAACAAACTAAATTCCCTTCTCTTCTGTTATAGTTCAATTCCCCTTCGGTTCGATAATGAAATGCAATCTAATATATAATTATTACCAATTATAGTTTCTATTACATTAATTTTCATTTTAATTTATTGTACTAGAATCGCACAATCCGCGCACGCATGAAACTAAAAAAAAAACCTTGCACGTACATACTAATATTACTTATGATATAAATTTGGTATACACCTTCAATTCCTGATATTTGTTGGAAATTGCTTTTAAAATTTTCTTGATTGGGAAAATCTACGGAAAACTAAGGGAGTGATCTTAGAGCATGCCTAATAGTTACTTTATAATAGAGTTTTTAATTAGATTTGCCCTTTTTGACTATATCATCGCTTCCAACAGTTGTTCTATCTCATACTCTAAAATAGAGATATGGTAAAATTTGAAGAATGAAAAGGCATATGGGCTACTTTTCTTTCATACTCCAAAATTTAATGATATCATTGATTATTACTTTTCTTTCCTTTTTAATCTTATACTTTCTTAATTATTCACATCTTCAAACACATTAAAATATTAAAATCATACACTTGCAAATAAAATTAAGGCCATGTTTCCTGGAGTTTATAAGTAGAGTAGTTCAGTCTAATTCAGTTCAGTTCAATTCAATTCAGTAAAATATTATTTGATCAAATTTAAGTAAATTTAGACATTCTGATTCTATTTTTCAAAAACACAAATTTCACTTCAGTTAGGTTCAATCCAATTTAGTTCAATTCAATTTAGTTCAGATCAGTAAGAAATAAGCTCCCACAAACATGCCCTAATTGTGTGCTCTTGGAAGCCTCAAATAGAATTAAATATACCTATTATTATTTATGATAATAAATTCATGAAATGGTAAAATAAAACAACTGTTGGATGCGAGCAAAATAATTATGAAGTTTTTGGAATTTGGCACTCTATTATAGAAATTGTTTTAGAATAGTTGTTGAGTTTGCTCTTAACCGAGCATCTTTGCACGAGAATCGTGAAATTTGCACTTATATTTGTGAAATTTTCCTAATAAATAAAATTTACGGAAAATATGGGGTATGGTCTAAACCTACATAAATTGTACATGATAATTCTAGTTTAATTAGGACAGGTTTGACATATAAATCTGGAATGAAATGGAAGTTTACAAAATACAATATATTTAAGTTAACCTGAATTTTTTATTAAATTATATTTCACGAAAACTGAATTGAACTGAAAAAATATTCAGATCAACTATATATAGATATTAGACTCTAAATTTTTTTTGGGATTCTGTCCTGATCAAGAAACCCTACAGATGCAACTCTAGCACACATGTAGATTCCGTCACTAATCTCCACTGAATCCTGATGGAAGACACATATTGAATGATCCTTGGTGCTATAAAATTTTACATCAAAAATATATAAAATCATTTTTTGTTAATATAAGCCATAGTACATAGATGATGCTCCCTCTGGAGTAACATAAGTGGCACAGTCACACACTAGCCATTTTCAGAGGCACACATTCTCAGAAAGAGAGGAAATCCGACCATATTTCTTCTCTAAATGAACTCCCGCCTCTTCAAGCATGCGATCCTTGCCCAGAAATCGCTGTACCAAGCGGGGATGACAACTTTGTACTCCGGCGGAAGAGTAATCGGCGGCGGGATTGGTCGGAATCCGTACAGTCAGATTCAGCAGAGTGAAGGGTATGTTGAAGTAAACTCAAGAAACAGACAATATTTTGGGAGAATAACAAATGAGAGGGATTGATTTCCACTTGAGTTCTTCACTCAGAAACAATACAGATGCAGAAAGCTTAAATAATGCAAAACTACCAACAACCAAAGCTAGAAATATGGGAAGCATAATCCCACTTATTTTCTACGTGCAAACCATGCAATAAAGTCGGAACGACTAACCATCACGTGCAGCTAAATATCAGCAACAAACTTTGAATCAGAATTATTCAACACCTCCCCTTGATTCAAAGTTACAAACTCCTAGCTTCATCCTGAAGAAATCATGCTTAGCCTGAGGAAGTGCTTTTGTAAAAATGTCTGCAACCTGCTCATTAGTTCCACAAAATTTCAGCACCAATTTTTCTTCAAACACCATCTGCCGAATGAAGTGATGTTGAACATCTATATGCTTAGTTCTTGCATGAAAAGCTGGATTTCTGCTCATCAGAATAGCTGCCCGATTGTCGCAGAAAAGTTCAGTAGCTTCTCCTTGCACATACCCAAGATCAGCAAGCATCCTTCTCAGCCATAAAACTTGACGAGCAGCTGAACACGCTGCAACATATTCAGCCTCTGAAGAAGACAAAGCCACAGTCTCTTGCTTCTTCGAACTCCAAGTTACTGCTCCTGAACCAAGACAAAACATACTCCCAGAAGTACTTTTTCGATCATCCAAGCTTCCAGCCCAATCGCTATCACTGAAACCAACTAACTTGAACCTTGAAGCCTCAGAATACCATATCCCAAAGTCCACCGTTCCAGCCACATAACGAAGGATCCGTTTCGCCGCACCAAAATGTTGCTTGGTAGGATTATGCAGAAACCTCGACACCAAACTCACAGGAAAAGAAATATCTGGCCTAGTGTGTGTCAAATAGTTCAAACCACCCACTAGACTTCTGAAGGACCTTGCATTCGCTGCTCCAGTTCCATCATCATGCTGTAACTTCTCATTCACATTCATTGGAGTTGCTGCAGTCTCACACTCCAACATATTAAACCTCTTCAACAAATCTGCAGAATACTTCTTTTGACACAAAAAAATGCCATCCAGCCCTTGCTTTACTTCAAGTCCCAAAAAATATTACAACAATCCCAAATCCGTCATCCCAAACGTCTTCATCATACTGGACTTAAAATCAGCAACCAAGGACTCACGAGAACCCATAAAAATCATATCATCCACATAAAGGCAAACCAGTAAAAAGTCACCATTACCTCCATGCTTGAAGTAGAGAGTAGGCTCATTCTCACTTCTTATAAACTCACTGTCTCGAAAGAAAGAGTCAATTTTGCTGTACCATGCACGCGGTGCTTGCTTCAACCCGTACAATGCCTTTCTCAATCTGTAGACTTTGTGCTCAGAACCATCCACAACAAATCCCTGCGGTTGTGAGACATAAACTTCTTCCTCCAAGTCGCCATTCAAGAAAGCGGATTTAACATCAAGCTGGTGCACTGGCAGCTTATGTTGAGCAGCAATAGCTAACATAATCCTCACGGTTTCAAATCGAGCAACCGGGGAAAATGTTTCTTCATAGTCTATTCCATATTGCTGAGAGTATCCTTTCGCCACGAGTCGAGCCTTGTGCTTCTGAATGCTTCCATCAGCGTTGTACTTTGTCCGATACACCCACTTCAGCCCTATCACATTCTTATGCTCAGGTACATCAACTAGCTCCCACGTATTATTCTTCTCAATCGCTTGCATTTCAGCTTCCATGGCACACCTCCACTCAGGCTCTTCTTCAGCTTCTTCGAACGAACTCGGCTCAGTCACAAGCAAGGCATAGTTACAAGAACTATAAAACTCCACCAAACTTCTGACCTTCCGACCTGGAGGAGACTCGGTGTCACTTGACGAAGCACTCACACTCGGGGTTGACGGCGGAGTGCTTGATGGAGAAGACTCTGGCGAAACTTGCTGCACGGGCTGCTCCTCAACTTCATCTTCCATCGGAATACAACAAGAGCTTCCATTCTTATCAACGCTCCACTTTAAACAAGCTTCCTCATTGAACACAACATTCCTGCTTATCATTACCTTGCCACTTACAGGGTTATATAGACGATATGCTTTGGATTGAGGACAATAACCAATAAAGATGCACTTTTCAGACTTCTCATCTAATTTCGAACGGTTATTAACCAAAGCATAACCTACACAACCGAAAACTCGTAAGTGACTCACACTTGGCCTCTTACCTCTCCAAGCTTCAAAAGGTGTTCGATTCAAAACCGCCCTGGTTGGGGATATGTTGAGAATATACACCGAAGTTGCTACCGCTTCACCCCAAAATTCATTCGGAAGCCCTTTCGCCTTTAACATACTTCTGGCCATTTCTACCACAGTTCGATTCTTCCGCTCTGCAACTCCATTCTGCTCGGGTGTGTACGGTGCTGTAAGATCTCTACGGATGCCATGCTCATCACAAAAATCATTGAACGCCCTCGACACGAATTCACCTCCACGATCAGTTCGAAGAGCAATTATGTGCCTACCACTCTGATTCTCCACCAGCGCCTTGAACTTCTTAAAATTCTCAAAAGCCTCAGCTTTGGATTTCAAGAAATAGACCCAACTCATACGAGTAAAATCATCAGTGAGCAACAAGAAATACAGACTCCCGCCTAATGACTCAGTTTTCATAGGCCCACACAAATCTGCATGCACAAGTTCAAGAGGCTCCAATGCTCTCCATGCTTTCCCAACAGGAAAAGAGAGCCTACCTTGTTTTCCATACACACACCCTTCACAAAAACTAAGCTCGCCGATTTTTGGTAAGCCAACAACCATTTCTTTTTGACTCAAAATGCTCAAACCCCTAGCATTCAAATGACCATATCGCATATGCCAAATCTCAGATTCATTTTTAGCCTTGACAACAAGAGCTCTACTAACACCATTTGCAACATCAAGAGGAAACATTCGATTCTTAGTCATTCGAACATTTGCTATACTTTGACCACGTTTTTTATCAACAACATCACACATATCATCATCAAAGAGAAGCCTATAACCAGTACTCATCAACTGGCCAATACTTAGCAAATTATGAGCCAAAGCAGGAATAAATTCCACATCATAGAGAAGTTTCACATCACCTTGCACTGTTTTGATGGAAATAGTACCTTTTCCTTCCACCTGCATCTTCTTTCCATCACCGAGATGGACTTCCCCTTTCTTCGACTCGTCAAGATCCTTGAACAAAGACTTTATCCCGGTCATATGGTTGGAGCATCCATTGTCCAAGAACCATATCTCGCTGCTTCCCGATGAGTCCTGGTCATGCGAATGAGCCATAAACAACATGCTTTCCTCCTCGACCTTCTCGGAGAAATTCGCCTGAGGTTGTTCACCTCTTTGTTTTGTCCAACAATCAGCTTCTTTGTGGCCATACTTCTTGCAGTAGTGACACTGAAAACCAAAACGTCCTCTGCCTCTTCCGCCATCGCCTCGGCCTCTTCCATAATCACGACCGCGACCTGGACCTCCACGGAAACCACCTCTGCCTCTGCCATGATTTCCCGAGTATTCTGCCTTCCCCTTGTAAGAAGACTCGTCTTTCACTTGAAATGCTTTCTCTTCCACCTTAGTAATCCCCTTCTTCATTCTGCTCTCATGAGCCAACAAAGAGCCCATCAACTCATCAAAGGTAAAAGTGGACAAATCCTTTGATTCTTCAATTGCAGCAACAATGTGATTCCAGTCTCCACTGAGACTCCTCAGAACCTTGCTCACAACGGTTTCATTGCTAACCGTTTCACCAAGCGACCTCATCTGACTGACGATTTCAGTCACCCTTGACAAATAGTTTTGGACACTCTCCTTTTCTCCCATAGACAACTCAGAGAAATCACTACGAAGGGTTTGCAACCGTACCTTGATCACTCTCTGATCACCCAAATACTCTTGTTTGAGTGTCTCCCATGCTTGATGTGCAGTGCTGGCCGATGTAATCCTGGGGAAGATTTCGTCATCCAGTGCAGATTGGATGAAAAACAGCGCCTTTGCATCTTTCTTGCGGTTCTCCCTCAGCTGCGCGTCCGGGATGGCCGGTGCTGGGTTGGGCTCGTTGTACCCATTCTCCACTAAATCCCACAGCTCCTGGGACTTAAACATGGTCTTCATCTTCAGACTCCACAGATGATACTTCTCCCCTTTGAACATGGGAATCAAAGGTTGAGAAGTTGAACTTGTTCCATTGCCCGCCATTCTTTGCTCACCGAATCGGGACCGAAACCTGGTACTGCTCTGATACCACAATGTTGAAGTAAACTCAAGAAACAGACAATATTTTGGGAGAATAACAAATGAGAGGGATTGATTTCCACTTGAGTTCTTCACTCAGAAACAATGCAGATGCAGAAAGCTTAAATAATGCAAAACTACCAACAACCAAAGCAAGAAATATGGGAAGCATAATCCCACTTATTTTCTACGTGCAAACCATGCAATAAAGTCGGAACGACTAACCATCACGTGCAGCTAAATATCAGCAACAAACTTTGAATCAGAATTATTCAACAGGGTATTCCCGGTTCAACCACAAGGCTAAGGACTTTGGTTTGGCCGGAGACGCCGACAATCGTTCCTGCAACTCTCTCCGGCACGACGTCGTCTAGGATCGGCCTTGTCGGTTGGTATCTGGGCATGATCAAGTCGAGACCCGGCCATTGTCACGAAGAGCATGACCTGCGGCCTGACACTTGCTGGGAAATGTTGAGATCTAGGGTTATGATTTGGTGAGGACACTAAGAATGGCTGGATATGGGATGTTCAAAGAGTTCTGCAGAAGTGTGAAGTGATGTTGTCACCACGCTGAAGAAGATCGTAATGGGACAGACTTTGTATGATAACTGTATCCAAACCATGAACAGACCAGTCTTTTAGGTATCTAACTATCTATTTTACTTAGTTGAAAGCATTATGTAGTCTTGCTATAGAATGATGCAGTAGGAATTCTGGCATTTTGATATTTTTCAAGGACTTCGCGTAAAATGTAATGTCGAAAGTTCCCGTCTTGGAGGCTAACTCTTGAACTCTAAAAAAAAATAAAAAATAAAAATATAAGCGGCAGATTGTTGATTACTATTAACCTGCAAATTGATACTCCCTCCGATTCACAATGTTTGGCACACTTTGACTACACGTTTTTCCATGATATGTTTGACCGTTAATAACTTCATTTACATATAATAATAAATTATAAAATTTATATATTTAAAAACTACATGTTACTGTAAATCCAAAAATATCTCATACGATGATATTAACCTTCACATACTATGTGAAATTTATGGTTAAACATGAAAGAAAAAAATTGTAAAAAAGTATGCCAAACATTGTGAATCGGAGGGAGTATACATTCACTATTCTTTGCCAACACCACTCCTATTGTTTTGCAAAATGGTCACGTAGTTGCCATTTTCTGGATGATATCTATGTACAAATAAACTCAGCCTTCAAGGCCTCCTTTTTATTTTTCTGTATTATTTTCTTTCGGATTTAGGGTGCCCAATAAATTTAAAATTGTACTGTACAGTAAAGAAAAAATCCCGATCAAGAACCTTGGTTAGTTGGAATGATGTTTACATTTCTGCCACGAGATTTACAAAGCCCAAGAAACTCCAACTTTCATCTACGTAGGAAGTTAATAATTCATATTGCAGCGTCTCATGTTATAATAAGGTTAAAAAGTGCAACGAACGGTCCACTTTACATAGTAATAGTATAAGAAATTTTCATGAAGAAACACAAATACAGTATTAAACAACTGAATTTAAGAAAGATCGCTTGACATTTGTCAGATTTTTCATCATATCAGTTCAACAATCTGCCCAAAATTTGCCCGTCAGATATGCCCAGAGTTAAATTAATTCGTGCGATTAATATTTCGTGCGATCAATAATTCGTGCGATCAATTCGTGCCCACTTTTAATGTCAAGCATTTTAACCGAAGAAACTTGTTTTATAACTTCAGAAAACCTAGCACACAAGATTCGCACAATTTGTGCACTCATAAAAATATTCAAATAGGCAACTGGGACTCTTTAAATTATCTGATATTAGAGCTACCATCTAAATCTTCATTTTTCTGTAACAATCAAAGAAATGAAACGAATGTCATCATCTCTAAGTATACATCTAAGTTTCTGACACACAATACAGAAGTTTTTCTTTTAGAGCTGCGTGATGGATATCACCACTTAGGTTTGGAACACACCTTTCTCAAGTTCCTTCTAAGGAATGCCAAGGCTCTGGCAAGCCTAGTTTTGAAGCCATCCGATAAAGGAATTCTGCTTTACAAAATGTTTCATGGCCAAAGTGCGTGCATAGGCATATCTATCATGAACATAATGGCACTAAAACCCCTCTGTATGCCCTAGAGTTATTTACCGAAATACCACTCGATTTTCATCCCTAGAGTTATCCACTCGATCTTCATCCCTAGAGTTATATTATTCATGGCTTTTTATATCCAGCATTTAAATCAAATTAGGAAATTGTTATATGTAACAACTTAGGAAAACCTAGCACGTACTAATTAATAACACTAGAATCGCACGATCCGCGCACGCATGAAATTAAGAATACCTTGCACGTACATCCTAACATAGAATTTAAATTCGGTATACAAGTTAAATTCGTGATATTTTTTTGAAATTGTTTTTAAAATATATTATATATATGATTGGGAAAATCCTACAAATACGCCCTTATTACGAAAAATAAGGGCGTGATCCAAACCTAGCACCTTTGCACTAGGAATAGTGAAGTTTGCACTTATATTTGTTAAGTTTGTTTGACAATTGTTTTTGAAATTTGTCTGATAAAGAAAATTTAAGAAAAATATGGGGCGTGATCTAAACCTGCACAAATCGTACAAGTAATTCTAATTTAGGACTAGTTTGACATATCTGGAATGAAAAATAAATCACGTACAGTAAATATAAATTAAGCTGACTTTTATTAAATTATATTTAATGAAAATTGAACTGGACTAAAAATATTCAGATCAACTATATATATAGAGATTAGACTCTAAATAGTTTTCGGGATTCCATCCTGATCAAGAACCCTAAAGATGCAAGTACTTTAATTTCAAGGACTCTAACACATAGCACACATGTAGAGACACATTGGATGATCCTTGGTGCTATAAAATTTTATGTAAAAGAAATATATATAAACTCATTTTTTTGTTAATATGAATCCATAGTACATATAGATGATCGATGCTCCCTCGAGTAATATAAGTGGCAAGTTGTTGATTATTAACCTGCAAATTCCAAATGTGACTGTTTTTACTGAAACAAAATCCTGATCAAGAACCGTCGTTTATTGAAATGTTTACATTTCTGCCACGAGATTTACAAAGCCGAAGAAACTCTAACTTTCATCCACGAAGTTAATTATTGCAGCATTTCATGTCATACTACGGTTATTACAGGTTACATATTTTGGAGCGTATATGTAATTTTACAGACATTGCGAACCAAAACTGCATCATTTAGATGTGTAATCATTTCATGAAATCGACCGCTGATGAAACTGGTAAACACAAAAACTGTGAATTCGACTGGGCAGAAACAGCATCTCAATTATCTGCAATTTATATTGCAGTTAGTCAGTTACCATCTTTTTTTATCTGCAATATATTTTGTTATGTTCAATTCATATGTACATATATACTGCTTCACTAATGCTGTGGAAAGATTAGTATTTTTCTCAACGTAAACACTAATGATTGTCTAAATGGTTATAACGTAATGGTGGGTGGGTGTTATACCTGTAGGACTAGTATAGCATCTCCTATATCATACGTATTTGTTTTTTTTTTTTTTGAAAAGATACGTATTTGTTTTCCAGATGTACACTTTAGCGTATGTATAAACGTCATCAGATGTGTTTGTTTATTAATATAATTAATTACTTAAAAATTCACCATATTGTTTAGCCTAAAAGTGTTCTCAAAACTGTTAGGTTATTTACTTGAAAAAGGTAAATGAAATGATTAGTATATAATAAATCTGTAAGAAAAGCACCTAGAAAGTGCAGGTTTTCTGTGGTGGTGTATATCAAAGCCTGGATAAAGCGTGAAGTATCGTCTTTTTGGTTATCTTTCCTCTCATCATAAACATGCCGGTGCCCTAACTTTAACGTTCCAAAACATGATATTTAACGTTCCTAAGATAACCTTTTTAATGAGAATTTCTATCCAACACGCATAAATATATGATAACAATTACAGATATGTTATTCCACAGCAAAAGAAGACGATTAAAGTTCCAAAAAACAGATTATTATACACGAAATGATAGAATATTCATCTCCAAATAATTATTATTAGCCATAACACACATTAGGCAGTTATTTGTCGGGCGGGACGAGGTTGAGATGGCTGTCCTTGCCCACGGGCATTCTTGGCCTTGACGATCTCCCAGAGGACATGGACGTCTTCGCAGTCGCAGTTCTCCACGTCCCGCTGCAGCCTCAAAAACCCAGAGTTCGGCTCCACCTCGGGTGCAGGATTCTCACCGCCTGCATCATGTATACAAATATTTTATCAATAAATAAGCGTTACAAACCAAACTCCAAACCAAACACCAAATCTTAACACATTAATGTTGATTAAATCCATCAGCAACTCAAAGTTAGTAACATAATAACTAAGAACAAAAAAACATGGTGCTTTAATTTGGAACGGGAGAATTATACAGCGAAAAAACTGATGTATTAGAGAAGATTATAGAATACTGGAAAATCAAAAAAGCTCTTCATTTTCTGCAGAATGAATATATGAGTCAATTTACCTGAAGATTTGAACTTCAGTCCCGATCTAATAACTATCCAGACCCTTTTAATTTTATCCCACAATTTTGCCATTTCCGTTAAATGCACAAATGAAATATGAAAACTCTTTCGACAGAAAAAAAAACGAAGAAAATAAGGGAGAAATCTGTATATATTGAAGAAGGAAAAGGAAAAACAAACTGCAAAGCAAAGGAGAAAAAAAGAGAAGGTTAAGAAATGATGATATGGAAATGGAGATGGAGAGGTGGATATTTGTAATGTAGCAGAAACAGGTGGAACAAATTATGACACTATTCTTCACTAGAAAGAACCATGGCAATGAAGGCTACGTCACCCTAGTTGTTTATTAATTGATATTAATATTTTTTAAATTTTCTATTTAATTCAGTTACCATATACCACTTTCGAAGAACTTTACAGTTTTCTTCAATGAACCACGGCAATCCAGAAGTTTGGAGTATAATTAACCTCACTCTTGTTTAATTAATTTGGAAATATAATACCCAAAACATTCCGATGAAAACCATTAATCATTACTTTGAACCAAATTAATAACAGGAAAATTCTTAATACTGTTACTTGGACATAATTTTTGCTTTGTAATGTAGTAATTTTATATGCATTTAGGATAAAAATTTTATACATGGACTGTATATTTTATATAAATCTATTTTTAAGTGACATCATTGTAGTATTTGAAATGCGTCGTATATTATTTAAGTTGGTGTTATCATTTGTCGAAAAAAATTCAAGGTATAGTTAGTTAGTGGATGATCAGTACGTACTACATGTTTTTTGAATAGGTTGGTTCTAGTTTTTTAATTATTGGTTCTAGTACCAAATTATTTTTACAGATCGGTTATATAAACAAAGACATTAATATTTATTTTGAAACATGTATGAATCAGAGGTATTCCGGAAAATACAATTATGTGTTTTTTATGATATATTAATGAACTAATGTCGCTGATTCATACATGTTTCAAATCCACTTTACAAACAACTGTGTTTCTTTCAGCAGTATTGATGAACTAGTATGGCAAAAACCAGCCATATTAACATCAAAGTTGTCAAACTGTTCATCGAGGATAAAAATGATGAGATTATAGATCACGTGTCAGTTTATTTGGTTACGAATCACGTGCCTAGGTCACCAAATGAGATGAGCTGCCCTGCGAAATGGACAATGAGCTCCATCCAATCCAAAAGCTCTGTGAATAAACAAGACTGGAAGTTAGGCTCAAAGAAAAGCGGATTATATATATACTGACATATTTCACCTCTCAAGTTTAAGTTGATAACCTTATTTTAATAATATGTGTGAGAAGGTTATTCTACATGTACTCTCAAGAGAAGCAATAATGATTGGACTGAAATGTAACACTAAATCACAGACCATTGGACTAAGAATTTTTGGACCCTTCCACATAAATTTCTTCGTTAGTTAAATTCACAATTTAAATCACACATTAATCAAAACATGGATGAATATCTGCAATTATAAAGTTAAACTTTAAATTTTATTTATTCATAAATAAAAAATATGACACTGAATTACAGATCTACTATGTATAGTCGGTAGATGATGGAGTACGCGCTGCAACTAGGGCAATCATAGGCTTCATGAGGTACTGTATGTTGAGGCTACGGCGCTTCAGGATATATTCTTCTTACAGATCGGTCAGATGTGGTGCTTAGTGCTGATTCCATGAACTTGATATCTATGGTTCAAGGAAATCAGATCGATCATTGTCCAAATAAAATTGGCCAAACAGAAAACCCAGACAAGATAACATGAATGCACACTTGATATCTTGGATTACATAAGCAGATGGGGAGAATTTCTTTGGGTAAACGTTGCTGAACGTTTTCCATTACATTCATTCTCACATTCGGATTCAAATTATATAAACATTCTGAATCTATAGTGATGCAGATTGGAGAAATTCCTTTGCCCAAATGTTGCTGAATATTTTCCAGATGATATATTCAATTTCATTGAAATCATCAACCCATGTATACTATAGACTATAGTGGGGTTATTTCCGGCAACGACGCGTTTGGATTTTAGTCTCGGGAGAACAACGTCCAAGAACCCCTAATACTATAAGTAAAAAGTTAAAATGGAATATCAATGGCTTTTTGTATTTTACTCCACAGATAATTATTGTAGAAATACATGTGTTGCAACTCATAATCCCCAACTCTATGTCGATCGATCATTACATTTAATTTGAATTAATTTTATGTAATCATCGAAAATACAATAAATACGACACAGACTAAAGTAAAGAAATTGCAACAACGGAGAATATATTGTACCGTATACTTATTTAAGAAAAGTCCAAGCAGGGATGGCAATGGAGCGGGTTTATGTGGATACCCGTCCCAAATTCGCCCCATTTAGGTGGACATGGATCATTATATTTATAAGATGGGACGGGTATGGATATAATTTTTAAACCCATGATGGGTATGGGGCGGGTATGAATATTTTTATAAAATCCGCCCCATACCCGTATAATATCCACTATAATATAATAATGTATAATACCTTATTATAATTTCATTGTATATTATTTATTTTTTGTAAATAAAACTATCAAAAAAAAAGTTAAAAGATAGAGTATATACTATATTCGAAATCGGAGGAGACGATTGCCTTCAAACTAGTTGAGCTGCTGAAAAGTTCATGTCGAATACAAAACTCTTTTGAAACATATTTTTACGTATTTGAAACTTAAGAGAATTTTATAAGTATGTTGATGCTACCAGCTTCCAGTCCCGGTCCGGATACGAGGTTGGTCTCCGGTCCGGATAAGGCTTTGTCCGTGCTCCGCGCGCTCTCACCTAAAGACCTGCAAAACAACGCCCTTGAGTATCCCGAGGATAGCTACTCTGGCGTGATGATGAAAGAGGGGCCTTTGAATAGGAGAGAGAATAAGGATATATTGAGAGAGTTTAATCTGATAGAACATACCTTTTCTCCATAAGTCCAAAGCTGCATTTATAGGTGTGAGTGGTCAGCCTCTAGCCCAGAGGCAGTGGTCCTGTCCTTTTGTCCTTACCCGGGGACATGTCATATTCATGTCCCCTTTGTCCCCGGATAACGCCATTCTAGCTGACGTCATATGGACCGGACTACTCTCTGGGCCGAAGCCTAAATATGGGCCAGAGCACATATCACCACTAGCCCCCCGAGACAAGGGATTCGTCCGAAGGTGCGATCCGGAGGAGGGATCCCGTGTCTCATCACGACTGCTTTTCTATCGGATCCGCCCAGAGGCATGTAATCCGTTCCGGGAGTTCCGCATCTACCCAGATGTGTCTAGGCACGCGCTGGGCGTTTAGACTTCCGAAGCGCGTGTTTTCAAGCGCATTAATGAAGCGTGCTGCTGCGCCATAAATGCGTGTTTTCAAAAAAAATATGTTTTCTTTTCCGAAATAAATTATTTTTCCCTTTTCGAGAGAGCAATTATGTCGCCTTGGACTCGCTTCCCTTTTCGTCAGGCTTATCTCTATAAATAGTGACCGCTTTCAATCACTTTCACTTTTCATTTTCCCACTTTGCTCTCCTGTTTTCCTCTCCTTTCTTCGCTTATTTTTTTCTTCTTCATATTCTCTTTCCTCAAGTTCTTTTTCACCGATCGTCATGGCCGCTGATGGCATCAATGTTAGGATAGGGATGAACCCCGAACCAGAAGCTGGTGATCCGCAAGCTGGAGAAACAGTGGATATCGACACCACTGTGAAAGAACTAGTCCGAGCCATGGTGGTCCCTCTTTCCTTCGACTCCCGTTTGACGCCGTTCACAGGGGACCATACGACTGTTGCGGCCATTCCCCGAAGCCATTTACTTTTACGGGATCACTTTTCCTCTTCCTCAGCTGTTTCTGGATATCTTTGAACACTACCAAATTTCCCCAGCCCAGCTACAGCCCAACTGTATTGCCGTCATCCGGGCTTTCTTGTTGAACTGCTATCGTTGCGATGTCACTCCGTCCCTCGACCTATTTAGAACCTTCTACCATTTGGATGCCACCAAGGATGAGAAAGTCTTCACTTTCCAGAAACGGAAAGGGGTGAAGGATTGCAGCAAGGGCCGTCATGATTATTATGCGAACTGGCAGAAGAACTATTTTACTTTCAACATGGATAAGTATCCGTGTCCCGCATGGAATAGCAAGAGGGAGAAGGAAGACAAGGAGGTATTCCGCCCAGATGGTGTGGAAGTGGCGGACATAAACAAGCTGAGTCATAACCAACTCGACCTGAACAAGTTTTGGATCAACGGGAAGTACATTTTCCCCTTGATGGCGTATGAAGACGATGTGTTCACCCGGTGCCGCTACTACTACCCCCGGGACGATTCTTGTAAGTCCTTTTTCTTTTGTCCTTTGCTGTATCATTCTTATCTCTTATCCGTTCCGTGTGCTTGTAGTGTTTCCTCAGATCGAGGCGGGTGTAGATCCCCAATCCGGATCTGTTAAGAACAAGAACACAGGTGGAAATCCTCCGCCCGGATCAACGAAGAATGTAGACACGGAGAAGCTAACAACCGGTTCGGGGACCGGCATGAACACCCCAATTGCTGATGAGATAGAGCAAGATAAGGAGAAGAAGCGAAAGCGCAGGTTAGCGCTGCTTGCGGAGGAGAAGGCCAAGGCGGAGGCCTTGAAAAAGATTGGGGCTACGTCCGGAAAGCAGCCTCCTGTTTCGGGCAGCGAAGCTGGCGAAGCTGGTGCATTGGCCAATAATCGGGCCGCTGCTATCACTCTTGATAGTCCTCCATCCTCCGATGAGGATGACGACCGTCCTATATCGAAGAGGCCGAGAAAAAAGGTATCATCTTCCCTCCGGAGGACGGAAGCGGGCCAGCACTCGTCCGTGAACCAAGGCGGCAAGAAAGCGGAAATTCCAAATTTCTCCGCGAACAAGGAGACTACTCCGGACAATAGTCACGCCACTGGCTGGGTGAGCCGGGTAATTTCTTTTCTCTTTTTTTTTTTTTGTCTGACTTGATCTTTCGTAGGACTTTGCGGCCTATCTTATCTCTTCTCCGGGCGTCTCCGAGTCCATCAACAAAGCGTATCATACTCAGCATACTCGGTTATCCCAGAAGCTAAGTGGGCTGGAGCGGAATAACGGCCCGTGAGCTTGCCGCGGCAAAGGCCCGGACAGCCGAGGCTGAGGCCCGGGCAGCCAAAGCTGAGGCCCGGGTTAAGGAGCTAGAGGAGCTTTCTTCTCCGGGTGCGCAGCGGGATCTTTGTGTTGCTTTTGCTGATAAGGTGCTTCGCAGTGGAGCTTTTGAGAAAAATCTGCAAAACCTGTGCCTCGAGTCCAACAAGCTTGCAGCTCACCAAGTCTATCGGAAGATGAGAGGCTGGGTTCCGGAGGCTCGGCGGGGAGTGTTCACTAAATGCTACTACCATCCGGATGCGAAGGCCCAGTACAACTATGATCTGGATCAGTTTTATCGCGGCGGAGTCGAGAAGATGCAGCCCTCCGTGCTGTCAATGTTTGAGGCTCATTCGGAAGAAAGTTCGATCTCGGTGTCGGCTGAAACAATCCGTGCCTTCGACGAGGGTCTGGTAGATCTGCAAGTCGAAGTGCCTCCTGTCCCGGAAAGGACCGTTCCGGAATCGCCCGTCAAGGCCAAGTATCTGGAGGTACTCCAGATGTATGGCTCTCCGAACGCCAATGAAGACGACGGTGGCGATGCCCATCTTGAGGACGATGGTGAAGAAGATGGCGGTCATGATGGCAACCGCAACTGCGAGGACTCCGACGTAGAGCGCACTCCTTAGCTTTTAACTTTCTGTAATAACTTTTCGTCCGGCTAGGTCTGATCTTCTTTTGTTTAGTGTAGGAAGGACAATAGCGAGGGCTCGGATGGGGATGACAACCCTCCGGATGATGTAATCTTCTTTTCTTTATAAGATGAGTATTTTCCTACTTCCAATACTTGTGTTTTTCTTTATATTTATGTTTGTATTTTTCCTTGTCCGCGGCCCAAAGGTCCGGGTCCGGTGCTCCAGGCCGGAGGTGCGGGTGACTGTCATTCGCCAGCTAGTTCCCAATCAACGAGCCCTCCGTGCCCGAGATGTGCGGAATTAGAGGCGGAGCTGTCCGGATGGACAATGGAGGGGGAACGGACTCGTGAGCTTCTCCGTGCCGGAATGGGGCCTCTGATGGAAGAATTCCGAGATGTTCCATCTTTGGCCACCTGCCTTAGAGAAATATCTGAGGAGTTTGGTACCCTATCACAATGTCAAGATTTCGCTCGGGAACAGATCCATGCAACCCTTGACGCGGATGAGACAATCTCTATGCTACAGGCGGAGCATGAAGATTACAAAGCTAAACTGAAAACCGGGCTAGATTTGGTTTGGTCCGTGCTGCCCTTTTATAGTGACAAGTTGAAGTGGCTGGCTAGCCGGACGGATTTTCAGCGAGACTACCTGAAGTTGGAGGAAGAGAATCGCGAGCTTGCTGGTCGGGTGATGGTCCTCCGAGACAATCTGATGACTCTGCAACTGTCGTACCATCTAACTGGATTGCGTCTCGGGCTCGTCGCTCCGACCATATACCGCAATTTTCCTCGTGATGTGAGTGCGTTGATTGTCCGGATATTCAAGCTGGGGTGGAACGACCGGGAGTCTCGATACCGTCCTGCATTCGAGGAGGCCGTTGAATGGTGGAAACGGATGCACGCCGGTAGTCCTCTCCCTCCTTCGCTGACACTCATTCCGAGTCATGTGGCGGTGGATTTTACCTTTGAGAGATATGCAGGCATCCAGGTATCCGTTGATCTGGAAGAGTCCGCCCGTCGCGTGGAGCGGCTTCGCCAAGATGCTGCTATCATCCGTCCCTTTATCATTAGGGAGTTGGCCGAATTGGCGAGGCGGCGTCAGGCTCGTATCCGGGGACGGGTCTTGGCAGGGGGAGGAGGGGAACGGGAAGGGAGCTCAAAGACGCCCGTCGCGGGAACGGTCGGAGCCTCAACTGCGTTCTCAATAGAATAGCAAGGGGGAGAGGTGCTCAACAGGTGGCAAGGGGAAGGGGTGCTCCGCCGGTGCGTCGTCCCCAGGTTCCCGTCCGGATTCGCACTCCTTCTCGGTATCCTAGCCAGAATCCGTTCCGTCAGCCGAGGGCCGGGCCCTAGGTTAAGGGAAAAGGAAAGGCTAAAGTCACAAGGGAGACAATGCAGTCCTCCGATTCTGACTCTGATGCAGCCGGTCCATCAGAGCTTCCGCCCATTCCTCCCTTTCCGTATCGGGGCTCGGTGGGTCAGACCAGTGGTGCCGAAGTCCACGATCTCGACGTCGATACTCCGGAGCGGACCCCTTCTACCGGAAACCGGGATGGGGCCCAAGATCCAAGACCTCCTTCTCCGGAGAATGGCGCTATGATACCTTCTCCGGAGCCTCCTACTCCGGAGCCCACCTCTCCTCCTATCAATTGGAACATAGATTGGCCCAAATAGATAGGTTTTATTATTCTTTGGTGTCTGAATCCATCCGGACGTATCAGATTGTATAATTGTATCCGTTGTATTTGTATGCCAGTCCATACGGACTTGATTTCTTACGATGCACCATTTATCCAAATGTGATTTCTTTTCTTTTAAGACTTAGCTTATTCAAGCGCTTTTTCTTGTTGTTTGATCAAACTATTTTGCCCTTTTGTTTTGCTCACCCCCGTCAGTTTATTCAAACAATTTGGAGGATTTTATTTGTTCGTCTTTGCTCACCCCGTCCGTTTGTTCAAACGATCCGGAGGATTTTATTTGCTCTTTGAATTTGCTCACCCCGTCCGTTTGTTCAAACGATCCGGAGGATGGTAATCATGCAGAATTTAAAAATAGACAAGTATAAAATTCGACAATTCTTCCTTCATTAAAATAGGTGGATTCCGGCCAGACATACCCTTTGTCTAATGGGGCCGGAGTTGAGTACATAGTAAATAACACGGAACGGAAACCTAGGCTCAACCCTAGCCAGAGGACCCGAAACTACATACTCGTTGAAAATAGAAAGCTAGAAAAGGAACTCTATCGGAAAGCATACCTACTCAAGATGCTCCGTAAAACCTTCGCAGGTTGGTGATGTTCCACCTTCTGGGGATTGCACGCCCGGACTGATCTGCCAGCTCATAGCTTCCACCCGGAAACGAAGCTGTGACTCGGTATGGGCCTTCTCAGTTTGGTGCAAGCTTGCCAGTAGGCTCCTGCAGACTTTTATCATTCCTCCTCATCACCTAATCCCCGGGGAAGAATGATTCCTTCCTGACACGTTTGTCGTGATAGCGCTTCATCCGCTCCTTCACCTTGGCCTCGTGCAGCGCTGCTTGCTCTCGTTTTTCTTCCAAAAGGTCCAAGTCCAGCAGCCTGCTTGATCCGAGCGGAGAGATCCGTCCGGCTTGGTCCTCGTCCCAAGTGAGGGTCCGGAGGCTGGGGACCCCCACTTCAGCTGGTATGACTGTCTCCGCTCCGTATACCAAACTGTATGGCGATTCGCCCGTGGCGGATCCTTCGGTTATCCTGTATGCCCAAAGAACACTTGGCAGCTCGTCGACCCAGTTTCCTCGTGCCCCCTGCAAACGAGTCTTCAGTCCGTTCACCACTGTCCGATTCGTAACTTCCACTTGACCGTTGGCCTGCGGGTGGTAGACGGATGTAAGCCGCTGCGTAATTCCATATTCTTTACACCAGGATCGAAACGGGTCGTTTTCAAACTGGGCTCCGTTATCCGTGACAATGTACTTAGGGATTCCGTAACGGCAGATGATGTTCTTCCAACAAAACTTGACGCAAGTGTTGCCACGGATGTTTGTGAGGGGTTCGGCTTCCACCCATTTGCTAAAGTAATCAATCGCCACTATCAGGTACTTGAATCCTCCCGGAGCGGAGGGAAAAGGTCCAACCAGATCGATGCCCCATCTATCAAAAGGCCATGAACCGGTGATCCCGACCCTTTCTTCTTGCGGAACATGAATGAGCGGAGCAAACCTTTGGCACTGTACACAGGAGCGGACATATTTTTGCGCATCTTCAAACAAGGTCGGCCAATAGTAGCCCGTGCACATTATCTTTCTCACTATGGTCCGAGCCCCCTGGTGACTGCCGTTCGGTCCTTCATGCATCTCCTTCACAATCTGAGCTGCCTCATCCGAGTCCACGCACCTTAACCACGGTTGGAGGTATCCCTGTCTGAGCAGGGTTCCGTACACTATGGAGTACCACGGTGCTTTCTGTCTGATTCTCCGCGCCAATGCCTTATCCTCCGGAAGCTTTCCGTGCTGAAAATACTCAAACAAGGGCATCATCCATGATTCCTTCGAAACCTCCACTGCTGCCACCTGTGGGACGTCGTAACTCCGAGCGGATAAGGTCTCCATCATCAAGTTGCTCTCCGCCACCGGCTTGATCTCAGAGGAAGCGAGTTTGCTTAAGGCGTCCGCCTTGCCGTTATCCTCGCGAGGGATCTGTGTTACGGTAATGCCACGGAACTTGGCCAATAACGGCTTAACCGCTTCGAGGTACTTCTGCAAGCTCCGTTCCTTCGCCTCGTACTCTCTGTTCACTTGCTGGAATCACTGTATACTTCGACGTCCGTGACCCCTATCTCCAACGCCAGCCGGAGTCCGGCTAGGAGCGCTTCATACTCCGCCTCGTTGTTTGTTGCACGGAAACCGAACTGAATGACATACCTGTATTCTGTTCCTTGTGGACAGGTGAGCAAGACTCCTGCCCTGCCCCCATTTGCGTGAGACGATCCGTCTACATGCAACTTCCATCTTCCATCTTGCGGACGGATCTCCTGAAGGTTTGGTCATTTCTACCAAGAAATCCGCTAAAGCTTGCCCTATGATAGCCTTCCGGGGATGATACTTGATCTCGTGCTCTCCAAGCTCTACTGCCCACTTCATCATCCGACCCGAGACTTCTGGCTTCAACATGATCTGTCTCAACGGGTGATTCGTCAGAACCGTGATCGGATGACCTTGGAAATATGGTCGGAGGCGCCGGGAGGCATGCACCAGTGCCAATATCAACCTCTCCAAAGCAGTGAACCTCGTTTCCGGACCTTGGAGTGCCCTGCTCACAAAGTAAACCGGACGTTGGACCTTACCATCCTCCCGGACCAAAACGGAGCTTATAGCATGTTCCGTCGCCGCTATGTATAGAAAGAGCTCTTCTCCGGGCAGTGGCTTGGACAGGGTCGGGAGGCTTGCTAGGTGGGCTTTGAGGTCCGTGAACGCCTGATCACACGCCTCCGTCCACTCGAACGGTTTAGCCCTACGGAGTATGTTGAGAAAGGGGAGCTGCTTCTCAGCCCCCCGAGCAAGAAATCGGCTAAGAGCGGCCAGCGATCCGGTTAACTTTTGCACGTCCTTCACCCCCCTCGGAGGCGGCATCTCCATAAGGGCCGATATCTTTTCCGGATTGACGTCGATTCCTCGAGCTGACACCATGTAGCCAAGGAACTTCCCTGCTCCAACTCCAATGGTGCTCTTTCCAGGGCTGAGCTTGAGATTTGCCGTCCGGAGCACGTCGAACATCTCTCGGAGGTCGGACAAGAAAGACTCGTACGTCCGGCTCTTGACCACCATATCGTCCATATAAACCTCCAGGAATTCTGCCCCATCTGGTTCCGAAAAAGCTTGTCCACCATCCTTTGATACGTTGCACCTGTGTTTTTCAATCCGAAAGGTATTTTCCTGTAACAAAAAGTACCAAAGTCAGTAATAAAAGATGTTTTGGGACGGTCATCCTTGGCCATCGTAATCTGGTGATACCCTCGGTGCGCATCAAAGAATGCCAACACTTGGTAACCAGTAATGGCCTCGGCCAGCTGATCAATGGAGGGGAGCGGATAGCTATCTTTCGGACATCATTTGTTTAGGTCTGTGAAGTCAATACACATTCTCCAAGAGCCGTCGTGTTTCTTCACCAGAACTGGGTTTGCTATCCACTCCGGGTAGGATATCTCCTCCATGATTCCGGCACTTAGCAATCTACCCACCTCCGCCCGGATTTCCATCACGCGTTCCGGAGCGAGGGGTCTCTTCTTTTTCCGTATAGGTTTCAGTTCCGGAAAAATGTTGAGCTTGTGGACAGCGATCTCTTCCGGAACGCCCGTCAAATCTTCCGTTCCCCAAGAAAACACATCTTCATATTCTGCCAATAGGCGTCGTAACTCTTCCTTCACATCATCTGGCATGTTCTTCCCCATGCTGACTACTCCCTTCTGACCGACCATCATGTCCTTCACTTCATAAGATGGTGCTTCTCCATGGATGGCTCCTACCAAGTCTGCTTTGGCTTTTCCCTTGTTCGAGGCGGACAGCTTGGATTGACCCTCCCCGGACCGGGCATCCTTGATGGCGGTCAACATGCAACTCCTGGCGGTTTGCTGGTGCCCCCGGACGGATGCGATACCGTTTTCGGTGGGGAACTTCTTAATCAAATGGAAAGGCGAGCAGATCGCCCGTGCCTGCGACAGCCACGGTCTTCCAATGATCATGTTGTAAGGAGAAACTGCATCAATTACGGCAAAATTACATTCCACCGTTGCCCGCTTTGATGGATCCTGTAAATCCGTCAAAGTGACTTTCAAAGAGATGACCCCAAGTGGATGGACGGTCCGCCCGGTGAACCCTGAAAGGGTGGTTTGACACGGTTTCAAATTTTGTCGCCCGATTTCGAGCTGATCGAAGCATTCTGCAAACATGATTTCCACACTACTACCATCATCTACAAACACTCGCTTGATCAGTACTCCTTCGACATCGGCAATTACCACCATCGGATCAGAGTGAGGAACCTGGGGAGGCACCGGATCCTCATCCGAAAAGGTGATAGTCTCACTTGGCTTGAACCTCTTCTCTTGTATCTCACCCGGGGGTAGGTATCTGCTTTTGGCCTTGATCGCTGTCATAGAGCAGAGCCCATCTCCAACTATTCTGTTTATCACATTGATCATCCGGGGCTGAGCCGGGCGATTGTTCCTCCAATTCCTCTTCCGACCCTGTCCGGCTGCGGCGGCTGGTGCTTGTGCCGGTCGTCCTTCTCCTGCCACACAGTCTCTTAACTGGCCTGCTCCGATCAACCTTTCAATATCCGAACGGAGCGCCCTACATCCCTCCGTGGTATGTCCGTGCGACTTGTGAAACTCACACTACTTGTCCGCATTTGCTGGTGCCGGTACGCCGACAATAGGTTACGGATCCGTAAACAGACCTCGATGGACCGCGAGGATCTCCGTACGGGTTTTTGAGATGGGGGTGTAGGTCGGACGAGCAACGGCCGCCGGTGCTGGTGCCACTACCGCAGGTGCAGGTATGCGTCTAGCTTGATCGGTCCGGGCCGGAGCCCGGGCAGCAGTGGTCTGGGTCCCTGTCACTGTGAGAGATCTTTGCTCGAAGAAACCCACAGTTGTCATCCGGACTTGGTTTGGCATCGTGCACCGTATAATGCATCTCCACTACCAACTGGAGGTGATAGTATGATGTAGACATATTCTTCATTAGCTCGATGTAGAAAGTGTTGTCCCTCAGCCCGTTGACAAAGTTGTGGATGATGGCCTTCTCCTGCAAGTGTCGGTCCACCACCTTCATCGTCGCGGCTATGTAACGGGTGTAGAATTCCCAAGTAGTCTCTGTTTCCAGCTGCCTCATTGCCAAAACTGTGGCAAGATTCACAAATGTGTGCTTCATGGCGGAATAGCGCCGGACCAAAGCGATGGCGAAATCCCAGAAATGTCGAAGCGTACCGTTCGGCAGACCCTTGAACCATGTCAAGCAGTTACCTCTTAGATACGAAGGCAACATTTTACACTGCAACTCCTCCGGAATGTCCCTAGCAATCATGATACTTGCATAAGTATGGACGAACTCTTCCGGATCTCCTTCTCCGTTGTAGGTTGGAAGTCCGTCTGGAGCCTTGGTTCCGGTTGGCCACTTGAAACTCAATACTTCCGGAACCCAAGGTGACTGAGGTCCGATCCCATTTCGTCCGATGAGGCGGTTCAATCGGTCTTCAATGGAATCCGGACAGAAAGGTGTCTGAAACCTGAAACCTCCGGGAAGTCCTCCTCCGGCAGGTGGCATTCCAAACGTCATTTGCTGTTGGCCTCCGGGTGCACCCATCCCATAACCTTGCTGGGTTTGTGCTCCCCAGTAAGGTGGTGCATTTGGATTCAAGCCAGCGGTCTGCTGTTGATGTCCGCCCGGAAATAAGTTTGGGTTTGGCATCCTTGGTTGCTCCGGAGGTGGCTTATCCGCTTCAACTCGCTGAGCTGCCTTCCACGCTTGGAACTGCTGGTACTCCGTCATGTTCGTCCTCAGGATGTTGCCCCCAAGCCCGGAATCATGACGCTTACGCTCCTCCCTTCCGGCCTTCCGTCCTACTCGGTTCCCAGCCGGTCGACTCTGAGCATCGTCCTCCGTGCTATAATCTTCCGGATCGTTCTCCTCCGGGTCATAATCTTCGGCGTCATCCGAGTCGGATCCCTCGGGATGACCCAAATCCGGCGTTCCTTCAATGTTGTCAGTGTCCCCTTCTGACGACTCCTGGTCCCCAAACTGGTTCTGCCTCCGTGCCTCCCGCTTGGCTCGCAGTCGCTCCCTGTTCTCGCGTTGTATATCCGTCAGAGTCCGTTCCGGAACCGTCTTCTTCCCTTTCGCTTTCTCCGTTGCCAAGCGCTGTCGTCGACGCTCCTCAGCTGTGGCCCTCGCCTCTGCTGCCGCTTGCTTGGCCTGGAGAATCCGATCCTTTTCAGCCGCTATCTTTTGGGCTCTAAGTGTAGCGGCTTTTCTAGTTTTTGGCCATCCTCCCGCTTCCTCCTCTGCCGGGAGAGGGCTCTTCCTAGGCCGTCCGCGCGGCATGAACGCAACTTATAACTGGAAATATTTAGATCCCACTGGGCGTGCCAACTGATGCTACCAGCTTCCAGTCCCGGTCCGGATACGAGGTTGGTCTCCGGTCCAGATAAGGCTTTGTCCGTGCTCCGCGCGCTCTCACCTAAAGACCTGCAAAACAATGCCCCGGAGTATCCCGAGGATAGCTACTCCGGCGTGATGATGAAAGAGGGGCCTTTGAATAGGAGAGAGAATAAGGATATATTGAGAGAGTTTAATCTGATAGAACATACCTTTTCTCCACAAGTCCAAAGCTGTATTTATAGGTGTGAGTGGTCAGCCTCTAGCCCAGAGGCAGTGGTCCTGTCCTTTTGTCCTTACCCGGGGACAGGTCATATTCATGTCCCCTTTGTCCCCGGATAACGCCATTCTAGCTGACGTCATATCGACCGGACTACTCTCTGGGCCGGAGCCTAAATATGTGCCAGAGCCCATATCACCATATGTGTAAAATATTTCGTGATTTCTTAATTACACATATGATATTTTAATATGTTATATTGAAAGAAATTGAATGAGAATGATTGGATATATAGCTGGACGTTTCACTAATGAGCAGACGTTGCACTTCACTGTGGCAATCATTCGGGAGGACGAAACCAAAACAGATGCAGGGAAAAGGAGAAGTTAAGAACAAAATAAGGGAAGAGAATTAACACGTGTCAATTCATGATGAGTTTTTAAAATAATTCAAAAAAAGAATAATAGATAGTTTTGGAAAAACATCACTTATTTCATTTGTTCCCTTAGGTTGGAAACTAGCAACATTTGGACAGTAAGATTGACGCTGAGAAAAAATTCAGATCACCTCCAACTTCCCCAATTAAACCTGATCATCTGTTTACCGAAAAAAAAAACCTGATCATCTCATGAATCCTTCCTCCAACTCCCCAATTAAACATGATCATCTGTTTACCAAAAAAAAACCTGATCATCTCATGAATCCTTAGGTTCATGAAAGCCTGATCATCTCCAATTAAACCTTTTACATTTTGCTTCCCCGGCCAGTTTTAGTTTTTCCGATCACCTCCAGCTCCAAACCTTCAACATCACCTCCACACCTTCCACATCAGCTTCCCCGGCCAGTATTTAGTTTTTCCGATCACCTCCGAACGAGGTCACATTTTTAACTGCACCAAATTTTAACCAAACTCTCAAAATGGCCAAATGTTTATTACTGATCGGGTTGATGATTATATCATGTCTTCTTGCACAATCTACCCATCTCAGTTGTGCTCTCAGTTCGAAGAAATCTAACATGCGCAAAGCAGGTAATATCATCGATCATTCTACATAGAAGCCGCGTGTTTGAGATTTTTAACGTTATTCTTCTTTTTAAATGCCTGTTTAGGAAGAATGAATTGTTAAATTAAATATTAGCATGAGTATCAAGTTTATAATTTGTTGGATCAAATGTACTTAATATGTAATATGTAAGATCAAATATTATATTTTCGTGTAGATAAGTCACTATTTTTATTGTAGGGTAATCACTATTAGTTTGATCAGAGTTTTTGGGGGTTTTTTATAAAATGCCTCCACGTATTAATCCCTCTCACATCCAGAAGAGAGAGATTCAATTCTAAACCATGGTTTAACTTTTTCAGAAAATACAGATACTATGGCCCCTTTGGGAACTAGCTGTTAGCTGTTAGCGGATTGTACGAGCTGTTAGCTGTTAGCTGTTTTGATCAGCGGATTTGACTAGCGGTTTTGACTAGCGGTTTGTATACGAGTGTTTGGTAAATATAAGTAGCTGATAGCTATTTCATTATGTTAAATGACTGAAATGGACATGAATATAATTTATTATTGTAATATTTTTGTTTGTTGTGTTTTTTTTTGAAGTATGGAAAACATGTTTTTCTCTAATGGACATGTAAATTTTATTTCATTGAGATGAAATTCATTATACATACATACCTTATATATTTTATATAAAATAAAATATCTTGACCATTTGATTTCAATTCTTAACTTACCGTACTTCAAGTAGGTTAGAAATAAATAAATAAATAATTAACAACATTCAATTTTGATTTATTAAACTTCATGTCATATTATATTCAAAGGAAAAAATCTGGCAAATACAATAAATCATAATAGTTAAACCACACGCCTCCTCTGTCTTGATCGCCTAGCTGCCACCAAACTAGCAGTAATATCATTACGAACTTTTGACATAACTCTAGAACACAAACGGTCAACTTCTGATAAGGAAGTGCTAACAGTGTCCATTCCTGATGCTTCAGGAGGAATAAAATCACATCTCTGTCAATCATAGCAAAACTCGGATCTAGAATATTACTCAATCTGATGTAGTTATGCAATGCAAATGTTGCACAAATAACTCAATTTTGATTTTCGGGAGAATACTTAGGTACCGTTTTTAGTATCTTCCACCGTGCCTTCAGAATTTCAAATGATCTCTCAATACAACTTCTCAAAGATGAATGAACTTGGTTGAATATTTCTTGAGACCCTCTTGGATTGGCACCTCGAAATTCAGATTGGTGATACCTAGTCTTTTGGTATGGCGTTAAGTACCCTTCTCTTTCAGGATACCCTTTATCTGCTAAGTAATATTTCCCTAATCATAAGAACAACAAATATTAAAGGAGGTTATGTCATAATCATATAATCAACAAAAGATTGATAATATACTTTAATAAACTTACCAGAAGGAGGTATTGGAAAATTTAGACTTGGGTCACCCACTGCATCGAGAAAAATTCGAGAATCATGAGCTGAACCCTCCCAACCACTGAGCACATATGTAAAAAGTAAATTAAAATCACATACGGCAAGTACATTAATGGTGGGAGTCCCTTTCCGTCCCCTGTATCGCAATTGGTCCTCCTCGCATATGATAACATCTATATGTGTACCATCAATAGCTCCAATGCAATCCTAATTAGTATATATTGAAACCAAATATTGTTAGATTGTCGATAGAAACTATATAGAAAAACAAAAAAGAAAGCATTGTTATTTACCTTAAAATGGGGCATGTAACGAGCATCATTGGCAACTTGAGAAGGAATTTCTCTGAACTCTGGATCCCTTGGTTTTAGAGTATCAGCTGATAGACCATCCATAGCATCCAATACTTCTTTGAAAACTCTACTTATGGTTTCACCAGAACGTTGGAACCTTTCTTGAGCAGCCCTGTTCGAGGCTCCCATACTAAGAATGTAGAGAAATATGCCTACTTTCTCCAAAGAGGATACACTTTCTGAAGAACACAAGCCATACTTAGACTCTAAATCCTTGACTAATCGTTGGAGAATTAATGGCGTCATGCGAAACATGTTGAAGCATCACTTTTCATGGCCATTCATCAGTTCACGCATCCACCTTTCTCCCGTCATATACGAAATAAAACATGGCTCCTTGTGCACAAACTTTACATAATAAAGAGATATGTAAGCTACCGCGCAAGCCACTGAATCACAAAACAAAGCATTTCTACGTCTCCTTTTTCGTATTGCATTCTTTTTAGCCCGCAAATCCATTAGCTACACACGGTAAACATTCACATAAGTCCAAGTATATATCAGAATATACTTGAATGAAATACACACACTTATGCACATCACAAGAAGAAGGTGAAGTTCTAACCTTGATTTTATTGTTCCACCACTCCTCACTAGAACTTATTGTATTTTTCTCATGATCCCATCCTAGTCCTGTTTCGTTTTCCTTCAATTTTTTATAAAGACTCCATGCTTTCTTCATCCCATCCCACTTATGTTTCAACTGATGATTGTTAAATAGTAAATTACTCCTTTTCTACCACTCTATTTCCAACAACTTCCACTGCATCGTCAGAGAGGTAGTCGCACCATGTTTTCCCTGACTCTTTTGCACATGTTCGATACACATATCGCAGAACAAGATCTCACTACCAACATCCCATTTAGCCCGACTTCCTTCACCTTCTGAAACACTTGGTTTTTTGGTTGGGGCCATCTAAGTATTGTGAATGAAGATAGGAAATTTTCAATAAAAGATTGACATGTTTTAATACTATTGAGGGATGAAGCCAAAAGAAAACTCCGGTGTGAAAACCTAGGCTTTTTATATACATAGCAGACCATATTAACACTAACGAACTGTACACGAGTAACGTAAAAGAAACGAATCTGCCTTTTTATATAAACTACACATCTCTTTGATCCCATGAATCACACATAAAAATCAAGTGAAAAAGCCTTTCCTAACAGTGATCCAATCACTGCCTCACCCATTTTCAGACAACAAAAACCAAGAATCCGCAACTTCAAACAAACAGATATTACTGAGAATTGAGAATGCAAATTAAAAAAGAACACAAGTTGTCCGAGTAAGGATCCATAATTGAGTCAAACTTAGCTACTAATTTAAGGTGATACATTACTGTATTTCCAAGGCCATAAACTGTATTATAAGGAAAGGCATCCAGTAAATTATAGTACTACCAACTCCCCATGTAGAAGACAAATTTAGGTTGTTGGTGAGACAATTAACAATCTTTCATCAAGGAGCAGGTAATTAAGGTTCATATATATGCAAATAATGATTCTTGTGAAGATTGAATCTATTAAGAAACTCTTAATCAGATTCATCAAAACAACAACAAAACAACTTAATTCATCAAACTCCATCTCCTATGTGAAAACCTAGGCTTTTTATATACATAGCAGACCATATTAACTCTAATGAACTGTACACGAGTAACGTTAAAGAAACAAATCGGCCTTTTTATATAAACTACACATCTCTTTGATCCCATGAATCACACATAAAAATCAAACTCCCATCTTTCCAAGAATAATCTGAGTGAGACCTTTTCTCAAACACCTTTTGGGCATTCAATTATAACATCAAAGCATAAAAAAAAGCTTTAAAAAATACCAATAAACAAACCATAGAGATAAGTGTGATTTTCAAGTAAAAATTACAAAGAGAAAAGAAGATCGCTTACTTGTTTTGATCAGAGTTAGATGATGGCCAGAGAATTTAGAGCTCTTGAGAGCAGTGAGTCTGCTTATCGCCTGTAAAATCGATCACCGGATAATCTGAGAGGCTGGATAGAACATCACGGTACTTGCCGTATGTGATTGATGTATGTGATTGCCGTATGTGAATTGAGAAATATGGGTTTCTGGCGCGGCGTTCTTCTTTTCTGGGAGTGGCGTTCTTCTTTTCTTATAAATTTATAAGAAGGGAATAAGAAAATACTGTAGGTTTTTAAATAAGGATAAAATGGAAAATTTGTAGTTGATTAAAAATCAAACGCTGCTCTCTGGAGCGTTTACAAAATCAGAGTTTTGATCCAAAACGCTATTTTTAAAAAGCTAATCACCAAACAAGGTAAGGGGCTGTTTGATTGGTCAAACATCTATTTTTAGCATAAATAGCAAAACGCTGCTTCAAACCTCTCGTGCCAAATGGGGCCTATATCATTGAGGAATACAACCTCTTTTTACCTGATGCGGATTTCATTGTGTCTAGTAAAAAAGAGACTTTCCTACAAATTTTGAAATACCTTAAGATTCCTGATGCATACGCATCGAATATTTCAAGAGGAGTAAATGTGAAGGAGTGAAAATTGTCCAATCTAAAGAGCCGTGATACTCACATTTTAATGCAAGACATATTGTCAATTACACTGAAGGCTTCTTTACATTCTAGAGGGAAAGAGGGTGTGGTGAAGGTTATTTCAGACTTATGCTCTTTTTTCAAGAATATTTGTAAGAAAGTCTTGGATAGTGAAGAACTAGAACAGTTAGAATTGAAAGTGACCATAACATTGTGTGAGTTAGAAGAATTGTTTCTTCCCAGTTTTTTTACGATTAAGGGGCATTTAGTTATTCACCTAATTGGAGAGGCTAAGCTTGGATGACCATGTATATATACATATATGAATGTACCCCATTGAAAGGTATTTTTTATTCATATCATTCATTATATGTTCAATGTCTACTTAATCATAAGTTTCTAATTTAGTTTTATTTATCATTCTTATGTTCATATTGAAGGTTTTTGAGGCGTTTGAAGTCATATGTTCACAACAAATCACAACCAGAAGGTTATGTCGAGGAATGCATTAACTTTTGCTCAAGATATTATGAAGGCACTGTGACTCCATTTAACCAGCCAAACAGAATTGAAGACACCATGATGTTGGACACTGAAAATTATTTTTTTGAGTCATGTGGTCGGGTTGTTGAAAGGGTTGAAATCGTTAAACTTGATGACATGTCTTTGGCTCAAGCAAACCGTTATGTGTTACTACAAAGTCCAAAAATTTCTCCATATTTAGAGTAATTTTAGTACCTGTTTTATCTCAGATTACTTATATCTATGTCACCCTTGATATTTTACTTATATCTATGTCACCCTTGATATTTCCTTTCAGTCAATTTATTTATTATATATTATCATGTCGTAGTCTGACTGCCTTGTATTAACTTACTAATGAATGATCTATGTTTCTCTAGAATGTGGCAGTTGTTAGTAACTTTTTTATTCTGGCTAAATAGTTACTGGGAAAAAACAGATTGGTATGAAGTAAGCGTGTGCAGACTAATTGGTGATATGGGCTCTGGCCCATATTTAGGCTCCGGCCCAGAAAGTAGTCCGGTCCATATGGCGTCAGCTAGAATGGCGTTATCCGGGGACAAAGGGGACATGAATATGACCTGTCTCCGGGTAAGGACAAAAGGACATGACCACTGCCTCTAGGCTGGAGGCTGGCCACTCACACCTATAAATACAGCTTTGAACTTATGGAGAAAGGTATGTTCTATCAGATTAAACTCTCTCAATATATCCTTATTCTCTCTCCTATTCAAAGGCCCCTCTTTCATCATCACGCCAGAGTAGCTATCCTCGGGATACTCCGGGGCGTTGTTTTGCAGGTCTTTAGGTGAGAGCGCGCGGAGTACGGACAAAGCCTCATCCGGACCGGAGACTCATCTTGTATCCGGACCGGGACTGGAAGCTGGTAGCATCACTAATAATGTTGAATTAAAAGGGAAATTAAAGAAGAAAAGGTAAGCTTGATTTTAAGATGGAGCTAAAAAGGAAAAAAGAAGAGAAGAAAAAGGTGAAGAAAAAAAAATGTGAGGCCTGCACAAGATTGGATTGGATTGAAGAGTCTAGAATTTGAGTAAAAATAAGTAATTTATGTAGTACTTATGTAGATTTTGTTTTCAGTACCAAATTTCTTTTATAAGACTAGTTTTGAACTCAAAATAATATACTACCACATTCATTTTTGAGTTATGAATACATAAGTATTGTTATCATTCCATATCTGAATATAGTTTTGCAAAATTAATTTGATCATGCAAATAAGAAATTACATTTTTCTGGTTTAAACAAACAAACTTCAACTGTCAGTCTATCATCCAATGTATCGGCCTAATTCTTGCATCAGCATATCCACCAACTATTGCAGAAAAATCTTATTAAATTAAGTGCTCCCTCAAGAATAGTCACGAACGACTATCAGTGCAAGCATCTTATTCCAAGATGACTAGTCCCTTGATAACAGTGGTCAAGAAAGTTAGTGGGAATCATCAACCCCTAGTAATTATTTATTAAGCATATATGTAAATATTCCATCATTAGTTAGTAAAAAAGACGAATAATTGTGCAATAGATATATAGTAGCAAGAAAATTCAACCCATCCCTCATTTGAAATAGTATGAACATATATATTCCTAACCAGAAAATATAAAAATTAATTAGTTGAAATATCAAATATGAAAGTAATTACCAAATTGGAACACAACCGAGTGCAAGTGATTTTCTTAATTTAGATCTAATTTTGACTTTTCTCAATTTTGTTGATGTACGTAGGTATGATTTGAAATAATAAAAGATACCCTTATTTTTTCTAAACCTATATAAATAAATTGGATCTCCATCTAACGATGAACTTAATTATTTTTTGGATAATGTTAGGACAAAAATAAGTATGCATGTTCATATTTATCACTTATGTTTCATCCAATTTCGTAGGTCGAATTGTTCGTCCGATTTTGTATTCAAGTAGTCCCCATTTTACAGTGCGAATTTTCAGCGGTATCATCGATTGCCTACTAGAAACCCTACTAGTAGACAGAAGATGTTTGGCCGACCTCAATTTGGATTTTTGTAGCAGGCTTAGTTACATTCTAGATTCCCAAATACTGATCAGACTAAATCTATTTAAATTCAATTGGTCCTGGTAAGTTTGGTGAAGCTATTTCCTTTGGATATGTTGTATTCACTGATACCGTTAAATATTAATGAAAAATAATAAAAGTAGCACTGATACTAGACAAAAGTAAGTTCTTTATGTTTAATTAGAGGTATACTAGTCAAGTATCGACCGCGGCGGAGATCCATATATTAAACATCACACTGCACTTTTGGAACAGAATGAAATAGTTCATAAGTTTGAAGCTCCAAAACGAAGAAAAGAATGGGATCTGAGGGATTGCTGCGCAGTCGAGAGTTACGCCAGGTACTGAGATCATTTGATTATATATGTGTGTGTGTGTATGTATGTATTATATCACTGCTGGTTTTTAATGGAATGGTATGCTTCTAGTATATCCTGGAGACTAGTGTTCATCCCCGAGAAGCCCAGATTCTGAAGGACCTCAGAAATGTAACTGCAGCTCATCCATTGTGAGTAATTTCATGGTGATTCTATCTGCAGCTCAAGAGGTTTTTATCTTCGCATTTTAATAATTTGTTTGAATTCTCAGGGCAGTTATGCAGACCGACGCAGATTCAGGTCAGATGCTGGGTCTTCTCTTAGAGATGGTTAATGCTAAGAAAACTCTAGAAGTTGGTGTTTACACTGGATATTCCTTGCTCCTAACCGCACTCACCATACCCCAAGACGGAAAGGTACAAATTAACTAATTGTAGAAGAATTTTACTCATTTTAGCCTGAAGTATTGAAATGACAGTATTATTGAGAACATATTTAAAATCATACAATTTAAACTATAATAATAAAATACTAGAATGCATTTAGCCACGTCCAACTCTAGTAAACCAGATACATATATAGCGTTAAACGTTATTCAATAGTACTCTTAACAGTTTTAATGTAACAGTAATATCAACTTGTTCTAGGTTTACAGTAATGGATGTTGTGTTGGGCACTTCTTCCGAGCTTACTGAAGTCCATTTTAGTAGTAAACCAGGCAAAGAATTAAGTAGAAAACACCATGTATATGGTTACTGGAGTTCGGAAATGTTTGCTAGCTAGGAAACCCTATATTTTAGTCTTAATTCATTGCATGATTGGTTCATCAACGTTGGACTTTGCTTTAAACCTATAAGGTCTCCATTTAAACTCCAGTTTCGTGTAGATAACAGGGATTGATCCGGATCAGGAAGCGTATGAGATTGGATTGGCCTTCATCAAGAAAGCTGGAGTGGAACACAAAATAAATTTCATCAACTCTCTGGCTCATCCTGTACTGGACCAGCTCCTCAAAAACGTTAGATTTTATGACATCTCTTCCCTACGAATCGTAAATATATTGTAGATTTGTATTCTGATATGAAACTTTTGTTGAAATGTGAAGCCCGACGAACCAGGGAGTTTCGACTTTGCATTTGTTGATGCTGACAAATCGAATTATGCAAAGTACCACGAAAAGCTGATGAAACTGGTGAGACGTGGGGGGATAATTGTGTATGATAACACGCTCTGGTATGGAACAGTTGCAGAGAAAGAAGAATCAGTGGCTGAGTCTCTGAGAGAATCAACGATTTACATGAAAGAATTTAACAAAATGATAGCTGCAGATTCTCGTGTTCATATATCTCAGCTTCCCTGTGGTGATGGCTTGACTATATGCAGGCTAATTTAGCTACTTCTGATAAAATTAAAGTTGCATGGGAGTTCAACTTTAATTAATTTCCTGTGCAATAATTTGTATGCAATGATGAATGTGTTACTTTTGCTTGAATGATTTCTAATGGAATATATTTGACTAATTAATTGCGCCAAGAAATATAGTTGTTACAGGAGTTTGTGTTTTCATTTGATAATCTTGTTTCAGTATTAATTAAGCATCGACTAATTAATTGCCTTCATATTATATAGTTGGAATTTACTCTCTGTGTGCCTTAAGAAAACACTGTATGCAGTGACATTTCGATAAAACTGTAATTAAGAGAACTTATTTCTGTTGTAGTTAGTAGTTATTTCTTTGGAGTGATTTATTGTTACTACAATTATTATTTTAAAAATATTTAAACCACTGCCTAAGCTTTAACTATTGTTTCCTCATGCCTTTTTGTCCTCCATATATCATCCTAAGCTTCTGATTAATTGAGGGTTTTATTGTTTGGATAAAATTAAGATTTGGAGAAATTTTCACCTTCTGAGACCCATATCAAGATTTGGAGAAATTAAGATTTTATTTTAAATTAAACAGCACGTACGATCAACATAAATTAATTCGTGCGATCAAGGGTTATTCCATATTTACGTAAATACATACAAGCCCTAGCTCATCTAAATTATCTGATTTATTTAATATCCAGCATTTTAACCAACGAAACTTGTCATATAATTTAAGAAAACCTAGCACACACTAGAATCGCACGATTTGTGCACGCATAAAAATATTTAAACAACCTTTGAGAACCCAAATATCCAACTGGGACTATTTAAATCTTCTATTTTTTTGTAACAAACAAATTAATATCCGATAGAATTATACGGCTTAAAAATGTACATAAAGCTTTTAGATATTATTTACTTTTATGATAAACCAAAAATTAAACTAACATTTTAACATGTTATTTACTTTTAGGTAAAAAGAAAGGAACGTGAAGAGCATTCCAGTTTGAGCATGGAAAGGGAAATCCTCCTCAATGAGAACGTGATGCTAAAGCATGCTCTCACTGTTTGCCCAAATTGTGGGATCTCCTGCATTCATGTATCTCCTGTGGAGACTCCTGTATTAATAAATTTAGCAAAATAATAAAGACAAGTTATAAAAATAAAACAAACTAAACTCCCTTCTCTTCTATTATAATTCAATTCCATTCAGTTCAATAATAAAATGCAATCTAACAAAATATAATTATTATCAATTATAGTTTCTGTTATATTAATTTTCATTTTAATTTATTGTACTAGAATCGCACGATCCGCACACGCATGAAATTAAAAAAACCTTGCACTTGCACGTACATACTAATTAACTTATAATGTAAATTCGGTATACAACTTAAATTCGTGATAATTGTTGGAAATTGTTTTTAAAATTTTCTTGATTGGGAAAATTTACGAAAAACTAAGAGAGTGATCTTAACTTAGCATCTTTGCACTAGAATCGTGAAATTTGCACTTATATTTGTGAAATTTTCCTGATAAAGAAAATTTACGAAAAATATGGGTTATGATGTAAACCTACATAAATTGTACAAGTAATTCTAATTTAATTAGGACAAGTTTGACATATAAATCTGGAATGAAATGGAAGTTTACAAAATACAATATATTAAAATTAAGCTGATTTTTTTATTAAATTATATTTCTTGAAAACTGGACTGATCTGAAAAATATTTAGATCAACTATATATAGATATTAGATTCTAAAATTTTTTAGGGATTCCGTCCTGATCAAGAACCCTACAGATGCAACTCTAGCACACATGTAGATGCCGTCACTAATCTCCACTGAATCCTTGTGACAATAGAAGAAGAATCCGATTAGGGTTTTGTTTGTGTTTATTGTATTTATTGTATATTGCAGTTATGTCCTTAGGGTTTAGATAGTTTTGTTAATTATTATTACACCCATGTATGTAGTATAAATACTTTGGTAAATCCTAATGAAAATCAGTTTGGGAATTAGTCTTTACATGGTATCAGCAGCCTTTACGATCCTCTAAACCCTCCCCTCTTTTTCTTCTCTCTCTCGGCCGCCAACTTATCCTCTAGGGCCGCCGGTCATCAAAATTCTTCCTCCCTCCACTCATCAAAATCTTTGCTTTCTGTATTTTTTTCTGCTTTACGATGGCTTCTAGTGGACGTCATGAAAAGTTGTCCATCAACACGATGATTCACATGCTTAATACTAAGCTTGATGTTACTACGTATCTGCAGTGGAAGCAACATGTCCAGTATGTTCTTCGTCCCCAAGGTCTGTTTGGCCATCTTGATGGCTCTTCTCCCTGTCCTGCTCTTCCGGTGCCTGCGCCACCGTCCTCCTCCACCGTTCCTCCCGATGATGCTGCTAAGTTGAAGGCCAAGGAGGCCTATGATGCTGCCAAGGTGGCATATGATGCCTGGATGGATGATGATCAGGCGATTTGTGGAGTTTTGTACTCTTCGCTTACTCCAGAAGCGAAGAATGAGGCCTCCCAGTGTCACACTGCCAAGGCGATGTGGGATGCTTTTGCGAAGGCCTACCAGCATGGATCTGCGGTTGCCAAGTTCAGTCTCCGTCAACAGGGTACCGCAATCAAGAAATCGGGTACTGTTCATGAGCTACATCTTACTTTTATGTCAGTTTTTGAAAAGTTGAATGCTATGGGTGATCCGGTTGATAATCGGGAGAAGTTGATTTGGTTTTTGAATGCTCTGGGACTTGAATTTAGTTCCTTTAGTGCCCCTATTGCCTCTAGAGATCCTGCCCCCTTGTATCAGCAGGTTGTTGATGAGGCACAAGCTCATGAAGCGTTTTTGGCCAATTTAAGGGGTTCTGCTGGTCCAAATCCAACACCGGCAGTTTTCATGGCAAGCTCAGAACAGCAGGGATCCACTGCTGCCGCCACAGAACAGCTGGCCATACGCGCCGGCAGAAGACGCGCGTGGGGGTGGCGCGTGGGCCCCACGCGCCGCCGGTGCTGGTCGGTCCGGTCTGCGGCGTGCGGCAGGTTCTTCGGGGGGCTATGGGCGTGGTCTTGGTGGTCCGATTCAGTGTTATACCTGTGAGGGTTATGGTCATGTGTCCAAACAGTGTCCGTCGTCCACTTCTCGTCCGGCATCTCAGAAATCCCAACCCTATGTTCAGCCCTATGTCCAGTCTTATGCTCAGCCTCAGTTTCTGCATTTTGTTGCTCAGCCAGGTCAAATTTTGCGGCCTCCTCAGGCTAATCTTGTCCAGATGCAACCATAGCAATACCTCAGCAGCCAGCGCCGCAGTATGTCATGTATTCTCCTCAGCAGCCCCAAGAATACTTGACATATCCAAGTCAGGTATCTACTCAGTATCAGCCCTCTTTTGCTGCTTCATCCTCTACTACTCCGGATTGGTACATGGACTTTGGAAGCACGAATCACATGAGCTCCTCTGCATCGAACTTGTCCAGCATCACACCTTATAACGGTAACACTCTTGTCTCTGTTGGTAATGGTGCGGGCATTTCTATTACTGGTATTGGTGATGCTCGTGTTAGTCTTTCTTTGCATTTATCTGATGTGTTGGTTGTGCCTGCTATTACTAAGAACTTGTTAAGTATCAGTAAGCTAACTAGGGTGCTTGGTGTTGTTATTGCATTTGATGATCAGTCTTTTCTTATTCAGCACAAGGCCACCAGGGCAATTCTGGGTCGGGGCAGATGTGAGGATGGTCTCTATGTTTTGGACCGTGGTGAGGAGGCATTGTTGTCATTTGTGGTGAAGAATAAGAATAGAGCATCGTTTGAGACTTGGCATGCTCGTCTGGGACATGTGTCCCCTAGTGTTATTTCCCTTTTGAATAAGACTGGTTGTTTGTCACTTACTTCTTTGCTCCCTAGACCTGGTGTTTGTGAGTCTTGTCCTATGGCTAAGGGACAGAAATTATCTTTTGTTGAGAATTTTAAGCGTGCTGCTCACGTTCTTGATTTAATTCATTGTGATTTGTGGGGACCTTCTCCTGTTTTATCTAGTAATGGCTTTGCTTATTATGCTGTGTTTGTGGATGATCACTCGCATTTTACTTGGTTTTTATCCCTTACGTCGGAAGTCAGATTTTGTTGATACATATATCCAGTTTGAGGCGTTTGTTGAGAATCAGTTTTCTTCAAGAATCAAAGTCTTTCAGAGCGATGGTGGAACTGAGTTTACCAACAATCGATTACAGACTCACTTTAGCACTCGAGACGTTCATCATCAGATGGCTTGTCCTTACACGCCAGAGCAGAATGGTCGAGCTGAACGGAAGCACAGACATATTACGGAGGTGGGGCTATCCATGCTGTTTCATTCACACTTACCTCTTTCCCACTAGGATGATGCGTTCAGCACTGCGGTTTTCAACATTAATCGTCTGCCTACTCCTGTTCTAGGTAATATATCCTCTTTTGAGGTTTTGTTTGGACGCTCTCCAGAATACTCCAACTTTCATCCTTTTGGTTGTCGAGTATTTCCATATGTTCGTCCTACAGCAGCTCATAAGCTGGCACCTCGTAGTCTTCCATGTGTTTTTCTAGGATACAGTGCACAGTACAAGGGGTTTAAGTGCTTGGACACAGCTACCGGTCGTGTTTATATGACTCGCCATGCCAGATTTGATGAGACTCATTTTCCTTTCTCTAGTACTACTTCGGAGGCTCAGTTTACTTCACTGGATGTTTCGTCGTTTTTGGATCCTTCCACTTCTGACTTGGATGTACCTTCTGTTGGGTCTTCTCCAGCGGTGTCATCTGCTCCTTGCCTTGTGTGTCCTGAGCCTCCCGTTTCTTCTGAGTCAGCGTCACCTACGGCTGTTTTGGATGATCCTATTACCGTTGATGAACCTGTTACTCCTCCTCGTTCGCCTACACCCTCGGTGTCGTCACCTGAGTCCTCGGCTCCTGCATCCTCAACTTCAGCTTCGACTCCTCCTGCTCCTCGGGCTCATAGGATGGTCACTCGTCATCAGGATGGGACACGTGTGACTCGCGATCTTGGCCCCGACTTTGTTGTCACTGGACTAGTTACTGAGCTGGTTGCTCATACGGAACCTCGAACTTTTCGTACTGCTGCTAAGGATTCTCGATGGGTAGCTGCAATGGATGAGGAGATTGCTGCACTTCGTCATCAGCACACGTGGGATCTGGTTCCGTGTCCTCCACAGGTTAATGTTGTTGCCTCTAAATGGGTCTATCGCCTCAAGTATCGACAGGATGGATCCATTGATCGCTACAAGACTCGTCTGGTTGCTCAGGGTTTTTCTCAGATTCCGGGTTTTGATTTTGATCGCACCTTCAGTCCGGTGGTCAAGGCTGGCACTGTTCGCACTGTTCTTACCATTGCCACCATGAGGAACTGGCCGCTTCATCAGTTGGATGTTAAGAATGCTTTTCTCAATGGCATTCTTGATACTCCAGTTTATATGGCCCAGCCAGCGGGTTATTAGGATCCATCTCGTCCTCATCATGTGTGTCTTCATCGGAAGGCGATCTATGGTCTGAAACAGGCTCCCAGGGCATGGTTTGACAGGTTCAGTGCGCTTGTTCGGGATCTTGATTTTGTTGGGAGTCTCTCGGATCCGTCCTTGTTTGTGTTCACTCGTGATGATGTTATTCTCTACCTGCTTGTCTATGTTGATGACATCATTCTCACAGGGAACAGCAGTACAGCTATTCGCCAATTCATTGCCCGAGCTGATCGTGAATTCTCGGTCAAGGATCTTGGCTCTCTTAGCTATTTTCTTGGTCTGGAAGTGACTCCAACCTCCACTGGTTTGTTTTTGAGGCAGGCCAAGTATGCTAGAGACATACTTCAGCGAGCTGGAATGTTGGATGCTACACCTGTTTCTACCCCGTTTTTGCCTTTGTCTCAGCTTCATAGCAGCACGAGTGGTCCTTTTCATAATCCCAAGTTGTATCGTTCCCTAGTTGGAGCTCTTCAGTATCTGACTATCACTCGTCCGGATTTGTCGTTTGCAGTTAACTCAGTGAGTCAGTTTCTTCAGGAACCTCGTGATGATCACTTCTCGGCAGTGACTCGGATACTTCGGTATGTTCTTGGTACACAGCATTGTGGTTTGACCTTTTCTGCTGGTGGTGTTTCGGAGGTACTTGCTTACTCGGATGCGGACTGGGCTCGGTGTTTAGAGACTCGGCGATCTACATATGGATATGCTGTTTTTCTGGGTGGAAATCTAGTTGCTTGGAGTGCTAAGAAGCAACCTACTGTCTCTAGATCGAGTTCGGAGTCGGAGTATCGTGCTCTGGCCAATACAGTTTCGGAAGTTGTCTGGCTTATGCATCTTCTTCGTGATCTGCGTTTTCCTCTGCAGAGTTCCCCTTTACTTCTCTGTGACAATAATAGTGCTATCTTTTTGGCGGAGAATCCTGTTGCACATAAGAGGGCAAAGCATATTGATATTGATTATCATTTTGTGCGGGAGCTGGTTGCTGAAGGCAAGATTCGTGTTGGTCATGTTCCTACATCTCTGCAGGTGGCAGATATTTTTACCAAGGGTCTCAATCGTGCCTTGTTTGATTTTTTCCGGTCCAAGCTTTGCGTCTCCATCAATCTGACGTTTCGCTTGAGGGGGGTGTGACAATAGAAGAAGAATCTGATTAGGGTTTTGTTTGTGTTTATTGTATTTATTGTATATTGCAGTTATGTCCTTAGGGTTTAGATAGTTTTGGTAATTATTATTACACCCATGTATGTAGTATAAATACTTTGGTAAATCCTAATGAAAATCAGTTTGGGAATTAGTCTTTACAATCCTGATGGAAGACACATATTGAATGATCCTTGGTGCTATAAAATTTTACATCAAAAATATATAAAATCATTTTTTTGTTAATATAAGCCATAGTACAAAGATCACTACTACAAAGGGGTGGATGCAAGGCACATATTTAAGGCGTTTGATGGGGGCGCGTTTTTTTACGCCTTGATTGACAGTAGCGAGTTCGCTACCTCTTCAAGCTAGCAAAAAAAAATTACATTCAAGACGGAAAGAGGCAGTTAAAGGCGGAACTGGGATTTGACGTTAAAAGATACTTGACCAAGGCGGAAAAAATGTATCCGCCTTAAATTGAATTGGATGTTGCGATCTCGTAACCTTTGTAGTAATATAAACGTGTCTGTAGCGATTTCGTAGCTTAGCTCGGTAGTCGTAGGTTTGTTCGTTGCGATATCGTAAGCTTTGCTAAACCCTAATTTTAGCAGGCGAGGATATGGGAGATGTCGTAACTGGGACGGTAGTATATTGCGTTTGCTGTTACGGTATCGCTTCTTAAAAGGTCAAATTTGTCATTGCTCAATGTACAGTGCATGTGAGGGTGATTGAAATGTTACGAGATCGCTGGCTACTCAAATGTATGAGCAAGGTCGTAGCGAGTTTGCAACAGACTCTGTATGGGTCACAGATTTAAGTTGAACTGGCCGTTCTAACTCCAAAAACAAAAACTTTAAAAGGGTCTAAACAGGTGGGTATTGAAGGGTGATCACTTGAAGTGTTCTCGGAGGTCTCATTGTTCCCGTGTTGGTGTAGGTAAGGTTTAACTTGCGTAATGTACTGGCTTGTCTCTTGATTTTGGTTGATTTTATGCATAATTTTTGGTTGCATTTTGGTTTATCTTGGTTGTTTTGTTAATGCAGTGTGTAGTTTATGTGTTGATCATCTAAAGTCAGTGGGTTAGTAGTATTGTGTAGCTGTTTGTCTGATTTGTGAAATATGGACCGCGAACGAATAATGAAGGAGAATGCTCGATTATCGAAGGAGTACTTAGATTTGGTTGAACAGTTCTTAGATGTTGGGTTGCGACATTGTAGACAGAACAGCATAGGAGGGGTTAGATGTCCATGCAACAAGTGTAGAAACAACGCCATATTTGAAGATATTGTTGTCGTGCGTGAACATTTAATCTGTAAAGGTTTTTGACAAATCCTACACAGAATGGGTTTGGCATGGGGAAGGCCATTATGGAAGTGACCAGGTGGAGATGGAGGAGGGAAGCGCCGAGGAAATCCTGCAGTATAATGAACAGCTTTCAGACATGTGCGACGATGTTGTTATGGAGTTTGTTGGGAAGAAAAGTATGCTGGAGGCAATGTATGACGATAAAAAGACAAGCTTATATGTTGGGGTTAAGCATTCTAGACTGGGAGCAACATTGTTGTTAATGAACCTAAAGGCAAGGCATGGTCTTTCTGATAAAGGAATGACGGAATTGTTAGAGTTGGTTAAAGAGTTACTTCCTCAGGACAACTTATGTCCTGACAGGGTTTATGCTGCGCGGAAGATATTGTGTCCTATGGGCATGGAGTTTACCAAGATTCACGCATGCCCGAATGATTGTATGTTGTATAGGGGGATTGTTGATTCCTTGAGGGATGATTGCAAGGTATGCGGTGAGTCTAGATGGAAAAAGAATGAGGGAAAGGTCGAGGTATGTGGAGAAACAGTGACAACATCGACAAAGCAAGGTCCTGCTAAGGTGATGTGGTACATGCCCTTGAAACCGAGATTGACGCGTTTGTATGCCAATCCAGTTGATGCAAAATTGTTAACATGGCATGCCGATAGGGTTCGAGAGGAAGATGATGATATTATATCTCACGCTTCTGATGGTGATCAGTGGAAGAAGATGGATGCTATGTACCCAGAATTTGCTGACGAACCTAGACACGTGCGCTTAGGACTATCTACTGACGGAATGAACCCTTTCGGGAACATGTCCAGCACCCACAGTTCATGGCCAGTGATGCTTGTTATTTATAATCTACCTTCATGGTTGATGATGAAACGAAAGTATGTGCTTTTGAACACTATGATCTCGGGGCCTAGGCAACCTGGCAATGACATTGATGTATATCTAGCACCTCTCGTTGAGGAGTTGGAATCCTTGTTTAAGCATGGGATTCATATTCCTGACGGAAGTCGAGGGGACGCGACATTCCAACTTAAAGCCATGTTGATGTGGAGCATCAATGATTTCCCTGCTTTGGGTAACCTTGGAGGGTGTTCTGTAAAAGGGCATTTTGCATGTCCCGTTTGTGAGAGCCATACTAGTCATTGTCAATTAAAGCATGGTGGTAAGCCTGTTTATCTAGGTCATAGACGATTTCTACCTAGAAGCCATCCGTGGAGGAGTGCAAAGAAGTGGTTTAACGGTCAGGAAGAGCATGGTTTTGCCCCAGTCCCACTATCAGGTACTGAAATATTGGAAAAGGTAGCGGGCATGGAGTTTGTGTTGGGAAAGGGAAAAAAGAAAAGCGCTCAAACTATGATTTGGAAGAAATGTTCGATTTTTTTCAAGCTCGAATATTGGGAGCACTTGGATGTGCGCCACTGTCTAGATGTCATGCACATAGAGAAGAATGTATGCGAAGCTTTGGTTGGGACGCTATTGAATACACCGGGCAAGAGTAAGGATGAATTGAAAAGTAGAAAGGATTTAGTCAATCTTGGCATAAGGACGTCACTTGCTCCCGTTCAAGAAGAAGCAGGTACGACATACTTACCACCTGCTTGTTATTCCTTGTCATCTGAGGAGAAGGAGAGTTTTTGTAGAACTCTAAAATCAGTAAAGGTGCCTTCTAAATATGGTTCGAACATTAGTAGTTGTGTATCTACCGCCGAGTTGAAATTAGTGGGAATGAATTCGCACGATTGCCACAACCTGATGCAGGATTTGAATGTCATTGCTCTGAGAGGTTGCTTGCCTTCTCACGTTGGAGACGCAGTTGCAAGGCTTTGTTATTTTTTAAAACAAATATGCCGCAAGAGAGTAAGCCGTCGTAAGTTGGATGAATTGCAGGGTATGGTAGTTGAAGTACTGTGCAGGCTAGAGATGTATTTTCCCCCTTCATTTTTTGACATAATGATTCATTTGATAGTTCATTTGGTGCGGGAGGTGAAGCTGTGTGGACCGGTGTACTTGAGATGGATGTACCCATTTGAGAGGTACATGAGCATTTTCAAGCATTTTGTTAAGAATCGTTATCGACCGGATGCCAGTATAGTGCAGCGATATGTCGCGGAAGAGGTAATAGAATTCTGTACCAACTATTTACATGATGTACCTACTATAGGACTGCCAGTCTCCAGACACGATGGTAGATTGGATGGTGTCGGACTACGCCATAAGTCTAAATTTAGTCCTTCTTCCGATGAAATATCTACAGCACATCTGTACATTCTGCGCAACCATCATTCAGTGAGTCCTTATGTTGATGTTCACCTTAATGATATTAGGTCAGCACACCCGAGCTGGTCGGAACCTAGAGTTCTAGAAGCTCATTGCAGAGACTTTACTAGTTGGTTGAAAATACATGTGCAGAATGGCGGTCAACACCCCGACGTTGTAAAATGGGTTGCCAAGAGACCCCTAGGCACAGTTACGTCGTTTAGCGGGTATGACATTAATGGATACACGTTTGGTACTAAGTGGGGTATCAGTACCTGGAGAGGGTGATAATGGTTTTTTTGGTACCATTACTGATATATGGGAAATGGACTTTGTTGATGTCCGAATCGCATTGTTTAAATGTGAATGGGTAGATCAAGGTGAAGGGGTGCGCACAGAGGATTTAGGCATGACTCTAGTTAATAGAGGAATTCTCGGGTCTAGGGATGATCCATTCATCATGGCGGCTCAAGCTCATCAGGTATTCTATGTGGAAGATCCAACTGATGCTCGATGGGAGATCATTGTTGATGGTAAGAAAACATTCATCTATGGTGACGGCTTGTTCGACGATGACTCCACTGTTTCTACCGACACCATTCCGCCCTCGGTGTACGAAACTCTGGAGGAGGATGATGACATTGTTTGCGCGTCGGTGTGCAGAATGGATCATGAGGAAGGCATGTGGATTAATCCTGCGGGGAAAACTACAAAGAGGAAGGGGAGGCAATCAAAGAAGAAGAAGAGTAAAAAGAGTAAAAAACAAAAGTAGCTATTTAAATATGTATTTCATGGTTCATGTAGTTCAATTTTGATTTAATTAATGTTAGTACACTAAATCTTCTAATTCTTAAAAACATTTGTACACTGCTGTAGACGTGTCGATACCGTAACGAAACACGCTAGAAACCATTGCATGTTAACTTGTTGCGTTGCGAGTTCGCAACATTGGCGAACAGGTTACGCTTTCGCAACAAAAAGCTGAAATTCGCAGATAAGTTTCTGTCTCTTGAGTCTGACAGGTTACGATCTCGCTTTATGGGATCAAATTTGTATAAATTTGATTAACTAGCAACTAGCGAATTCGCTAGTAACTCGCCAGGTGAGTAACTTGATATTGGCGAGATCGCTAGTATAAAGCCACATACCAAAAAATTAGATTTAACTCCTTAGTAAAGTGGTGTTATAAATTAATAATTTAGACACACTAAATAAATAATGGAAGTTTAAATAATCAAATATACATAATAAAATAGATGACATTCAAATTCAATTATTCTTTGCAATGTTGTTAGAGAAACTGATAAAAACAAATTGAAAATGAAATTGTTTGGATTTGAGTACAAGTACTAGCCAACATTAACGAATGCAAATCTAATCATCATTGCTAGGAGGTGGTGTCTGTGATGGTGCTGGTGGATCCCTCTTCGATTTTTTCCTCGCACTAGCCCTTTCAATGCCACGTATCACCTTCTCCGTTAACCAGTTTTCGTGATTGATTTTGGCCACTTTATCCCTGAAAAGGTCGATTGTCTCTTCTAAACCCTTGTAGTATGCCTCTGAGGGTACACCTGTTCATGTAAGTGAAACAAAAAAAGGGTGAGTATAGCAAATAAATTGTATAAAACAGAAAATAAACTGTAGGGGTTTAGTTTGGCTAACCTTCGACGTTCTCTCTGACTTCTTCAGGATTAAACTGTAGCGGTTTCTTGGGTCCATCCGCTACTTTCTGCCACACACCATCAATCAACTCAAACTTACCTTTCCTCTCAAAATATGACATCGTATAGAAGTAACACTCCTGGGCTATTGGAGATAATTTTATGTTAGGATGCACTGAGGTAAGAAACATGGTTATGAAATTACCGTAAGGGAGTTTCTTGACTGTCCTATTATTTTCGACCACACTTTGTCTCATGTGCTCGAAAATGACATGGCCCGGGTTCAACTGTATCTCCTCCATGATGCAGTAAAATATGCTCACAGTAGTATAGTTCATCTCGGTGATCCAACCACCCTTAGGCACGACACTCCTAGCGACCATCTCATAAACATTCCTCTCCTCACCACTAAGTTTATCCAACTTATAAGATCTAGGCACCCCTAAATCGTCAGCATCTCTATCAAAGTACTTCTTAGCATACTCTACAACTTGGGCTCGATCCAAAACCCCACACTCAGGCCATTGTTCTCTAATGTAAAACCCCGGAGGGGGTTGGTTGCTATAGTCCTCATCGTCCTCGTTAACAGCATAGGACACGTTCAATGCCTTGTTAAAAAACTCCTCCCCAATCTCGTAGTCCTTCTTATTAACCCTGGTGAACCACCTACCCGTCTCCTTTTCTTCCTCAATCAACTGGTGAAAATTAGCATAAAATTGGCACGTCTCATCCTTATGTGCCGGATAATTCAAACCTAACAAGTCACCCAACTCATGAAATTGAAATATCTTTAACACATTCCCCAAACCTAGTTCTTCTATCTGATCAAAATCAACAACATAACAATCTAGCAATTGACTATGCTCCATGTAATTAGAATAGGCTTGGGATGCATCAAAACTTACAAATCTTTGCTTATCATATTTGGTTGAACTTGTTCCCGCCGTCGCCCGTGGCTGAGATCCCGAAGCCCGACCTTCATCACATCGGGCACCCTGCACAAACGGATTGGGTGCCAAATTCTTCGTCCTTGTCATTTCTCTTGTCGGATGGGTATGTGAGATTTTGGTTTGTTTAGTTTTTCTAAGCTCTGAGACGTTTGATCGATGTTTGAAATCAGAAGATCCCCAAATTTGATATTTAAAGCTTCGCGTCTTGCGATATCGTCACTGCCAAGACAGCTTATATTCAGGTTGGTTACGATTTCGTAACAGATTTACGCACAAAACTAAACGACGCCGTGTAACATGCTATTTAAGTTTTGTTGTTCTATGTGTCAATCTTTGTTGTTACGAATTCGCAAGGGTAGACAACGTACGCTGCGATATCGCTACAGATTCTCTAACTAGGCTCTGTTGACTGAATACGGCTTGTTGCGACATCGGAAGTTCCTCGTAAACATGTGCTAGTTAGTTGCGATATCGCTGGGTGTTCTGTTCACAATAAATCATCATGAAACGTGACAGTGACGATTTCGCTAGGACCACGCACTATACAAAAAGTGAATGATTTTTCTGATACGATATTGTCTCTTAGGATGAATAAATAAAATGTAAGGGACAATATATCAAAACAAGAAAAAAATACATGTACATGTGCCAAAATGGAAAACACAAGTTCATTACAATAGAAACAAACTGGTGATACAAAAATACATAGTGAAGAACAAACAACTAATACTAGTAGATCGTTCGTTCACCGAGGACATGAAACAGTTCCTGATCGCAAGTGCATGCATCACAGGTGATGTCCGCCGGATCAAGGGGTGCTCAAGGATCGTACCTCTCAAACTTATTGAGGCTAGCATGCGGAATGCAGCAGATCGGCCTAGGCCTAACTGCTACTTCTGAGAAGTACCTGAGGTAGTGTCTCCAACCCCAAGCGTATCTTAGACCTCTTTTGACGCGTTGTCGAGCTAGACGGAAGCCCTGTTTGTCGGTACGGCAGACATAAACTTATTACAATCCTAACAAATTTTACATAAAAAACAACGAAATAAAATAAGAAAGAAACTTTATACAACATCCAAAGTGGTGGAGGGGTTAGAAGGATGTGAAGCACTTCCTGCTCGCAAGTGCATGCATCACATCCGATGTCCGCTGGATCAACCTTCGTGTAGCGTCGGTACCTGAAGCCGTCATTGAGGTGAGCATGTTTCTGGCAGCATCTAGGCCGAGGCACTACTACATCGAGGTACCCCCTGTAGTACGCATTGCCCCAGGCGTAAGCCAATTCGAGTTGCACGCGATCCCGAACTTCCTTGAGGCCTTTCTTGTCGGTTCTCTTCATCTCGGTGATGACATCCATGCCTCTTTGAGCATCATGACCTTCGCAGATTGCAAATATAGCCAAGGCATAGGCCGACTCTCTGTGGCCTATTACAGAAGCGTCGGTGAGCCATTGTCGAGCCCAATCGGTCGCTTGGAAGCTCACATACCGACGAAGAACGTGTCTGAACGTAACACGAATCATTATAAGATGAATCATGTCATCTGGGAGGGCGCTGAAAAGTGTCAAATCCATGGGAATAAGATGGCAAAGAATAGGAGAAGATTGAAGGGAATGTGAGAATGAAGGCTCTGATGGGGCTCTAAAGGGAGAAGGGGCTGAGTTTTATAGGGGTGAGGTTCTACATTGGTCAAAAACATGTGAGAGTTCCTAGACTGAAATTAGTAATTGCTGTATTAAATGAAGAAAAATGTAAAGGCAGTCACACCTTTTCATTGACCACATTCACACCCCCTAACAAAATAATTACTGATGGAATTTCAAAGGTTTTTACTGATGGGTCCGTGGACTGTAGCGATATCGCTAATATTCAAGCCTAACAATTGTGTGAAGCTTTTGTTGTTACAAACTCGCTAGAGTATCTCACAACAGGCTCTGTCGACTGAGTACGACTTGTTGCGCGTTCGCTACTATAAGTTACACCGGTAGCGACTTCGTAAGAAAGATCGCCAACATTTGTCCCACATCGGCTGATTAGAAGGTGATTTTTCAGTTTATATACACTTACATTTTACAAGGGTTCGGTAAGTCGCCGACCAGCGCAAACTGAACATGAAACACCAAGGCTAAGGCCCAATACTTACATAGGCTATGGCCCAGTACTTACACAAGCTAATGCCCAACACTTATACGCCCAATATAGACCCATACCCAAAAACCATTTTTTGATGGGTTCTTATCATGTAGCGAACTCGCTACGGAAGAATCATTCTAATTAGTAGCGAGTTCGTAACACAAAAAGCCTTTTTTTAATTAAACTACTAACTAGCACTATCGCAACCCCGTCGCCAACTGGTTTTCTGGGTTATGTGGGTTTGTGGGTCTGCGGGTTTGTGGGTTTAGGGTTTAGGGTTTAACTGTGGTAACGTGTATACTAGCGATATCGCTACTAAACAAGCTGATTAGATTGTAACTAAAAAATCAAACTTTTTAATTTTTTATTAGCAATTTTCACATTCTAACATATATATATTTTATATAGATGCAGTACCATACTCTATTTGTTAAATATCCATCATGATATTCACTCAGGTAGAGTACATCTTTGTACATAAGCAGTATGACATAACTCTATGTACAACATCAATAATTCGGTTTAAATTTTTAAACGCAATATCATATTCTTAAATATGTACATTTTATATCTAAACAGTATAATACTCAATTTGGAATATATCGAACATCACATTATGTCAAACAGAGTACATGTTAGTACATCAGCATGCAATGTTATGAAGCGATACTCGGTAGTATGATGAGTGATGACAGTTGGTGAGTGAACGTGTGCACATAACTTTGTTTAATTCAATAATCGTGCTTGTAATCACATAAATGAGTTGTAATAAACTAAGTATCTCTAATGAAATGCACTTGAACTGCGCATATATATATATGTAGTTCATGTGTGAAGCTCTACTATGCTGTTGTCTCTAAAGGTAAGCGATGGATAGCGTTTTCAAGCGTACACATGATGTGTAGAGTTTCTTATTTTCTTACAATTAAAGACTAAGTTTCTTAAGACTCTTTCAAATTATGTAATTGCAGATTAAGTGACCAAATCCCTATCCCGTTCTACATGAGCATACGACGGAACAAATGAAAATTATTCTTAAAATAGAATGATTAGTGTCTTATACCATCATTTCGTTTAAATCGTGATTTAAAAACGTATGAGTGCATTAAAAAAACAAAAAAAAATCTTAAGTAGGGTTCTAGCGAGCATTCGTAGCGAACTCGCAACATTCTAGTAACATACTTTATGTTAGTTTCTTAGTTACGATGTCGCTAGAAGGATAAAGTAGAGCATAAAAGGCAATCACATGAGCACGTAACGACTTCGTAAATAGCCACGTCAGGCGTAACGAGAGAGTTCCGAGTTCGCAACAAGGTAAGCTAGAATAAAGTAAACACGTTATAGAACAGAAAAACCCTACACTTTTGGCATCTTATCCATCACTTCTTACGGGTTTCATCTCCAAAAGTTCAAACTTTTGCACATCTTCTCAAATCTCCTCAACTTTCTTCACATCAAATCTCCATTACCCATCCCATACATGTTGGACACATCAATTGTGTCAAAACAAAGTGGAACTAGCCACTAATTGCATCCAAAAGATTGGTAAGTTTTGCAATAAATTCTCAACCACATTTTTGCCTATAGTGTTTGCAATTAATGTCAATCTTTATTTGTTCTTGTTCAATTTGGTAACATCCTTTGTTATGGGTAGGAGAGGGACAAACAAGGTAGACCATCCCCAACCAAAATAATCAATTCCACCGACACAACTTTGTCATATACCAAAGGTACGATTTTTTTCATTCTTATATGCTAAAAATTTGATTTTCTTGTACATAGTGCCTCCTTTTATCATGTTATTACTAAATATCATGTCAGAAGAATGTCCTGAACGAAAATCAAGATTTTCGTTTAAAATTATCCGTAGCTAGCTTAGCCCTAAATTTTAGAATTATGAAATATAATGTTTTTACTACAAAGTACAAATTTGATTTATTAGTATTGTGTTAGTCATTAACTGAATTCAATATACAAAGGAAAGCTTAATGGAGAGCCCTTCAAGTTCCGTTAACTCCGACTCAAGTGGGGGGGAAAATGTTGTTGGCGGTTCAAGTGAGGTTAGAAGACAACGAGAAGTGACTCGCGCATCGAAAGAAGCTCAACTCCTCACACATTGTCGCGAATTAGAGATTAGGATCGATAACAAAATACTAACACATGTCAAGTTTAATGACATTGGTGTTGCTATTTCACCCGTAGATGATGCCGCGCGATGGTCGAGTTGGTGTGCTAAGACGGGTAGGATACGCACACCATTAGACACAACGGATTGGAGGCTACTAAGCATCGACATCAAAAAGGATATATGGAAGGAATGCAAGGTTAGTGTGGTACTTGTTATTTTTAATTTCAATTGAAAATTGTGAGTGTGACTATTTTTATGATCACATTTGTAGCGCCCCTTTATTATCGAGGCAACATCCTATGATCAAGTGAAAAATAAGGTTCTTCAAATCGCATCAAAAGCTCATCGAGAACACAAATATATCCTTGCCAAGGATTATATCAAACCGAAGGGCACGAGGTTTGGGCAAGATCCAAGTACGCGTTACAATCACATTGTAACCCTTACTTGGGAGGCATTCAAGAAACGATGGTTAGAAAATGACGCAAAGGTTAGTTTACTTACTACATCTTGCAATAATAGTTTCATGCGAATTAGCCAAATATTTTTGTTTCGGTTAGTGCTTTATTCCTAAAATAACATAGAATTTTTAAAAGGGTTTGGGGGATAGGAAGTGCAAAGCCACTGCTGATAATGTTATGCCTTACACCGGGGGTAGGGCGGGGTACTTGGGTGTGGGGAGGAAGACCTCAAAAAAAAACATGAAACCGAGGTGAAAGAGCTTGTGGATGGGGGCATGGACTCGGAAGAGGCGAACAAGCTAGTCATTGCCGAAGACCCTACAACATATAGTAGACAACAATTATTCGTCTTGGGTAGAATTAAAAAAGACGGGACTTACTCAAGTGATGAGGCAAAAAGGGTGGCTAATCGAGTGGTACGCTTTACCTACTACGCCATACCATGTTCCATTTTAGTATCTACAATCACACCATCAAACACAACAAATGATGACGATAATAACTTTTCATTTACTATACTACCTTTTCAGGACGAGGTCGAGCGTGAAGTTGAAGAAGGCTTGTTCATCCCTGTCGGTAAACACGATGTGCTACGTAGGGCACTTGGGAAGGCCGAGCATCCGGGAAGAGTTAAGGGAATTGGTGGTTATGTTACTCAAATAGAGGCGTTTGGTATCAAACGTAGTGGGAAAGACCCTAAACCATCCAAACTCCAAATAGCATTGAACCAAGCCAAAAAATCTGACCAAGAGGTCAAGAAATTGAAAACAATGTTGGCCAATATATGTTCGTTTATAAAGTATCCTCTTCCATCCGATTTTTGTGACACCGATCCAATGAATGGACCCTCGTCTAGAGGTTCACATCCTTCCCCACCACAACATGAGGTTGACCAACCTATTTTTGACCAACCTATTGTTGAACCCAACAAGGAAATATGCACACCTTCAGCCCCTATCAAAGAGCAAGTTCACATACAACCATCCGATCCCAAACCAAAGGTACGTTTAATTACTTGCACCTCAATCAAATGAATAATTCTACACAACTCATGATTATTGATATTTTTTAAATATGTCTAATTCGACCTAATTAAACATGCCTTATTTGTATATTAGAACTCCCCTTCTTGCAAGTTGTACGCTGAATGTGGGATGAATTCTCAACCCCGCCACGTTGCAATGGGAAATTCATATCCTGACATGGCACTACATCATGAAGCCAAAGTACCTATTGGTTTCGTTAGGGTTTCTATACTACATGTGTTAGTCGAGGATGCGTTGGTACCGGTCGCGGATCAAGAGTGCACGATAGTGGGTAAAGGTTTGGGCCGTTTTTTTGTGTGGCCCAAATGGTTGGTAGTTGATGTGAATTCTAATTCTATCCCAATTAATAGAAACACACCTTCACCCGTCGTAGACCCGCTAGATTTTCCGGTAGCTAAGAAACCGATGTCGGTGGGAGAAGTTGGATTCATAAAATCACTCCCGGGATTCCTTCGCACGTTTTATGATCTGGTGGGCCACCATAGTCGGGATTCTGTTTACTATTTCTACTCCAATAAACAGGTGTTCGGCGAAGCGAGGGAATTAGTCGTTCCATGGGAAGACTTTGCCCTTTTCTGGCACTATAAAACCCTTCCCGAAACAATCCTTATACTACATCAAATGTAAGCTACTTGATCTCATCTCTTCTATCGTGTTGCAAGTTAAGAATTTTCATGTACTTGTGCACTATTATACGTTCATATCCCATCTATTGTTTATTTAGGTACATGCAATGCCTTGCTCTAAATGCAAAGACTTTCATTGGGTTTTTGCACCCAATGTGCTTGCAAGAAATGAATGAAAGTAATCAATCACGACTTGCTTATCTCTCTAAGATCCTTAGTGACAAAACCAAGACAATTTACATAGGCCCATATCTAGAGGGGTTAGTGTTCTTTGTTACAATTGGATATTTGCACTTCGTAAACATTATAATCTTTGAGACGGGTTCTTACATTTTCATTTCTTAAAATATGTAGCGGCCATTGGAGTTTTGTAGCTATGATACCATCGTTGAAGCGAGTGTATTGGATGGACCCGCTACACTTAGGTCCATCTACAAAATTTGCAGATTTATTAGAGGTTGCTATGCATAGTGCACATGACGACACACTACTTCCCTTCAACCTTATACAGATTCAGGTGACAGTACAAATCCAATGCTCATTTATTTCCACTATGATTTCATTTCAAATCATTTGTTATACTTCTTCACTTTCAGCACCGAAAGCAATTGTCAAATTGGGAGTGCGGTTACTATATGATGTTTTACGCAAGCGAGTGTGTAGCTGGCCTTGTTCAAGATAATCTGGAATTACATCACGTAAGCATTCTTATAACCTACTTATTGTACCTATTACTATCTACGTTGCATTCAATAGTATTAAAAACAAATTTCATATTCTTAGATTATCGAGGAAAATCATGCACCGTACACCAAGAAGGAGTTGGAGGATGGTAGAGATGCATTGGCTAGACACTTGGTCCTTATTAGATCTCGGTACATCTCTAGGCCTCACATTCCCAATAAAAGCTAGTTTCTTTTTTTGTCAAATGGATGCATATACTTTTGAGTTCCATTACTTGCATTAGTTTATAAATTGTGGCTTGATAGTGTTTCATGTTCATGTGTTGTGCTTAGATACCATGCATCTTGCAATTGACAGCTTAGACAATTAAAATGAAACCCAATTTTAGTGGAAATGGGTGGAAATGGCTCAAATCCTATAATTTTGTGACACTTACGAATTACCTGCGAGTTCGTAACTTCTCTCGCCCGTAACATTAAAATATTTGCGATCATCTTGTACTATCGCTACTTTAATCGCCATGATTATATTTCTGATCTTAGTTTTTGCGCCCTCGCTACCCAATCGCTCATTCTTTTCTGCCTCTCCAATCTGATCTCTGTCGAGTTCGTAACAATACACGTCAAAACCAGGCGAATGTCTAGCTTACTCGTAACGGCATTTTTTTTTCTCGCTCACCCGGTGGTAAAACGTCGTCGTTTATTGGTTCTGAGTTTAGTTTTTGCGCCATCGCTACCCAATCGCTCGTTCTTCTCTGCCTCTCCAATCTGATCTCTGTCGAGCTCGTAACCATACACGCCAATGCCAGGCGAATGTCTAGCTTACTCGTAACGTCATTTTTTTTCTCGCTCACCCAGTGCTAAAACGCCGTCGTTTAACGTAAGCGAGCTTAGTAGCGAAGTCGTTACTACACACATAAGCGATATTACTTACGATCTCGTAACTCTCTCGAACCAACAACTTTTATTATATTTTTATAATATCATTTTCAAAATTTTTACATTTTTATGAAAAACAATTGTTCGGTTGCGACCTCGCTACGGTGTTGCTAGCGAGTAGCTAGTGGCTGTCGTAACCTGGCTCGTTTTGATTAACCGGAATTGTTTAATTTGGGTTGTAACGAGTTCGCTACCTATAACCGAGCGATTCGCCTCTATTTGTCGTAACCAGTCTCGTCAGCAGATAAATATATGACAAACTAGGAACACTTACGAGATCGTAACTACTATTAGCGATCCGCACGGTGGAAGTCGTAACCAGTCTCGTACACATTCATAACAGTCTAGGCTTTTCAATGTAGCGAACTCGTTAGTATTTCATCTGGCGATCCGTAAGCTGCTGTCGTAACATAACAATCAACTATTTGTTTGGGACAGGCGTTTGCTAGTTACGGTATCGCAACAAGCCAATTAATATCATACAGACTTTCACGCTAGCGACTTCGTAAGTGTTTAGGAAGGCGTATAAGCCTACATCCAAGGCGGAAACAAATGCCTTAAACCCAAAATCATCTAAGGCGGAAGAGGAACCGCCTTAGATGATTTTTCTCATTCAAGTCACTACCAGGGAATGCATTTGTTTTCTGCCTTAACACATGAAGGATGAACTGCCTTAGATGGTTTGATATTCTAGTAGTGGATGATGCTCCCTCTGGAGTAACATAAGTGGCACAGTCACACACTAGCCATTTTCAGAGGCACACATTCTCAGAAAGAGAGGAAATCCGACCATATTTCTTCTCTAAATGAACTCCCGCCTCTTCAAGCATGCGATCCTTGCCCAGAAATCGCTGTACCAAGCGGGGATGACAACGTTGTACTCAGGCGGCGGGATTGGTCGGAATCCGTACAGTCAGATTCAGCAGAGCAAAGGGTATTCCCGGTTCAACCACAAGGCTAAGGACTTTGGTTTGGCCGGGGACGCCGACAATCGTTCCTCTAACTCTCTCCGGTACGACGTCGTCTAGGATCGGCCTTGTCGGTTTGTATCTGGGCATGATCAAGTCGAGACCCGGTCATTGTCACGAAGAGCATCACCTGAGGCCTGATTTACATACACCGCCGCTGATTTATCCTCACAGACACTTGCTGGGAAATGTTCAGATCTAGGGTTATGATTTGGTGAGGACACTAAGAATGGCTGGATATGGTAGGTTCAATTTTGTGAAGAAGATCGTAATGGGACAGACTTTGTATGGACCTGTTATGACTGTAGTTTTCTTCTCTTCTAATGCTGCATTACAATGTGAAGAAACTGGTGCAGAGATTGTTGCTCGATTGAAGCGTGACATGCTTCCCACTTTGCCTGTGTGTGATACCATAACGTTTAAGTTCATCCCAGTTCACTTACAGCCGCTGGTGAGCAATGGATTTTCATACTTATGAGCAATGAATTTTCATACTTATGAGCAATGGTTATAGTTTCGACCACTGATGATTAGTAATAGTTAATTAGTTGAAAACAAAACTTTGAGCTTCGACTCTGAGATCAGAGTAGTGATCATCCAATGTCACCGAAAATAAGGCAAATACAACACTAAAATCCCAGGTGTGGCGGAAAAAGAACATTTTTAAACGTCAGAAAATACGTCAGCACATTTGAAAAATTAGGGCACAAATTAATGAACCCTGAGTTAGTTGAGTTGTCTAAACTAAATTCAACCTAGTCCAGGTCTCACATCCAGAAAATCATTATATATTAAACTTAATAAACTTAAAAAGCGCAACGAACGGTCCACTTTGCAGTATTATAAGAAATTATCATGAAGAAACACAAATACGGTCTTAAACAACTGAATTTAAGAAAGCTCGACCGACATTTGTCAGATTTTTTCATCGTATCAGTTCAACAATTTGCCCAAAATTTGCACGTCAGATATACCCAGGGTTTAAATTAATTCGTGCGATTAATATTTCGTGCGATCAATAATTCGTGCGATCAATTTGTGCCCACTTTTAATATCAAGCATTTTAACCAAAGAAACTTGTTTTATAACTTCAGAAAACCCAGTACACAAGATTCGCACGATTTGCGCACTCATAGAAATATTCAAATAGCCAACTAGGACTATTTAAATCATCTGATATTAGAGCTAACATTTCAATCTTCAGCTTTCCGTAAAAATCAAAGAAATTAATGAAACGAATGTCATCATCTAAGGATACACAATACATCTAAGGATGCATCTAAGGTTTTCATTTAGATCTGAAAGTTGTGGAGCTGCGTGATGGATATCACCACTTAAGTTTGGAACATACCTTTCTGAAGTTCCTTCTAAGGAATGCCAAGGCTCTGGCAAGCGTTGTTTTGAAGCCATCCGATAAAGGAATTCTGCGTTACAGAAACATTCCCGGCAAAGCTTGGGCAACGAGGGGGGTCCTGTGGCGGTTAAGCCCATCCGAGATGCGGCTAGAGCGCGTGCATAGGTATATCTATCATGAACATAATGGCACTAAAACCCCTCTCTATACCCTAGAGTTATTTACCGAAAAACCACTCGATCTTCATCCCTAGAGTTATCTGATTCATGACTTTTTATATCCAGCATTTAAATGAAATTAAGAAACTTGTTATATATTAACAACTTAGGAAAACCTAGCACGTACAAATTAATAACACTAGAATCGCACGATCCGCGCACGCATGAAATTAAAAATACCTTGCACGTACATCCTAACTTAAAATTTAAATTCGGTATACAAGTTAAATTTGTGATATTTGTTTGAAATTGTTTTTAAAATGTATTTACATGATTGGGAAATTTTACGGAAAATAAGGGCGTGATCTAAATCTAGCACCTTTGCACTAGAAATCGTGGAGATTGCATGTATATTTATGAAATATGTTTGAAATTGTTTTGTGAAATTTGTCTGAAAAAGAAAATTTAACGAAAAATATGGGGCGTGATCTAAACCTACACAAATTGTACAACTAATTCTAATTTATCAGGACAAGTTTGCATATCTGTATCATGGAATGAAAGTTAGTGAAATAAAATACTTACAATACATTTAAATTCGCTGAATGTGATTAAATTATATTTCATGAAAACTGAATTGAACTGAAAATTTTCAGATCAACTATAGAGATTAGACTCTATATAGTTTTAGGGATTCCATCCTGATCAAGAACGTGCCCTACAGATGCAAGTACTTTCAAGGACTCTAAACAGTTAGCACACATGTAGAGACACATTGAATGATCCTTGGTGCTATAAAATTTTATGTAAAGAAATATAAACTCATATTTTTGTTAATATAATCCATAGTACATAGATGATGCAGCTCCCTCGAGTAATATAAGTGGCACGTTGTTCATTCTTAACCTGCAAATTCCAAATTTGAGTGCTTTTACTGAAACAAAATCCTGATCAAGAACCGTGGTTCATTGAAATGTTTACATATCTGCCACGAGATTCACAAAGCCGTAGAAATTCTATCTTTCATCCAAGAAGTTAATTATTGCAGAGTTTCATGATATAATACCGTTATTACAGGCAACATATTTTGGAGCGAATATGTAATTTTACAGACATTGCGAACCAAAACTGCATTATTTAGATATGTAAATAATTAAGAATAGTATGATGTATAAAAAGTTGGTATTAGGTTATGGTTCAGTAAGGCGGAGGTATGTGTACGTGTGGGTGTGGCAAATGACACCCACATTTTTCAAAAAAAAAAACAATTTACTTTTTTCCTTCACTAATTTTCATAAATTATATTTTTGCTACCCACTTTTTTAAATTTACACTAATATTCTTAATAATTTCTAAATTTGTCACCCACCCATTGTTGGATTCCTAGCTTCAGTTTAGCATGAAATAAAAAGTCCGGTAATTTAATAACCTAATTCGAAATTCATCCAACCCCATGAAATCAACTGATGAAACTGGAAAACACAAAATATTGTGAATTCGACTGTGTGATCATTTCAGTGCCACCGATAATAGAAGCTTCAAAGACGAGATTATATAGCAGTTACCATCTTTCTTTATCTGCAATTTAATTAAATATTTGTTGTGTTCAATTCATGTACAGATCGATGGTGGATTGATCTTGGAATATTTGTATTCACGAATGCTGTGGAAATTTTAGTATTTTTCTCAATTTTCGATCACTAATGATTGTCTAAATGGTTAGGCGATGTAAAGGAAAGGTGGGTGCATGTTATACCTATGATATACATATCTGATTTCTAGCATATATATATACACGTCATCAAGATGTGTTTGTTTATTAATATAAATAGTTACGTAAAAATTCCCTATATTATTAAGCCTAAAAGTATTTTCAAAACTATTAGGTTATTTACTTGAAAAAAGGTGAATGAATTGATTAGTGCTTAATAAGTCTGTAAGAAAACCACCTAGAAAGTGCTGGTCATCTGTGGTGGTATATATCAAAGCCTGGATAAAGCCTGAAGTATCGTCCTTTTGGGTATCTTTCCTCTCATCATAAACATGCCGGTGCGACGGTGCCCTAACTTTAACGTTCCAAAACATGAGATTTAACGTTCCTAAGATAAGCTTTTTGCTGAGAATTTCTATCCAACACGCATAAATATTTATGAGAATAATTACAGATATGTTATTCCACAGCATAAGAAGATGATTAATGTTTTCCAGAAAACAGATTATTATATCTTAACAGTTTTAATGTAATAGTAATATCAACTTGTTCTAGGTTTACAGTAATGGATGTTGTGTTGGGCACTACTTCCGAGCTTACTGAGGTCTATTTTAGTAGTAAACCAGGCAAAGAATTAAGTAGAAAACACCGTGTGTATGGTTACTGGAGTTCGGAAAAGTTTGCTAGGAAATCCTATCTTGTTAAGTCTTAATTCATTGCATGATTGGTTCATTAAGGTCCAGTTTCGTGTAGATAACAGGGATTGATCCGGATCAGGAAGCGTATGAGATTGGATTGGCCTTCATCAAGAAAGCGGGAGTGGAACACATGAAAATAAATTTCATCAACTCCCTGGCTCATCCTGCACTGGACCAGCTCCTCAAAAACGTTAGATTTTATGACATCTCTTCCCTACGAATCGTAAATATATTGTAGATTTGTATTCTGATATGAAACTTTTGTTGAAATTTGAAGCCCGACGAACCAGGGAGTTTCGACTTTGCATTTGTTGATGCTGACAAATCGAATTATGCAAAGTACCACGAAAAGCTGATGAAACTGGTGAGACGTGGGGGGATAATTGTGTATGATAACACGCTCTGGTATGGAACAGTTGCAGAGAAAGAAGAATCAGTGGCTGAGTCTCTGAGAGAATCCACGATTTACATGAAAGAGTTTAACAAAATGATCGCTGCGGATTCTCGTCTTCATATATCTCAGCTTCCCTGTGGTGATGGCATGACCATATGCAGGCTTATTTAGCTACTTCTGATATAATTTTGGAATTTTGGAATCCATAATCTGTATGCGATCATGAATGTGTTACTTTTGCGTGTTATTATTTGATAATCCATGATTTCCCATTAAGGTTTACAAAATTACGCCCATAATAAGTTGTTGCAGCATTTGATATCGTCTATTTTAATTAGTTAGCATCACTAATGCTGCAAACAAGATCATGCTGAATTCATTGCCGATTTTTAGTTCATTATGCAAGGATTTGCGTACATGGAAATGTTTTGACAGTGTAAAGCAGGTGTTAGGAGATTAGGGCTTATAAAATCAGGGAATTTAATTAAGCGGATGAATTGGCCAACTATTAATGTATTAACATTTTGCAAATAGTTTTTAATAAATTTAAATAATACAATTTGAAATTTTATAGCAGAATTTGAACTTGGCTAAAAATATAATGTTATTACAAATATATAAATTACTTTAGCAAATATATGACAAATCTTTCGTTCACTCTGATTAAACTTATGGTAGATGTCTCTACTAGGATATTGCATATTATTATATTATGTAATCAATATAATTATCTGTAAATTAAAGACATGAAATTATCTTTTTCAGTATTATAAAAAATTATGAGTTTCATTTTGAGATATATCAAGATACTTTTTGAGATACATGGTAAGTGTTTTTATGGAGTTTGTAGTTTTAAATTCTAATCTTATAATCTTACATGATGCACACGATACAACAACATAGCCTTAATTAAAGAAATTAGCTCTATCACATTTTCTGTAAAACTGAGACGATCGAAAAACACAAATTTCTCAATTTTCTACTTTATAATTGGAGATAATTCTTTTCGTCAAAATAATGAGGGTTCTCTTAATTTATTTTTAAATATAGCCTCCATTACGTAAGAGAAATAAATTGAGATTACACGTGGAAGGCATGCAAATCCTCCACCTTCCTTGTCACCTTCTCCATCCTTCCATTACAACTTTTCTTTATAAACCCCTGTACTCATCTGTAATTCTGCATGTATCCTACCACCAACACCTGTCCCTGCCTACTTTCTTCTCTCTTCCAGCTTCATCATCTAGATCTGCAATTCTTTTGCCACCGCCTAAATTTTTCTAAATTTCTTTCTAATTCAGTCAGGATTTTCCTCTTCTTTTGAAAAAGGTGAGTAGTTCGTGATGGATTTTCCGTTTTCCGGTCATCATTTGGTTATTGTATTGATCGGACAAGTATTGATTATTAGTCTTTTGTTTGAAATTTTCAGGATCTAATTTTGAAGGAAGAAAAAATGGAGATGAAGATTTGCATGAACGGAGCGTGCTGCGTGACCATGTCTTCCGAGTGGAAAAGGGGATGGGAATTAAAAACTGGTGGATTTGCTACACTCTGCGTTAGCTGCGGGTATGTATAATCCCTAAATCTGACTATATGGAAGTTTTGCATATCCGTGATTTACCCCCTCAATGATTTCAAATGTGAAAGATTTCATTTTGGTATCATAATTTTGATTCTTCTGGGGTTGTTGAACTCTTCGAAATTAAATTTAGGGCTTTTTGGGGGTTGATAATTTGTGAGAGATTTGTGTGTTTTTGTGGGTGTTACTGATCTGGGATTTTGATTGTTTGCGTTTAAGAATTTTTAATCTATGGTGCTGACATAATAAGATTCTATTGATCTGCTAATTTGAGAGAGATATATAATTGGCGGTTTCTGCTAATAGTCCATGGCTGAGCTGTTTGCGATTGAAGGCGGACGTGTACCGGTTATGATATCTAACTTGTTTTGGTATTTGATTTAAATAGTGTTCTGATGTTTAAAATATTTTCCGGCGACGGAGTCGACGGATTCTCGGTGAGGAGGGAAGGGAGGGGTGGGAGGGAACGGTGTTGTATTGAACACTGACTGCGACTTTGATCAATTGCCATTTCGATATGACTGAATAGATGGCTATCGGAATATGACAACACCACGACGTCATTATGAAAATTGTATAACATTATCATCTAATATATTTTATATTTGAAAAATGTTTCATCATAATTGACCTTTCTACAAATTAAATTGTAACAAAAAACGGGTGGGTGTAATAGATATTGCTTTTTAGACTTTTTAATGGCCTGAAATATGCAAATTTTTAGAGTCATAAAACATGTTTTTAATTTTATAAACTATTTAATCTTTTATCAATATTATTTTCTAAAAATATCATAATACATATACCACTATGTTCCCACCTAATCTGATTGCAAATGCATCTACGTAGATCCCAATTGTTTTTCTTTAATTTATTTGCTTTGGTAGCTATATTTTGATTTCTTTGACAAATAAATTTACAGATGTCGTATTTGTACATCCCAATTCTTTAAATTTATTAGCGATATTTCTATTTATTTAATTTTAGACCCAAAAAATTATTTAATTTAAAATCAAACATCTCTTCATCGGCCGGTGGAAGCTTGTCGAGGAGCCTCCCGCCGTCACCATCGGTGCCGCTGGAACTCCACTCGGCGACCTGCTGAAGACCAGAGTGTGTGGAGAGAATGGGAGAAGGGGTGGTGGATTTGAGAGTCAGTGATTACGTGGTCCCGATATTCAACAGTTAATGCGGCGACTATGCAGTGGCGGAGAGGGGAGGAGTGGTGGCGGAGCGCAGTGGCGGTCATGCGGTCGTCGGCGTTGGGGTCATCCACGTGAGGTAGATGCGACTTGAAGAAAACGACGACGGCAAATTCCTTCTCGACTAGATCGGAATGCCTGTCATGGAAGGCGGCTGTGTTGATCTTCGTTGAATGGAGTTCCAGTGGCACTGAGAGGCTCCTCGGCCAGCTTCCACCGGCGAAGAAGATATGCTTAATTTTAAATATTATGATTCTTGGGGGACTAAATTTAATTAAGATGAATTATCACTAATGAAGGATATTTAAGTCAATTTTAAACAATTAGATCTGCAAATAGAGAATTGGGTATGCAAATCGGCTCAAAAGATATTTTTACCCTTTTAAATTATACCAATTTACTTTTTAGTTCTATCTGTGATCCACTCCACCGACAACCACTACCTCGTCACCGCCCACACTTAACAATCACCCAGCCAACTGCAAACCATCAAGAAAAATCTAATTAATGAAAGTTAGATGATTTCAGATTGGGAGAGGATGGGTGAGGTTTAATTTCAGATCTAGTAGAAAAAAGAAGAGTTCGGGGGAGGAACTAGGCAGTGTAAGGAATATTGTAGAGAAGAGTTTCAGGGGTAATAATGTCTTTTTCCTTCTTCAACTCTCCCAATGTAGAAAGTGTTAAAGTTTAAAGATGAAAAAGGAGAGTGTGCAGTTTGATTTACGACGGAAAGAGTAATAGATCATGATGCTCTTGTTTGTAGACCAATGCAATGCTCTTGTTTTTTTAATTCTATAGATCGTGATGAATTTCTTTTGATATTTTCACTTTTTAATCTTCTGATCTTTTTGATATTCAGAATTGCATATGAGAAATTTAGCTACTGCAATTCTTTCCATAAGAATGAGGAGGGATGGAGGAAATGCAAGATTTGTGGAAAGGTAATAATTAAATTTCTTCTAGTAAACTTTGCAAAAATATAAATAATTACTATTTTTATACATATTGATCAAGTTACTTATTATATTATAGGCCGTGCACTGTGGTTGCTCCGCTTCAAAGATGCACCTTGAGATCTTGGATCTGGGTGGTGTGAGATGTAAAACCTGTGTTCAACGCTTAGATACAAATGTACTCTCACTTTCTGCTTCATCTTCAATTCCAGCCCAGGTAAAAGCTCTTAGCAGATGTAATTTAACCAAGGCTGAACCTAGTGCAGTGCGTGATGTGTTTTCGCACAGTGCCCAAAAATTAAAAGGGCTCGAATTTTTCTTAAAATGTATTATATATGTGAATTTTTTGAAAAAATTTTATAAAGGTAATAATTGAATTATTTTCTAAAGGGTCATTTTTCTTTCAATTTTGGTCTTTTAATTTTTTGAAGGGCCTTTTTTCATTGAATTTGGGCCTTGTAATTTTCTGAAAGACTCTTTTTCATTTTATTGTATTTCTCATATTAATTTAAAAGGACCTAAAATTTAATTTTCACTGGGTCTCAAATACGTTGGGGCGGTCCTAATTAATTTAAACTTAAATATATTGTGTTTTATTAGCCCTAATGACACATTGATACATGTGATTTATGAAATACATATAATCATGTTGATCTAATCATGTTGATCAAATCATGATGATTTCTTCAGGTTGAAGATGGCAATGTACCATTGGCAAAGGAAATTCCAGGCCCTGTTGAAAGTGGAACCAAGCGCAAATATTTAACTGAGATCATGGAAACGGGAATCGGATTGGATGACAGTGGTTCACGAAAGCTACACAAAACTCTAAATTTTGGAGCAAATGAATCTCAGTCATCATCTCATCAAAATAAAGATAAAGGCAAGATTGCTCATGGGTCGAGGGAAGCGAAGCATCACCGAGCTTTCATGGCGGATCATGCTCAGCTGCTTCCTCAGTACATGCCAAAAACAACCAAACAGGAATTGCAACGGATTTCTGAAAAGTATCCTTTTCTTTAACATTTGTGGTTTGCTCGTCATCCTTGCATTAAAGTTTTATCATCATGATAGTTTTTTTTACGGGTTTGCTAATTGCAGGACGGGATTGTTCCTGCAGGACCAATTTCATAGTTGAATTGACGATAATATCCCTGCAACTTTGAAGTTATTGGTCTGCAATTACAACATGTTAATGGACTGAATGTCAATTTTAATAGCGGACCAATAACTCTAAAACTGCAGGAATATTATCGTCAATTCAACTCCGAATTAGGTCTTGCAGGAGCAAAGCGCCGTCCTACAATTAGTAAGTCTTACTTTTTAGAACCAGAAGCATGGTAATCTAGGTGTGCGCTCATTGCATGCAATACTTTCATACTTTTTATGTGCACAATTTTCGTGCATTTTGCATATATACGTGCACAATGCGTGCATAAAGGTTATTTGCACGATTATATAAGTTAAACTTAACTCAATCTCTCAAAGACTGGAATCAACTATTGTTCCATTGTTTGAGAAGATTCTTACCACATCTGATGTTGGTAAGATGGATCGTCTTGTTCTACCTAAATCTTGCGCGGAGGTTAGACATTGCTTTTATAGAATCCATTTTTGTGTATGAAGGAAAAAAAATACAGGAATTTATTGGATGATTTCTGCAGGCATATTTCCCACCTTTGGATCGTTCAGAAGGTGTTCCACTATACATCCAGGATGTGAGTGGTGGGGAGTGGTTGTTTCGGTACCGGTTTTGGCCAAACAACAGCAGTAGAATGTACGTTTTGGAGGGGGTTGTTTCATTCTTTATGCACATGAAACTTCAAGCCGGAGATACAGTGACATTCAGCCGGACACACCCTGTGGAGAAATTGGTCATGGGATTTCGAAAGACAGCGAGAGGTCCTGATATGTCCGAAGTACAGACTCCCTATGATTCTTCGGTGAAAACTTTGAATGTCAGTGTTAACTAAATTATTATTCCTGTCTTTTTTTTCTTTTTTATAAAATTTTCAAAATTAACTTATTAATATTTCAATCGTTTCACAGGTTCAATCTCCAGTGTTGGGAAACACGGCCGGATTTACAATGGGACAATCAAGGTATGACTGAATTAATATGCACGAAACATGCACGGAATCCGCACGAAAATTGTTTAATTTAATATTCAATAAGTGAGTTCTTTAAGTTCTTGTTGGGTCTAATGATTTTCTCTTTATAATTAATTAGTTTGTTCTAACATCATTATTTTCTTGTTTGTATATGTATCTTAACACATTAATGACTGACTTAATATGCACGAAACACGCACAAAATCCGCACGAAAAATGTTCTATGATAGTTAATTAAATATTCGCCGAGTGAGTTCATTAAGTTCTTGGGTCTCATGAGTTTTTTTTATAATTACTTAGTTTGTTCTAACATCATCATTTTCTTGTTTGTATATGTTATGTATCTTAACACATTAATATTGACTGAATTAATATGTACGAAACATACACATAATCCGCACGAAAAATGTTCTATGATAGTTAATTAAATATTCGCCGAGTGAGTTCATTAAGTTCTTGGGTCTCGTGAATTTTTCTAAACACATTTTTCTTGTATTCTCCATCTTGAAGTTCATCCCGTTGCGCTACAAATGAGATAGATCCGAAGGAACAAGCCACTCCCCTTGAAGGCAGCACGGGTATGTATTTTAACAACACAATCAGTTTGTCTATAGAATTTTTAATTGCCTTTGATCCATGGATTTTTTCATTTTGAAACTAATCAATGCAATTGGTTCTTAGGTCATGAGAGTGAAACCATGAAATGCGCAGAAAGCGAAGAATGCGAGCCTTCAGGATTGGAATTATTGGCGACAACGGCCCTTTTATCCGAAAACATGAGTGATGAGGTCGAAACTGAAGTTGGAGCAACACTGAACCAACCTCAGCCGCGTCCACCACCCCGGGTTTAGAGGTAAAGAAAATAAATATCTGAAACATTCATGTGCATTGTCTTGTTTATCATTAAGTGTTATGACATCAATTGTGTATTGTAGCAGACAAACACCAAAGGGACAACGTGGCATATCAATGGAGCTTCCCTCTACAGATGTAATGAGCAATTGACATGATTTATTGGATGACTGTATAATATCATTAAATTAAACTTCATTTGAGAGGTTTTATATGTATAATGTAAAGTAAATCTTCATGTAATGTTTCAATAATTATCATTTATCACCATAAAGTAATTTTGATATGAATTGAATTGTGAAAAAAACAATTACTAATTATAAAAAATATTTATTATTATTTGAATAAGATTCTGGCTAATAGATTAACTATGATTAATTTATTTCACAACTAAATAAATTACAAATTATAAAATTTACTCTTTAAATATTTAACTACAGTAATTTACTAATTATAGATATTAATCTATGCATTTGGACTATAGTAATTTACTAAATATAGTGAATACTCTGTATAAATTCTTAGATGTATAAATCTAATATGAGATAATAACTAAATTCTATCTTATCATGTTTAACGATGTGATGATATTGTAAGATGATATTTATTGTATCCATATTTTTAATCATAATTTTACATAAACAAAGAACAATACATAATGTGATTTTTTCTCCTTCAAAAAAATATACATAATGTAACTTATTCAAAATTTATAACTAAATTATTTAATTTTTATATGATTCACAATAGTGTATATCACGGGTACCGACTAGTTTATACATAATTGAAACACTTTTATGCGCCTGATGCATAAATAAAATCTAAAATAATACTTTTTATGAAATATTTTAAAAAATGATTCTACATTATAATAAAGAAAGTTTTGAAAACATTATTTAACTTAATATAAGATGCTTTGTAAAATTTTATTTCTAATCAAAAAAATAAAGCAAATTTCAAAATATTTAAACTGGATGTTCATTTTAAAATTATAAAATATTTAAGCCGTGTCTTTTACACTCAATTTCATTTCATACTTTCGTAAAATTGAAAATTATTTATACACATATTCATTATGACACACGCACATTCATCATAATTATGTCTTATGTACAAATATTTAAATCAATGTCAATAATTCGTCATCTTTCGAACCTTAATCTATAAGCTTTGATAAAGAATATTTATGTGTTCAATAATAAGCATCCTAATACATTTAAATGAAGGTATTAATATATAATATATACAATATTTAAGTACGATATTTAATTTTAATATTGGAAAAAGAATTTTAAGGGCGTGTGAAAATTCAAAATTATCATAAAGGGCATAATTATTTAATATTTATTATGCAGGGTATTCTGATTATTTTAATGACTAATTACTTAAAAATGACATTTATAACTTTTACTTTTAAAATCTACATTAAATAACTTTAGAAAATTCAACACCTTAAATTTAAGGGTCCGTTGTCCCAACTTGTACAAAATTTTACCAGTTTAATTCTATTTAATTTATTTCCAACCATTTCAGTACCGTTTTGATGGAATATGATTTGATAAAATTCATTTTAGTTTGGTCAATGCTTCTCATTTGTACTTTGATTCAATACATTTCCGTTAAGTTTATAGTTCAATTCAATTATAATCAATTAAATTCGGTATTTTTTAAATTAGTTGAATGTATAGGATCTGATAAAATATTCATTATAATTTAGTCATACTATTACTATACATTGATTTTGCACCAATTTAGTTTAATATATTTTGTTTCAATTCAGTTATCACCAAATCAGATGTGTGTAAAACTAGTTTAAATCTTAGGAGTAGGAAATATAAAACCTAATTTAGAAAAATGATAGTTAAAAAATATAGGTCATAGATGTCATTTTTCAAATAAATAATCATTAAAACAATAAAAATGTCCTTCCTAATAAATATTAAATAATTACGCACATTCTAATAATTTTGAATTTTCTCACGTCTTTAATAAAAAATTTCCCTTTAATATTTATAGTTTTTAAATTTAATATAGGTTTTAAAATGAAAAATTACATTGTCAAAAACATCATAATAATTCTGTATTTTTAAAAGGTTTCATAGAATAATATTTTTGATTAAATGATCAGTGATTTCTTATTTTCTATAAATACTGGAATTTGATTAATAAAATATGGCTTTCTGGTATCATTTCTTTCATCACGAACATGCTGGTGCCCTTAACTTTAATGTTCTTGAACATAACAGAACTACAGACAAAATAAAGGATAAATTAAACTTAGTGATACAAAACCGCTCTCCAATAACATAACCACACAGATCACTGCAGCCCCGGTGGTACTATCTCCGGTGCCACAATTAATTAGCCACAGTTATTTCTCCGTCTCCGGTGGTGGCACGATCTCCGGCTTGCTCTGCTCGCACACTCTCGGCCAAACACATATTCCAAAGCACCTGAACATCCTCGTCTTCACAACTTTCGACGTAGCTTTTAAGCCTTAAAAAGACAGCGTTATGCTCCACCTCCGCTGCAGATTTCTCATCTTTAGTCTCTTCGCCCTCGCCTGATGATGATGATATAACAATTTGGTTAAATATCTGGGCTTGATAATGATGATGGATGATGTATATTCAAGTAGCTTATCAATTAATAAAGCTTTCATGATATTGATGGATGATGGAATGAATTTTATTTGGCATACAAAAATGAGTGTTACTCAGAAAGAGAATAAATGCAAATAGTATCAACTAATAACTATCAACCAACATAGGTGGAAAATACACAACAATGACCTAATTTCGAGATGATGAGAATACAGAAGAAAATCATCAAAAGTTCTTCAGTTCAGAAGATTGAATTTGATTAGCAATAAATGTCATATCACCTGAAGTTTTGCCTGAAGATTTCATCTGCAATTTTGATTGGATTGCCATCCAAGCCCTTCTAAGCCTATCCCACAATTTCCCCATCCTCACTCAACACACACAAAAAAAAATCCAGACGATAAACTCTGTTGATGAACGAGAAACACTGTACTTAAACAGAGAAAGGCAATTGAGAGAGAGAGAGACGGAAAGTGTGATGTATGGAAATGGAGAAGAAGGCGAAGTTTGTCATTTAGTGGCTATACCAAAGATGATGCAAAGTTGTGTATTTATTTATAAGGAAACGCCTGGAATGTAATCCTCCATGTACACCCTATAATATTTCAATCAATTTGTTAAACTACATTTTTGAAATTCTATTTCAGTAATACAAAAACCAGAATGCAGGAGTGAAAGTGCATTTGTTTCAAAATTAAAATACCCAAACATACCGATGAAAACCCTAATTACACAGATACTCCTCGATCAGTTCGATAAGTACCTTGATGCGGATTTATGCCTAGGATAGAGAAGGTCTACTCTGGAAATCCGCATAACAACCCTGTATATAAACAGTATTTTCCGACCTAACGGTTATGGTAGAGCATTTCCGCTCTTTACTATTGCTCAGGCTAATATTAATTCATGGATCCCCGCTACTGACTACCGTTAACAATATACTGTACGTATTAAAATCCCAGTGGATCTAAAGAGTTTGATCCAAACCCTACCTACCTCTTGTAATACAGAGACGAAGGAGTCTGTCGTTTTTAAAAAACCCAAAGCATATCTCTTGATCTCGTTCAACTATCGTCACACTGCAAAAGTACCACTTTTAAGGAAATGATTCCTCTTGATCTTTTATGCAACTATATATAACTCGAATTCTCTAACACGTGCTACAAAACCCCTATCAGTTGAGCTCTGTAGAGTCTCTAGACCGGACCGGTCAAAACAAGTGATTCGCTGCATTTGATTACACACGATTCTAAAGTACTCGAATTCTAAAGTATACGAAAATTGAATCAGAGAAAGTTTCATGGTCATCGATCATGTAATACATGGTGGAAAACAAAGGAATGAAACCATGAAAGTGGTACATGATTATAGATAAGTGAAAATAATGAAAAGTCTTGTCCAATTAGATTGATATTAAACTGAACTGAGAGATGATAAAACGCAGTAAACAGTGAGAGATCCTAGAATATTATATTGTGAAGCTAAAATGAAAGAAGCTGAATTAACCTTTGAAGAAAGTGGTGAGAATAATGCATAATGCAGGAGTGAGAGCGCTTATGTTTCTAACACCAAAAAAATACCGATGAAACCCTTAATCACACAGACATTTCTTGATCAGTTGGATAAGAAATAATAAGAATAATCCAAATGGGTTTGATTCGAACCCTACCTGTTGTTATATACAGTAACGATGGAGTTATATCTCTCACCAAATTTTGCTACAGTAAATTTCCTATTTTGTCTTCCAAACTCTTTTAAATTCTCCAAGCTTAACGTTTTATTAATTAGTTTCATATTTGATAAAATTCATTATAATTAATATTAATTTTATTTAGCAGTTAAATGAGTTCAAATATTTAATTATTTGTAAAGTGGGTAAACGAAGTTTTAATTTAAATTCCAGTAAAACTGTATCAAAATTATGAAAATATATAGAAAAATATCATAACCAAAAATAGTAAAGCAAAAATTATGGTATGATTGGGGAAAAATTCCAAATAATTAAAGATCGGTCTAAAAATACAAAAAATAACTCAATAATAAATAATATACAACGAAAGAAAGTATAACTGTGATGGTTTGAGTAATTAAGGGAAGAAATTATTTGTTTCTCTAAAATTCTCTTGAGTATGTCCTCTATACTCAAGAGAGAGTCTTGGCTTTCCTATCATAATTTTATAATTCACCGCTCTTTATTTCATATTTTTATGATATAAATTTATTTGTTTGTATTATTAGACTCTTAAGATGATATTTGTAACTATTTGTTTCTACAAAATAACCAAATAATTTACTGTAAATAATTTAATTATGTCAATGCAACAAACAAAAATCACAAACACGCAAATTAATCTAAACATTTGAGAAATCATGCGTCCTCCTTACGTGTAGGATGGTCTCACACACGACTTTGTAAAATATTATATGATAAAGTTAGAATGATCTCACACAAAAGTTTGTAATATATTATATGATAAAGTTGTTGCTAGTTAGGAAGAAGAAAGAGAAGCTTGTTGAAATCTCTGGAAGTATAGGCGGTGATTGTTGACGCGCGTTTGGTGGACTGGAGTTGAAAATGAAACTAGCTGTATGCGATTAGGGTTATGTAACTAGTCCAATCCGGACCGGATCTGGAATTTGTCTCGAGTTTGACCCGGCCCAAATTGGTTGATCCAATCAGAACCTGTTATTACACTTTTTTGAAGAAAAAAAATAGCTTCCATCTATTCGAACTTGAAACCATAAAATGGAATTCTCCTTACCGTTGTACCACATTTCTTGTTTAATAATGTTTATAGGAAGATTTGAACTCCAGTTCAATACAACTTGAAAGGTATGTCTTACCACTACACCAAAATTATTCTATTAGCATCAATGACTCATGTGTTATACATACTATATTACCAGGCTTATCGGGTTGATCCGAAATAAATCGAGTTCGACCAGGAACCCAGAAAATTAAAAAAGTGTGGTCGGGGATCCAGTCCGTAATACTAAAAAATTTTTGGGTCAGGGTCAAAGAATTATGGGTCGGTCCAGGTCAATTTTCCGGGTTAACCCGGTTCTTGCACACTTCTATATGCGATAAATATGCATGTGAAATGTCCATTAGTCCCAAAGTGTGGAAGAAGCAGAGGGTTTGAAGCACTTTAGAACCATCTAGGTCAATTTTGGATCCACCATTCTAGTATGTTTAGATGTAATAAACTAGTGGAGAGACAGTTATCTACTAGTTTCTTGAAAAGCATGTATAACTGCTAGCTGGTGATGCGAATATGATGTCATAGAATTATTGTTTGATGGATGTCTTAACATGCACCTTGATCCGAGGTACTCACGAACAAACCTGCAAGAAAGACCCCTCGAGGTGCCGGGGGTAGACACTTTGATGATTAAGTTTAATAGCTTTTAGAGCCAATAAGCATAAGTGTGTGAAGATTAGAATGAATTATGAGGTCTACCAAACCTCTATTTATATTACCCAATCTCATGATAACAAGATTTATATTTTGAGTATAATTGTACGTAATACCAGTTTTAAAATGTGATTCGTATAATTGTACATTAATCACGTGTAGGCCCAATAGCTGTATATTTGAAAGCGGGCTTTTAGGCCCAATAAGTCCGGGAATAATAACTACACACTTATTATTAATTATATGCAACTTGTGTGCTTCTTTAATGCACATTATAGGCACGCCATTATCTGCACGTATATAACTAAAAAAGTTATTTGCATGTCATATTTTATTTTCAAACATGGCATAATATGCATTGAACTAGCAAAATATTTCTAAAAAAATAAATAAGTTTAGAATTTGCACAATTCAGTTTATAGTGAAAACAGGGACGGCGACAGTTGTAGTGAAAGTTAATGAACTAGGTCTCTAATATTAAAAGGTTTCAGCTAAGTCGGTAAAAGTGCAAGTTGTCGTAACTGGTCAACGAGTGTTTCCTATCAATTGTAAGGGATTAAAAAGTCATTTGATAATTATTTCAATTTTCCTTAAACTAAAAGTATGCAAACTTAAATAAGACATGCGAACGTAAGATGAATATATTCTATCACGACGTTTAAAAGTGATGATTTTAATAGAAAATATAAATTGTTGTTATTATGTAATAAAACTGAACATAAAAAGTCCATGTGTCCAAAAGCGTGGAAGAAGCATAGAGTTTGAAGCACTGTAGAACCATCTACAACAATTTTAGATTCATCTTTCTAGTATATTTAGATGTATTATACTAGTGGATAGACATCCATCTACAAAAGTTAGGTCTGCTATTCTACTAGCAGGTGATACGAATAGGATGTGATAGCATTATTATGTGCAACCCCGGACTTGTTGATTGATTCTTTGTTGATTCGCCTACCCCGTACTCGTCGGTAGAGTTGGGCTTCGCTTTGGCGATCCCTAAATTGCTTGCGAGTTATGAGTCTTCTCATCGACAGAGTTGGGTGTCGCTTAGCGAACTCTAAAATGCTTGTGAGAATGTCGACATGGGTGTATACTAGAGTAAAGCTTAGAAACAAAGATGTTTACTTATTAGTGTTCATATTTTACTATTATGTAAATTTCTCAAATATTGTACCATACTACCTTTTAAAGGTTTTTATGGCGTGGTGAACCAAATAAATTTCACCCCACTTTAGGTGGTTCAAAAAAAATGTGCAACTTTTTGTGCTTCTTTAATGCCCTTTACAGGCATGCATATTATCTGCATGCATATAATTGTGAAAGTTATTATCCTATAATATTTTATTTCAAAAAATTGCATAATATGCACTGAACGAGTAACAATTTACGCAAAACTAACAAGCATGGAATTTGCACATTCAATTTACCAAATTTTATTGTCTCTACTCATCCCCATCGCCACCCAAATCCAAATCCAACCGTCCATTGCCAAATTCAATGCCGAATCCATATTCATATTAGGAGACTGACTGATCATGCTCTAGAGAAGGGAAATGCTCAACAGGTAAGAACCCGTTTTCTTCTCTAGTCAAAGATGTACGACAAACTGATACACTATATTTCCAGTGAAGATGTGGCAAAAGATGGCAAAATTCAACGATGTTGCTAATAAAGCCGCCCGGATTTTGGTGTCAGATATGGGCTGTCAGAGTCGGAAGCGAGCAGAAATTATCGATGGCAATGATGATGTGATGCTGATTTCATAGTGATGTCACTAAATTTATATATATTCTCTAACATAAGTTTATATATTTAATGGAAATGGTTTTGGAACTACAAATGTTACATTTTTCATTTATAGGAGCTATGGAACGATCGATGTCATAAGATAAAACATATATTTTGATCTCTTAGGAATATAAAATATAATTAATTCCGTAAAAATAATTAGATTGTTCAAATCGGTGGTCTGATGCCGAAAACAAAAACCAATCAACATATATGTATACGTGGTGCGCCAATGTGTTATAAATGTTCGACATTTGTTTAGAAGCGAGGTATTATTATGTTTCTGCTACATTCTATAAAATTCTACATGTTTATCCTCACAAACGTCCAATCTTATCGTGATCTGTTCAATTATCACATGGTATAAGCTCAGTCTTATTTGAATTTCGCCTACCTATCACATACATACATGTTCTAATTTAAAACTATAATAAGAGACAATAACATTGAATCCTCTTAAGCACAATAATGTCTTCCAATCCGTCCTTTGAATAGTTTTGTACCGCCCTCCTGAAAAATGTATCCTAAATGCTTGTATTTCTATCATTGATATGCATTTTACAAACTGTAAATATGATTTTTTTTTTTTGTCATATTGATTGTGCGATCTTATTTATAGAAAATGGCGCAAAGATCAAATTATAACAGACGATCGATTGAAAAGTTAATTCATGAGAACATATGTTTTTTTTGTCACAGTGAGAAGATATGTGTGTAGAGGGACATACAAAAAATTTAGTAAAGGATTTCTGAATAAATATTCTTTTAGAAAAAGGAAAATATAATTCAAAATTTCTTTCGTGCTTTTTTTTTAATCAGATTCTTTCGTGTGTTTTTTTTAAAAATCAGATTCTTTCGTGCTTTAACTTTCAGCTATAAGTGATGAATGGAAGTACTATACGACAAACTAATAATTAAAGGTGTTAGGTTTATGTCAGCTCGTAACTTTCAACTACAGTTTACAGTGCTAAAATTCTAGCCACGTTATAATAAAACTGTTGGACATCTCTTATTTTACCATCTTCCTCTAAACTCATTAATAAAAAATAATTTTAACATATTTAATTGATTTTATATTTGAAATTTTAATACTGAATATTTATTAATTCCTTAGGGCTATTGTTCTGATAAGTTTTTCCCCCTTTTTCAATGATTTTTCTGATCAAGTCTTCAGATAATCATGATGATTTTTCTGATGATCATGGTGATTTTTCTGATAATCATGGTGATCAAATCTTTAGATAATAAGGGGATTTTTCTTTAGATTTGATTATCTAGAATTCATTTTTGAATTTTTTTATTGAGTATTTCCGATACGTTTACAATTTAGATAATATATAGCATCTACATTTGAATAAAACTGATCAATATATATTCGTGGTATTATACATATTGAAGATCCTGACTTGATTAATAAAATTAATGATTTTGATGTGGATTCCTTATTAAGTGATTCATGTCCATCATCTAATTAATATTTTCGAGACAATTTGATAACTATATAAAATTTATTTGTATTAACCTGATTAACATTTACTTTCATAATTTTTAATAAGATTCTTATTTTTAATTTTGACTCCATTTACCGTAATCGTTGTTAAAAATTCTCAAAATCTTGAAAGAATGTTAAGAAAAATAAAAATAAAAAGTTCAAGAAACATGTGGTGTTTATTCTAAGAAATTGTCAGAAGGAACGGATATATTGTTCACAGCTGGACCTCACTTTCTCAAAAAATCTAGCATTGTTACTGGACATGATTGCTTCAAACAATATTATGCATATTATTCTGATCCAAAATAAACAACTAATCACTCAATTCTTCAGTTCATAGAGTAAAATGAAACCCTGGAGAAATTACCAGTTGGTTATGTGCATGATCTTGTTCTTACTGGCCGTGATTGCAGCTGACGATATTAGCTCCGGTAGCATCGTTTTCACCACTCTGGGAAGATCAAGTTACAGCTTCGATATCTATTCCCAAGTTATAGGAAGCTCCGACGAGCTACGTCTCACCGACGGAAACTCCGTCAATTACAATGGCGTTTTCCCGTCACGTTCATCAATTTCTTCACAATCGGAAACCTCTCTCCACCTGATCTACGTTACGGAACGAAACGGCTCGTCGAACATATTCCTCGACTCACTTGAACATGCTCCGGGCGGCGGGTTAACTCGGTATGATCAGATTCCGCTCCTCAGGCCGGATCACGGCGGGGTTTCTATGGAGGATAAGCCGAGTTTAGTGGGCGAGTATTTGGTCTACGCGTCGACTCAAGAGGACTCGGGTGCGCCACGGACGAGCTGGACCGCCGTGTATTCCACTCATCTGAAGACTGGGTTGACCAGGCGATTGACTCCGCATGGGATAGCGGATTTCAGTCCGGCGGTGTCACCGTCGGGAAAATTGACTGCGGTGGCGTCCGGTGGGGAGAAGGGATGGGGAGGAGAACTCGAAGAGCTCGACACGGATATTTATATATTCTCGACTCGGGACGGGTCGAACCGAGTCAAAGCGGTGGAGCACGGAGGCTGGCCGAGCTGGGCTGACGATTCCACCTTCTACTTCCATCGCAGGTGTGAAGACGGGTGGTGGAGCGTGTTCAGCGCGACTCTTCCTAGCTCCGGTGAACTCAGCACCGACTCAGTGGTGACTCAGCGAGTCACGCCGCCGGGCATGCACGCGTTCACACCTGCAGCTTCTGTATCCAATCCCTCCTTCATCGCCGTCGCAACGCGCCGTTCGGATTCAGATTTCCGTCACATAGAAATCTACGATCTGAGGTCGAATGAATTCAAACCTCTGACCCGACCCTTATCCCCACACGCCCACCATTTCAACCCTTTTATCTCTCCGGATTCAAACCGGGTCGGGTACCACAGATGCAGAGGATCCGGATCCAACAACAAGAAGAACATGATACTGGAGAACTTGCAGAATCCTCTAGGAGAAGACGTTTCCCTGTTACGGATTGACGGGGCATTTCCGTCATTCTCACCGGACGGCAACCGGATCGCTTACTTGGGATATCACGGCGTTGTCTACGTCATCAACAGCGACGGGTCGGGTTTGCGGGAAGTATTCACTAAACGTTTTGCTTTCACGACGGCATGGGATTGGAAACGAAAGGGCGTCGTTTACACCAGCACCGGCCCCATATTTTCCGGCGAAAGCACAGGGGTGGATATAATCTCCATTAACGTAGATGATGAGAGCCTGAGCTTCAAACAGTTAACAAAACCAAGGACGGAAAACAACGCCTTCCCATCCCCCTCGCCGGATGGGAAATGGGTGGTTTTCCGTTCCGGTCGAACCGGCCACAAGAACCTGTACGTGATGGATGCTGTGGAAGGTGAATCGGGTGGAATTTACCGGTTGACCCAGGGTGAATGGACGGACACCATGCCGAACTGGTCTCGCACAGGTGAATGGATAGTGTTTGTAACGGATCGGGAGAATCCCGGTTCGGGTAGGTTTGAGCTGTATCTGATTCGACCGAATGGGACGGGTCTCCATAAGGTGTTCCAAGGCGGTTCAGGCGGTCGAGCGAGCCACCCGTGGTTCAGCCCGGACGGGAAGTACATTGTGTTCACATCAGACTATGCTGCAGTTTCAGCTGAGCCTATAGCAACCCCTCATCAATTCCAACCTTATGGTGAAATGTTTGTGATCAACTCGGACGGTTCGGGTCATATTCGTCGACTCACTCACGACTCGTATGAAGATGGAACGCCTGCATGGGGACCTAAGTTGATGAGGAAAGCTGATGTCGAATGGCCTAATGAAGGAACACAGTGTATCTTTGATGACTGCGAATGGCTCAGCATAATTAGCCCTTCCAGGAATAAGGTTGTGAAATTCGGTGATAAATTACCTAAGTGCCCTCACTCTGAAGCAGCAGCAGCAAAGCAGATGTAAAATGTTGCTTTTAAACTATGTTAGTCGGATGTAAATCGGGTCTCGTATTTTATCTTAATATCTGATACGGGAATATGTAATTTTTAAAATAATATAAACAAAATAACACTAAAATATTATGTCATATTTTACTTTGTGTTGTACGGGGACACAACACTGAACTGCCGAGCAACATAGCTTTTAAATAATGTACACTAATAATCACTTTCAATAACTAGCATGATGTTGCGCGGTATGTTAAAAGCAGTTTCAATAATATAAAGTGTATTATTATGTCAAAAGCAGTTTAGCAAATCAGATATATTTTTTTATTACGTTTGTGTTCATTATATACTACATAATTATCATTTTCTTTTATAACACAAACCAAATATACCTTTGTTAAATATCTAAATTCGTTCCTAACTTTAAAAAACACAATACCAACTAATAAATAGAAAATTAGTTCTTGATATAACTTAAATTTTATATATAGTCTATATTTTATTATCTAAAATAAAACAATTTAGCATTTTCTTTCCTTACGAAATATCTCATTCTTAAAACAAAATATCTAATTGTTATTTTTTTGATAATGAATATCTCATCATAAATAGATAATTCTTTTAAATAATAGATATATTTAAAACATAATGATGATGCTTTCTCTAGTGTTTTTATTTTAAATTTTTAGAATTTGTTTTCGCTTTAACAGAAAATGACAAGTCACCTTCTGTCTTAAAAATTCCTAATTTTAATAATTGATTAAATATAATTATTTTGTAGTCTACATTTTTACCTTTTTTTTCTCTTTTGAAAGTAGGAAATTGTGTTTCAGCTTTTGAAAATTATTGTATTCACACAAATCATAGATCGTAAGTCACGTGAATTTTTGCTAATGAAAATTAGCTAACAAATATTTTCCTAACGCACAGTGTATTATTCTCTCATTAATGTACATTTTTAAAGAATATTATGATAGTAAATTGACGTATTTTAATTGTTTATTATAAGAGAATAACTGATGGAGTAGAATAAATTGTGTGTCTTTTCATTCCAACTACCAAAATGAAACAGCCACATCAAGCTCATCACTTTTGAAACAACACCAACACCACCAACTTCGACCACCTTTCCTGAGAGCAAATTCTTACCGTGAAAAGGAAAAGGAAGCAAACTTTAAATTCATAAAGTGTAGGTGATGGCATGACCATCTTCACATTTTCTGGATGTGATTAGAAAAGAATGCAGTATTGTAAGGACGTAGATCTTGACCTCAAATCTCTTGTATGTTTTTATCATATCAGGCTTTGAAATAACCTGCATAAAACAGATATAGACAAACAATGTCAAGATGGTCGTTGAGGAGATTAGATCAAAAAACCTGGCCTGGCTGAATATCTTCTCATTTCAAACCACGGAGTAGGAGTCCCACGTTATGACCAGCCTAATGGAATTTTCAACTTCTTATATTTATATTAAAAAATAGCAGTAAACACAAATTTTAACCTGAATGAAAATAAATAGTATGCACCTGTCTGTTACCCAAATCTTCTTGAACATCTCAACTCCAGCCACAATAGATTTAATACTATACCCTGCACCAAAAGCAATAGATTCAAAACATCATTTCAATCACAGGAATCTCTTGCATCTCCATCTTTGAGTCCAGTCTGTTTCATGTTGTACCACATCATCAGTTATACCCGACGGGAAGGAGTCCCTGGAAAACTCTTGTCATGGCGGAGCTAGATGACAAGCTGACTTCTGATAAAGCCACCAACGTAACCAGCATCCTCATTGAAGTTGTCTTCATCACTCAGCCCTTCTTCTTCTTCTTCTTCACTTCAGTCTCAGGAGGAGGTGGGTTGGAGCTGAAGGGAAGCTTGATACGTGACTGGTTCATCTCTGAGAAAGCGTCTGAGAGTTCAGAGTTCAGTGACAGTAGCCTTAATAAGTAGCCTTCTCGAGCATCTGAGAAAGCTCCTCAACGACCTCCTCATCATCAGTTGTACATTCATCATCAGCATCAGAATACTCATCTTGACCTAGGCAGCTATAGTAAAGATTCCCTTGGGAATTTGGCGGGAAGAGGATCAATCTAGTCAAAAGAGATCCCATGATGAACATTAGCGGTGTTGGAACTGGAGCTCCTTCATCGAGCTTCAGGGAATCTTCTCGTCAATATCTGATAGAAGTTTTGCCGGAGAATATTTTCCGACGAAGGGAAGCTTGGATTGTTATCCACGAGTGAGAGCTCCCCGAGCAAAAATATATATGTGGGTGTGTATATATATGATACATGTATTTTAATGTAGGCGGAACGATATTATAGGGTTGGGAAGGAGTTGGATTTACGCGTAATTTGTGTAATTTTACGATATTATATACGCATAAGAATAACCTAAACAACGTGGATTTGACATGCAATTACATGTATGAAAACTAGAATATATCCAGGAAATCAATATCAAAGGAAATGTGTAGAAAAATATGGAGAAATATACCAAACAAAGTAGTAGTAGGGAAAAAAGATATATTCACATGTATGGTTACCAAAAATTATTTTTCAGTATTTATTTAGTTTGCACAATGATATAAGAGAATAACATTCATCCGGATGATCCTAATATATGCCTTATCAGGCACCAATAAGATAATGACACGTGTACAATTGTAATGTTTTAATTGGTTAAGATATTTTTAGTAAAGTTCTAAAACCCTAATTTAGAATGCCTAAACCCGTCTGGGTAATGATTGAACACGTGGCCCAATCATAAATTAGTTAAATATGATGTGTAGTTATTTAATTGATGTCTGATATTGCCAATATCAGGATGATCCTGATATATATTAAACTGAAGATATAAACCGACAATGAGATAAAAATAAGGAATATGTGGAGTAGTTTCACATGGTATATATGGCCGAAAAATAATAAAAGGAATATATGAAAATTGTAGGCGCCGGAATATGGTGAATTTGCGGTGATTATGTGGCAGTTTTAGTCAAAACTACGTCGTTTCATCCTTTTTAATTCTTTTTATTAATTTATTTATTGATCGGAGTAATAACTCTTCTAGTTCCCTCTGGGATGAAGAATTGTTGGAGAATATATTCATGATGAGAATGCTGCACAACTATTTCGGTCCGTTGAGCCCGTTTAGGACCTCTCAACATTATTTACTATTTTCAAACTTTTGTCCTTTATTATGAAATTTTCATTTTTACCCTCCTAGATTATGTTTTACAACTTAAGAACTCTTGTAATCTTTTGGAAGATCGTTTTTCATAATATTATTTTGGAGAATTATTTCGGTGGAACAATGACAGTATCCTTAAAATTTGAAAAGAAATAGTTGCAATGAAATCCCACATCCAAGGTCACAGTGTTTTAGTAAATTTTATATTTATTCACTAACAAATTAGTTATATAATAATTATTAAAAATGTACTTGACATGAGAAATGTTATTACTATATGCCACTTAATCAATAATAATAATATTTATATATGATATCAAATTTGAGATTGACCCTGTAAAAGTTGATCGAAATAAAACAGGAAGGAGGAGGTATTGTTTTACATACGTATGCGATGCATATATGATGCTGTAGAATTATTTCGTGCAGATTGTGTGCCTGTTTCGTGCACAAAATTTCAATATATGATTATTTTGCTCGATATCTGCACAGAAATGAAAAAGTGAGTATATAAAATATTTGTGATAAATTGCACGTAATATGCACTAAACAAGCACGATAATAAATTTCAGGCAAATTTAATATTATCAGCAGGTTGAACATGATCAATAATTCATAGTAATTATATATTATTTTACCTGAAATGTTTATTTTACCTAACCATTCAAAACTTCAGAATGATGTAATTATTATATTTGACTTAAAAAATCAGTTACAAACAAAATGGGAGAATATATACAACGAAAAAACTGATCTAATTGAGAGAATCAACAAAGTTCTTCAGTAATCCATATTTACCTGAAGACTTGAAATGTAGTCCAGATCTGATTGCGATCCAAGCCCTTCTGATTCTGTCCCACCATTTCGCCAGTTCTTCAGTAATCCATATTTACTAGAAGACTTGAAATGTAGTCCAGATCTGATTGCGATCCAAGCCCTTCTGATTCTGTCCCACCATTTCGCCATTTTCCTTCAATAAACAAATGAAATATCAAGAGATGACGAATTTAGACGAAGACGATGCACTCTCTTGATAGGAAACATATTGGTGGAATGTATATTACTACAGAAAAATGAATGACAAAGTACAAAGCAATTACCATAATTATAATAATATTATATGAAAATTTTAATCAACTAATACAATAATTAAGAGAAAAAGTATGCATAATACATGTAGTAGATATACTTTGATGCCATAGAAATATTTTGTGCAGATTGTGTGCTTGTTAACATGCGTAAACATCTCGCGCAAACATGCACGCGAATAATATATCAAGCTCAAATATGCACGATAATTATTTCGTGCACAAAATGTGCACTATAATTATTTTGTACAGGTTGTGTGTTTGTTGTTAACATGCACAAACATTTCAGAATAAACTTAAACTTAAGTACTTAAACGTAAAATCAATTTCAATAATAATAGTACTACCAAAAAATCATGTGACCAACATTCAAGAAATAGACTTATCCTCAAAAAATTTTAAAAATAAAACTCAATAAACCAAGAAAAGAGAAAAATTAAATGAAAAAAAAGAGCCCTTACCTCGAGATCTACCCGGAGTTTGACTGAGCGGCAAAATACCAACGAGCATCGGCACCAAGCAATAATTGCACTGCCAAAGATACAGCGGTGCATAGCAAGTGTGTGGGGCTAGGATTTGACCTCGTCGATGCGTAAATCGGTGGCTAAAACACCTGGTCGGTTCACGACGCGTCGGATGTCAAACGCACCGTGACCAAACCCTGCGACATTCTCAACCGACCCAATGTGAACCTGCTGTCCCATACAAACTAGTTTGAACTGGATCGATCAAATCCTCCTAGATAAAGGGATCGGGCTGAGTTCCTAGCGGCAAGATTGGTGTACGGGAGTGGTGACCGGCCATCTCTGTCACGTCAGTTTAGTGGTGCACATTTTGCTCCCGGTGGTGCACGTCAGAGAGATTTGCTAGCGGGAGACATGATACAGAAGCACTTGCAGAGATGAAGCCGGATTCATCATGGAGATGTCAACATCACTGCCGCATCTCTTGTCTACACAGTGATTCTCCCTTGGGGTTGAAAACCATATCTAGTATTGATTTTGAATGAGTGAATTAGGGAATTTACATGTGAGCAAAATGATACTTTGAAGATTATCCCAAAGGCGGAGATTTGAAGACTAGTACCATCTTCGTACCTTCAAGCTCCAACGATGATGATGACGATAATTGATTGATGTTGATTATTATTTGATGATGAACAGCCAATCGGAGGTCACCATCTTCATCTATAACTCTCAATGAGATTATAACCCCGACGCACCGAAAGGCTTCAACAAAGTTGATCACCTGTTCCCAAATTAAAAGCGGTATCAAAGTCAAACAGGTTGCAACTCTTGAAATCAAAAGGGGATTTGAATACTAGACCCATCTCCGTACCTTTAAGCAGCAACGATGATGACGACGATGATTGATTGATGTTGATTATTATTTGATGATGATCAACCAATCGTAGGTCACCATCTTCATCTGTAACTCTCAATGAGATTACGACCTGACGCACCGAGAGGTTTCAAAGGAGGTCGATCGCTTGCTCCCAAATTCAAAGCGGCAGCAAAGTCAAACAGGTTTCATCTCAAAATCAAAAGTGGATTTGAAGACTATCTCCATATATGTACCTTCAAGCGCCAATGATGATGATGATTGATTGATTGATGTTGATTATTATTTGATGATGATCGGCCAATCGGATGTCACCATCTTCACCTGTACGCCCTGGCGCCGAAATGCTTCAACAGTGGTTGATCACCTGATCCCAATTCAAAGCGGCACCGAAATCAAACAGGTTGCAGCTATTGAATTCAATCACTTCCAAAGTAAATCTAGTGTAGTTATGTTATCGGAGAACTTGATGATGATGATTGTTGCTGATTATGATTTATGGTTGATGATTTAATGGTTGGGATCTCAGGGGTTAATATTTGGGGTTAGAATTATGTTTGGTGGTGAGGGTGGTAGCAAGCAAGGTAGAGGTGGCATCAAACCCAAAAAATAGTGTATGGGCCTTATAGGCCCATGTCATGGTATTGTTTAGTCAAACTTAACTGATAGTTTTTTTATCATAAAACAAGTAACGGTTTATATTGGAGTACAATATGTTATACCTAAAATTGTAATACATATGTTGATATAAAACCCGTCCTTTTCTCAGATAACACATCGATGAGCCATGGGCTATTTGGGGTTGATAAGATCAGGGAATTGCGCGTTTTTTAAGGTATTATATTTATGGGTTTCAATCATTTGTACACACTGCTTATGTGTTTAACGAGATTTTTTTCTACCGTTCCGAGTTGACATAATAAGATAGTATTGATATACTCCCTTCATGCAAAAGATAATTTTCCAAATTAGTTCATCCTTTTATGAAAAATAATTACTTCATTAAATTTCATAGTAACTTACATCTAAATTATAAACATAACAATTGTTCTCATAAATGTATTCATAAAACATTTAATAAACATCATTTTATGAAAATATTTATTTATGTACATAAAATATATTTTTGTGAATTCATAAAATAAATGAAAAAAGTGTGTTTTAGGTGAAACATGTTGAAATATATATTTCCAATCGTTTAATGAGTTTAAACCATATACAAATCTTATAATATTTCTAAAAATATCATTTAACTACAACTACCACTATTATAAAAATATTTCTGGAAGAAGAAGACGAGAAATATGGGTTGTAGACTATGAAAGGTATAAATTCATTTAATTTGTTAAATTTTCCTTATACAGAAAGTTTGTACTTTTGCATGGAACATGCGATTTTAGTTGGGATGGAGCATATATTTTATAATTAATTAATATAATATAATTGATCATTACTAATATGTTACAAAGATCCTTATCTCTAAAGTAGAGGGTGTATATATTCTAGGGCATATTCTCCCCAACTATTTAATCGTAACTGAACTAAACTTAATAATAGACTTAATTGAAATAAAAATTAATGTATTGAAAATAATAACACATTGACAAGTTTAAGTAGAAGTTTACCAAATCATACTTCATCAACAAAATAAATTGAACTAAAGTGAAAAAGTTTAGAACTTAATTAACATAGGTGAGGAAATAAATTGGGAAAAAAACAAGCTTTCATTTGTAAAAATATTATGAATCATATTTAGATAAATTTTGAGATGATATTGAACAATTATTTGGTTACTTTATTTTAGAAAATTTAGGATGTTTTTTAAGATGCAATCAGGGTCGACCCAAATCTTATACCAACCGTGCGACCGCACAGCGCACAAGTTAAGGAAGGATCCATTACATTTATGGCATTTGTAATTTTTGTATGAATGTGTGGTGAATGTTGTGATGAATAACAGCTTCATCAAAGTAATCAGGGGGAGTTGACCTGATGATCATCAATCAAAGAAGAAGATGATGAGGATGATTCAATTCCATACAGTTCTAATCCCAACCCCAGCTCCAATTCAAACTCAATCCCAATTTAGATTAAAACCCAATCCCAATAATTTGTTGGAGGAACTGTCATGGGCCGCTCGAGGACGAGAAGTCTGCACCGATGCATATAGTGGGATTCAGCAACATCCTTCTTGTTTTCAACCTTTCCAGCAGCAGCTCATGAGTGCAGATCCAAATGCCAACCTTCCCTTAGGTTGGGAGCAGTGTTGCCACTGAATTTGCAGTTAGAATCCTAGATTCCATCGGAGGCGTACTTGGCGACGGGACATCCACCGTTCTTATATGCAGGAGCTGGAAAAGACGGGTGGGTGTTTCAAGTTCTTGTTCATGAGTTTGTGATTTGACTTGGGTCACAGATACGTTTCATGGTTTCTCCAAACAAGTTCTGGGTGAGCATCTGTCCACTGGATCAACCGCGAACCATTCCTCCCCATTTTTAAGAACCCTAATTCACCTAATTTTGATGGGTTTTGTTCCGAGAAGTGAAACTTGAGAACTCTTCCTCGACAACGGTGACGTCGACACGACCCAAAAAACCCAACAAATAAACACATGTTTGTGTAATTTATGATATGATTTTTGGAATTGGATTCGATTTTATTCGAGATGGGTTTTGAAGTGACCTTGCATGTTCTTCTGTTTGCACGGAGGAGCGCAACAATTCTTTTGTTCATACGCACAGATTGTGAAACTAATGAAGAAGAAGAGTATGACTATAATATCAAGAGTGGAAATTTTTTTAAAAACTATATAGGTGCATGAAATTTTTATGTGCATATTTTGTTCTTAATAAATGCACACACAAAAAAGGTACTATTTTTGTGCATCCTAAATTGAATAATTTATTTTAATATATTTGGTGTGCTCAATTTTTCAATTTTTGTTGTGCTTGTTTTATGCACAAAATTCACACCATAATTTTTTAACCATAAAATGCTTCCTCAAGACATGCAAAAAAGTACCTAAAAAATTGCAAATTTTTTTGTTAAAAATGTATCATTTACTTTAACATTTGTATTTTCTTATTATCTTGAATTTTAATTTGATTAATATGCATGATGAATTTATTAAATTTGAAAACATGTATTTCTAGATGTGCTCCCTATGCGCATACTTGCACAATATATGTGCACACGTTACTGGCACATCATCTGCAATATAAGGTACTTGATTTTATTGGTTTTATTAATTTGTGTGCATTAATTTGACCTTGCAAATAGAAAATCGACACTAAATGCCACAAATAGCATATCTAAATCCTAATCTTGAACAGGAAAGCGTTCTAGGTTATTTTCATCCGGACATCTGTATGTATATGTCTATCACAAACTAAAATGATTAATCTAATAACTATCCCACCCATATGGTCTATAAATCTGATTACAATATAAGAATCGTTGGAAGGTAAATGGTAAAATTACCACTGAACCTTGGATTTCTCTTTTCCAACGCCTAAATCGGATCGAAAGCCAAACTAGTTTCACCAAATAAAGTACCCATCGGAAAATTAAAACTTGACCGACCAATATTCAAGCGAAAAACCCAATTTAGGAGTATAACCCCTAAAATCCAAAATAATACAAACCTAACAAAACTAAGAAAGGAGAAAAAAAACAAATAATAAGAGAAGAGAAGATTACTTACCTCGCGATCTACTCGAAAATTGACCGAATGAGCATCGACATTAGGCAAAAACTGTATGATTGTGCCCAGAGTTTTCAATTAATGTTAAGATTAACAAACCGGTTTTGGAGTGAAGTGAACACTTACAAACGAAATTTCATTTAAAATCTTATCATGAGATATACTTGAACAATTAAAAAGATCATCAGGCTAACGGCTAAAATTTGCCAGTGGCATAATAATAAAATATTACATTCAACTGGCTAGAGTTTTGGAACAGCATTAATTGGTGACGATGCCCAATGCTAATTGTATACTGTGTTTAATTTAAATAATAAGGAATTAACTGTTTGTCCCCCAAAATTTTTTATGAAGCTTAAACATGTGCGGTAACATGTACAATGGCGATGTCTGAGGAACCCAGATCATCATATTGACTCGATCTATATTCTTAATTTCAGAAAATAGATACAAAGAATAAAATCGTGTGTACACCGATCCAGTAGTGGATTTTAGAATTAATATTAGGATAGACGCTAGTACAGAGTGAAAAGACGCTACTTTAACAATTAAGTCAGAAAAATATTGTTCACGGGCTAATTCTGCGGATCCCCGTGTTTCATACTAAAATTTTTGAATCAGACTGTAACCTGTCAGATCTGTTCCCTTTGAGTGAAAACGAGAAGCTGTATTTTGATTAAGTAATTAGTCTCTCTTGATAGATAGAAAATTAATCCAGTATTGTTTCATACGCATAAATGCAAATCTTCCCAACTTCTGCAGAACCAGATCATTCACATGCATTATAATTTCAGTACGTATAAACCGCCTTCCTTGACATTTTTGGTCCATTTCAACACTAGAAATTAAATCGAGGCCTGGAGAAGGGTTTGACTCTATAAATGATAAAATGTACTACTGTACACAGCAAGTAGCAACGACATTTACCACTAAAAAGAAACTCCCTTTCCCAACACAAAGCAATAAACTAAACAGTTTACACATATTTGTGTCCCCTAGTTTATAAATATACAAGGCCTAATCTCAAAGACAAATCTATATATCTATATATATAGCTAGCATATTTCTTCTTCTCTCCATCCTATAAATGATCCCAAAATCTGCAACTCTTTATCATTAACTTCAAACCCTAACCATGATTACTGGAAAAGACATATACAATGTCCTCGCCGCCATTGTCCCTCTCTACGTGGCCATGATGTTGGCCTACGGTTCAGTGAAATGGTGGCGGATCTTCACCCCCGATCAATGCTCCGGCATAAACCGTTTCGTGGCGGTTTTCGCCGTCCCGTTACTGAGCTTCCATTTCATCTCCACCAACAACATCTACGAAATGAACTACCATTTCATCGCTGCAGATTCACTTCAGAAAGTGGTGATTCTCGGAGCTTTATTCCTGTGGCATACCTTCACCAAAAACGGAAGCCTGGAATGGATGATAACCTTATTCTCTCTCTCAACTCTCCCGAACACTCTTGTCATGGGAATCCCTCTCCTCACGGCTATGTACGGAGAGTTTTCTGGGAATCTCATGGTTCAGATTGTGGTCATGCAGAGCGTGATTTGGTACACTCTTATGCTCATCATGTTTGAGTATAGAGGAGCCAAGCTTTTGATCTCCGAGCAGTTCCCGGAAACCGCCGGCTCGATTACTTCGTTCAGGGTGGAATCCGACGTCGTTTCGCTCAACGGAAGAGAGCCGTTGCAGGCTGATGCGGAGATTGGGGAAGATGGGAAGCTTCATGTGGTGGTGAAGAGATCAACTTCTGCATCCATGATTTCTTCGTATAACAAAGGGCTCCATTCTTCTGCGATTACTCCGAGGGCGTCGAATTTGACCGGAGTTGAGATTTATTCCGTTCAGTCTTCCCGGGAGCCGACTCCTAGGGCTTCCAGCTTCAACCAGACAGACTTCTACGCCATGTTTTCCGGCAAGACTGCAGGTATTGTTAAATTTTATTTCTCTTTGTACTTCATCTGTCTGGTTGAACCTTGAACAGGATGGAATCTTTATCACAATATCCTAAATTTATTTGACTGATAATATCTTCAGTTATGCATAATGGTGCACAAAAAGTTGGTATTTGGATCCTTCATCTTAAGACTAATTTAAACCTCTCAACTTTTACAATCAAATGGAGATAATTTTGACCGCTAATCTTTATCAGTTGATTTGCAAAATTAGAAATAAAAAATATGCAACATATTTAAGTAATATTTTTTAACTATTTAATATTTAAATAAAGATAATGATAGTCAAATTTTGACATAAATAGATGATTTGTATAGCTAAAACATAATTTGTTTATAATTGGTATAGGTAATAGTCCTAAGCATGGATACACAAATAGCTATGGAGGGGATGTATTTTCAGTGCAATCATCCAAAGGACCTACTCCGAGGACATCGAATTTCGAGGAGGAGATGCTTAAAATGGCTAATAAGAAAAGCAGGGGAGGGAGGAGCATGAGTGGAGAGCTCTATAACAATGGCCTGAATAATTCTTCTGGTTATCCTCCTCCTAATCCCATGTTTTCCGGTGGACCAAAGAGAAAGGAGAGTGGTGGTGTTAGCGGCGGTAGTGGTGGTGGTGCAGCCCCAAATAAGGATCTCCATATGTTTGTATGGAGCTCAACTGCCTCTCCTGTTTCAGAGGCTAACATGAAGAATGCTGTTAATGGTGCTGCAGCAGCTGCTGCTTCAGCTGATATCGGAAAAATCGATCCTTCCAAGTATCATAATGATGCTGCTGCATCTAAAGGTATGTATATATATACACAAATATGTTATAAAATTGTGATTTGTTTACTAGGAAATGTATGTCATGTTTGAGTTTTATTGTTTTTAGGGATGAGCAGCCCAGCTGGGAAAATGAATGGAGTTATGGAGATTGAAACTGAAGAGGGTTCAAAAGTTGTGTCTTTAAATGTCTCACCATTTAACTGCAAGAAGATTGATGATATTGAAGGAGGTGATGATCAAGAGAAGAAGCACCAGATGCCTCCTGCAACAGTCATGACTAGGCTTATTCTGATCATGGTTTGGAGGAAGCTCATTAGGAATCCCAACACATATTCAAGTCTCATTGGACTCATTTGGTCTTTAGTATCTTTCAGGTAATTAAATTCCATCAACAACTAAATTTTGATGAATTACTTCTTCTTTTCATTTAGTATCTGTTTGTTTGCATGGAATCCGAGATATGGAAATAGAATCGATCTGTTGGTTCATAACACGTCGATCTATTTTCATAGTCGTCCATACAAACAAACACTTGGATTTTCTTATGAAGATGATTCTACATAATTCTTATGTGAATGAGCTTGTGATATATTCTTGATTAATTTGCAGATGGAACATTCAAATGCCTTCCATTGTCAAGGGATCAATATCCATCCTCTCTGATGCTGGTCTTGGGATGGCCATGTTCAGTCTAGGTGAGTCAAAAGTTCTTAAATATTGTGAGTAATTAACTGTTATTTGATTATTGATAATAGCTGTAATTAACTTTTTTTTTTTCATTTTGTTGAACACTTGAAAGGTTTATTCATGGCATTGCAACCAAAGATCATAGCCTGTGGAAAATCAGTGGCAACATTTTCAATGGCTGTGAGGTTCTTAACTGGGCCTGCAGTGATTGCAGCAACTTCTATTGCTATTGGCCTTAGGGGAACTCTTTTACATGTAGCCATTGTTCAGGTAATTTATACTGAAGTGTTACACGCAATCGGATATTTTACTCATCATACTCCAAAATGCTTGAAATTACAATATACCGCCCCATAAATATTATTAAGTTTCCCAATAAACCTAATAATTGAAGATATTTTCATACCGTAGCTTAGACTACATGAGTAAAATACGGATTGTGTATAATAACACCCAATTTATTACCCTTTCTTTCTTATTTTCTTCTAAAGAAAGACCCTCAAAAACCTTTTTAAATTCTAAAATTTCCATCCCTAAAATGCAATATATTCATCACTTTCCAATTGATTCTTTATGCAATTTTTAGAGTAAACTTGACGCGCAGATCTCCCGTGCATGTGTTGAGATTAACAAAACAGTTTATTTAATTTGGCTGGCATTGTTGACTTTCAGGCTGCCCTTCCTCAAGGCATTGTTCCCTTCGTTTTTGCCAAAGAATACAACGTTCACCCTGACATATTGAGCACAGCGTAAGTTTCTCATTTCTGTCTACACTTTTACCAACAAAATTCAGAGCTGACCTGCTTAAAAATATTGAAAATATATAGTGGCAGAAAATAATAATTGTTCGGGATAAAAAATATAGTACGGTTTTGGATTCCGACAGTCTCTAGCCCTGTTTAACAACCCCGAATACATTTGTTTGGTTCCGCCCCTCTACATATATACATACATATTGCAGAAATCTGAAGGTTTTATTGATTAGTATGTGTGTATATATAATGACAGTGTTTTGGGATCTTTCATTTTGCAGTGTGATCTTCGGGATGCTGATTGCTTTGCCCATCACCATACTTTACTATGTGCTGCTTGGAGTGTAATTTAGTGAAGAGACATACATACAGAAGAAGCCAGAGAGATATAGATATATATTACAATTTCAGAAATCCAAGACGGATCGACTGTGTGTGCACTGACAGTGCAGATGAAGGGGAAAAAATGGCATCAAATTCAGTGCCTGCCTACAGCATGTGACTGGGATTTATTTATTTTAGAGATCGATTCATATTGTTTAGGACTATAAGTCTTTACATTAGATGTGCTAATTGATGGATTATCTCTTTCTTTTTGTTAGGGTTCTAGGGATTAAGAAAGTTATAGACTAGCGTGTAATAGGCATGTTAATTAAACTCGTTAAACTCTTGAGTTTATTTACCATTACAATACTATCAGTTCAAATGTAACAATGATATCTGTTTATTCTACAAATTAAACTGCAGATATAATAGGAGCGGTGGTGAGTCACGGTCACCCGACTAAGACAAAAACAAAAAACAGTATTAAAGACGTCCAAAAGTTATTCCAACTTCAAATCTTCTGAAAATAATAGAGATACTAAATCAAAAAGAGAGTGAAATCTTGTATTAGGGCATGCACAATGGAGTCCCAAACCCCCAACTTTTACATCATCGGGACCCAATATTTCCACAATGGGAGTCCCAATTTGAGTCCCAAAGAGAAAATTTGACACATGGCATGGGAGAGACTGGATGTATGAAGTCTTGGTTTGGGACTCGGAAGTGGACCCCACACGCATATGTGGCACCATAAAACAATTATTTTCTTCTTCCTCCCCTTTCTTCTTCCCTTTTTTTTGCTTCTTGTTTTCAACTCAACGTTAATATTCTCATTATATATCTATTATTTTCTTTTTCTTTTCTTTCCAACGGCTATATTTTAATTTCTTCTATAAATAGAGCCCAATATTGCCATATGTTTGATACAAGTTTCAAGAAAGCATATTATTGTATCCTTCTAGATTTTTAATTCTGTGTTGCTAATTTTTTTTTTGTTTCCTACGAATCTATTTTGAAAATTGTAATACGCACTTTTATTTTTACTTATGTAAAAGTTGTATTTAAATATTATTATTGTATATATTTTGAGAATAGTTAATCTTTTATTAATTATTGTGTTCGATAATGATTTAAAAAATCATAAATGCTTCTCATTTATTATGTTTCAATACCCCTTAATTTGTAATATTTAAATAAATAAATAATTGTGAAATAAGACAATTAATTTGTTTATGTGAATGTAAAATTAAATTTCTATTTAATTAATTATGTGAATACATTTATAATGTAATAAATAATCTACATATAAAAAAGAATGAGTTGGAAATGAATGGAAATAGTAGAACCACTAAAATCTGATATGGACAAGACTGGATGATGTGTAAAAGACTGGATGACTGTGAGGTGGAAGCTGTTGGGAGGAGAGAGAAGAGATTGAGACTCGAATGAGTCCCAACCAATGTACATGCTCTTACATTACCTTACTAAAAAGGAAGAATAAAATTAAGAAATTTTAGTTGGGACTGATTAAACAAAAAAGTAAGAATTTTGATCGGTATGAAGCACTAGTAGAATCAGGCCGGAACACGGCGCCGTTAGACGGCGGTTCCGCATGAATTTAAGGGAACCGCCGTTTTACAACCATCCCGCTAAATTTCCGAGTTTGGAAACTTAGCCGGATGGTTGTTATCAAACATAATCTCTTCTTCTTTATGCAAGTTCTCTCCTTCTCCCTCTCCATCTTCTTCCTCTCCTTCTTCTCCCTCTCCCTCTCCCCCTCTCCCTCTTCTTCTTCTCCTTCTCCCACTCATTCTCCCCATCTCCATCTTCTTCTCCTTCTTCTCTTTCTCCCTCTCCCTCTCCTTCTTCTCCTTCTCCCTCTCCCTCTCTTCTCTCTCTCCCTCTCCTTCTTCTCCTTCTACTTCTCCTTCTCCCTCTCCTTCTTTTTCCTCTCCCTCTTCTCCCTCTCCTTCTCCCTCTCTCCCTCCTTCTCCTTCTTCTAACAAAAGGTTGACTTTAAATTATATGTGTTTTTCATATGATTTAGGCCGAAAATCAATAGATTGGTATGATAGTTTGTGTTTTTGGGATTTCGGGGTACGATCTATTCGATCCACAAGTACCCATGGTTTGGGGATGAAACTGTTTTTATGCTGGTTTTGATTTCGCCGGCCAATTTGGCCGGCATTTTTTTTTTGTTCTATCCGGCTAACTTTCCGAACTCGTAAACTTAGCCGAACTTATAAACATCCGGATAGATTTTCGAATTCGGAAATTTAGCCGGAACAATACACGGCGGTTAGGACCGCCGTGCATCGGTGGCGCCAATTGCACGGCGCCACCATGGACGGCGGTCAAAACCTCCGTCCATTACACACGGAACCGCCGTGTTCTCAATCATATTCTCCACTAGTGAAGGGAAATAGATAAATTAATTTAAAATACAAGAGGTAAAAAAGAATATCATCTCTCTTTCATTGCACTTTCCGAGGATATATTTTCTTTGATACCCTAGCTAATAAGTCAAACAAGGTTGATTGAGATCTATTTTAATTAGCTAAAGTGAAAATGTTTGGGCGAAAAATGTTTGCATGAGTGGTTTAATTAGAAGATTGATTGCAATGTGTTTTTGAAATTAAGATTAAAAAAATCAGAGATGAAATATAGTCAGCCCTATCATGTCATATCATGTAATGCTAATAAGCTCAAAATAACATGCCATAACTTATAACTAGATAACAAGTAAAACTTTCCATCAGGGCAAAACTTTCCCGCACAGTCTTCATCATGCATACAACATTTTCGACCAAATGACCAAGAGAAACTGATTTCTGGGATTCTTTCACTCTAAATCCGGTGATCGGCACGCCGTGTTAATCTGTCATGTCAGGATCGAAGGGTAGGAAGAAAGCTCGTAGTCGGGAACTTCGATTGGGGAAATCTCAGCTCAATAGTGAGGATTTTTTTGGGGATACGGTTGCGGATGAGGACAGATTAATCCGGCGGGATATTGAACTCGCCGGCCTAAACGATGTATGTGAGGACCTCCGTGAGGAACCTAGGAATGTGGTTACGAAGCAGGGCAGCAAGGTGATTGGTACGGATACCTCAGAATTGCATCTGGGCTCCACTACCCCGCCGGAGGAAGAAGGAAGCAGCGGAATGGTGGTCTTGACACCATTCTCTAAAACTATGAAGCGTCGCCCTATCAAAGGAATGGAGAAGGAGTCGAACGCGTCGGAGCAGCCCAAAGTTGGAAGCAAGGAAGAACCAGCAACAGAGATGGAAAAGGGTCTAACAGATGCATCGATTCAGAGGCAGACTGGAGAAGATGAAATGGTTTTCCAGCCGGATCAGGTAGCCCCTCCACCACAACCATGGGTTAATCTGGTCAATCAACACGAGGTTCGTTTCTACGAACCTGTGGATATAGGTGGAAGAACTATGGGGAAAATCCCTAAATATGAAGTTAAGGAGAGCATGGAGTGATGGGAAAATACTATAGTTTGCATAGTTATAGGTGGTTTTCCCCCTTTGAAGGTAATTAAGGGTTTTTTCAATCAATATTGGAAAAATCAGATTGATAAAGTGTGGAAAGTGAGCCCAGGCGCGTTCATGGTTAGGTTTAAGCTCAAAACCTACAAAATGTTGTCATGGAGAGAGGCAACATTCTTTATAATAGAAAGCCTATACTGATTCAAGAATGGAAGAAAGATATGGATTTTGAATCCCCTACTGCATTTCCAGTATGGATCCAACTACCTAAGCTGAATGTGGTGTATTGGCATCCCTCAATCCTTAGCAGAATAGTGAGCCCTTCAGGGAAGCCCCTCAAGCTGGATAAACCTACTCTGGAAAAGGATAGACTGCACTATGCCAGGATTCAAATTGAAGCCAGGATTAGTGACATTGTCCCAGAAATGGTTTCTTTTCTTGATGAAAATGACGTGATACAAGAGCAGGAGGTTATCTATGAATGGTATCCTACTCAGTGTGTTGAGTGTAAACTGATAGGACACTCAATGAAAGACTGTAAGTGGAGAGGAAGAAAAGCTGAGGCAGGGAATAGGAAATATATCCCAGTTCAGGCTCCTCAGAAGTGGCAGCAAAAGAGGGAACCAGTGGAACAGTCCAAGAAAGTGGAGCCATCCCCTCCTAAGGAACCAGTGAAGGTTGGGAAGGAAGTGGAGCCATCCCCTCCTAAGGAACCAGTGAAGGTTGGGAAGGAAGTAGAGTCATCCCCTCTTACACAGAGGGAGGGGAAGCAGAAACAAGAGGCTGGAAATGCTGCTGTAACTTGGGCAGGAGCTCAGACATATGGGAGAAAACAGAATGATGGAGCAGCTGTACAGAGTGAAAGCTTTCAGTTAAGTGGGAGTATAAATAACTTCCAATTACTCCCTGACCCCCCTGATCAATGAGTAAAAACATTGTAACCTGGAATGTGAGGGGACTAAACCAGGCTAGGAGGCACATGCAGTGTAAGGATGTTTGCTTTAGAAACAATGTAGGCTTAATTGGCTTACTGGAAACTAAAGTGAAACCGGACAAGGAGGATGACATATGGGGGAGGATTGGGCTAGGCTGGAAACTATGCATAAACAGTGACGTTGCTGGAGTGGGTAGAATCTGGATGGCATGGAAGGAAGACTGTTTAGACATAAAAATTTTGAGAAAGGAGGTGCAGCTAATTGATGCACAATGTATCATTAAGGGGCAGGGCAACTCGGAATTCTATATTACTTTTGTCTATGCCTCTAATTTTCCAGAAGCAAGGAAGAAGGTTTGGCAGCAACTAAAGCTGTTAGATCACCAGGATCTCCCTTGCCTTGTTTTGGGTGATTTCAACTGCCCCTTGGACTTTGAGGATATAGAGGGGGGTGTTTCAGTTCAATCGAGTGAGATTGAGCCTTTTAAAGATGTGATTGACCACTTACAGCTACAAGAAATGAGAACCAGGGGTCCTAAATTTACCTGGAGCAATAGAAGGGTTGTGGGAAGGATTTACAGTAACCTGGACAGGGCTCTTATTAATGGAGAATGGATGCAGCATTTCATGAGAGTAGGGTGTGAGGTGATGCCTACACTAGACTCTGACCATTTTCCTGTGGTGGTGCATTTGAAGACAGAGAAGGTAAATAAGAAGAAAAGACCATTCAAGTTTTTTAATATGTGGACTAAATCCCCGCAGTTCATGAGTCTGGTGGAGGCAACCTGGAAACAGGTTCAGAGCAGTACAATGATCGGAGTTTTTCAGGCTCTACAATTTCTGGAGTTTACCCTGCTTAAGCTGAATAAGAGGGAATTCTCCAAAATTCAGATGAGGGCAGAAGCAGCAAGAGCTCACTAGAAGAACTTTTACCTGGATCTTATGAATGACACCTCAAACGTGGCTTTGCAGCAGCAGGAGGAACTGGCCAGATTGGAAGCTGAGGGTCTGGGGGAGGCTGAATTTCAGTTTATTCAACAAAAAGCTAAATTGGATTGGATGAAATATGGAGATAAACCTACAAAACAGTTTCACCAATCATTGAGGAAAAGACAGTATCAGAACCAAATTTTGAGTCTGTATGATGGCAACATTTTGGTGGAGGATCAGGAGGGCATTGAATCCACTTTACTGGACTTTTATCAGAATCTGTTGGGGAGAGCTGGAGCACCTACCATGCAGATTAATGAGCTGATAAAAAATGAAGGTCCAGTCCTCCCAGTGGAAATGCAAGTGAGTTTAATTCAAGGTGTGTAACCAGGGAGGAGATTTATTCTGCCTTGAAAGGGATTAAATCCTCCAAAAGCCCTGGTTTTGATGGGTACTCCAGCCACTTCTTCAAGGAAGCTTGGCCTATTATTGGTTCTGATATCTGTGCAGCAATTGAAGGTTTCTTCAAGGGAGATCAAATGCCAGCAGACTTTAGCAAGGCAGTCCTTGCCTTGATCCCTAAAACCCAACACCCTCAGAGAGCCTCTGACTATAGACCTATATCCTGCTGTTTTGTACTCTACAAGATGGTTACCAAAATCCTCTGCAGCAGAATGGGAAAGGTACTTCCTTTTTTGATTAATGAGAATCAGGGAGCTTTTGTTTCCGGAAGAAGTATTACTCACAATGTCTTGCTAGCTCAGGAGTTGCTCAGTAAGTATAACAAGAAGGGAATGTTTCCTAACTGCATGATTAAAGTGGATATCAAAAAGGCTTTTGATAGCCTTGATTGGAAGTTCCTCTTCAACTGGCTGACTAGTTTGAAATTCCCTGGACCTTTCATCAAATGGATCAGAACTTGTGTAGAGGGCTCTGCTTTCTGTTTATCTGTCAGTGGATGCTATACTGATACATTTCCAGGGAAAAAAGGGGTGAAACAGGGAGATCCTCTCTCCCCTCTTCTATTTGTGATCTGCATGGAATTCTTATCCAGAAAACTGTCTTTGGCCTTTAAGACTAAAGAGCTGGAATATCACTAAAGATGCAACAGAGTGGCACTCCACAGTCTTCTTTTTGCAGATGACATGTTGATTTTCTGCAGGGCCACTAGTAAGTCTATGGCTTGAGTGAAGAAGATTCTCAATGAATTTTATCTGACTACAGGTTTGGCTATCAATGAGAGTAAGTCCTCTGTCTATTTCTCCAGATTTGAGGACCCTGCTTATGAAACTCTGGCTGATATTTTGCAAATTCCTGTGGGAGCATTCCCAGTTAAATACTTGGGAATTCCCCTTTCAACTGTAGCTTGGGAAAAGATTACTTGTGCTCAATTAGTAGAAAGAGTGGTGGAACAGATGACCTCTCTCCAATCCAGATCTTTAGCTTATGCTGGTAAGCTATACCTTATAAATTCTATTTTGCTGAGCCTGAATAGTTATTGGGCAAGAGCATTCAAGATCCCAGAGAGTGTAAACCAGGAAATTGGGAAATTGTGTAGGGACTACTTGTGGGAAAGAGATGAAAATCAGAGGAAGTTGATCCCTATTTCTTGGGAAACCCTTTGCATCTCTAAGGAGAGAGGAGGAATGGGAATTAAGGACCCTTCTATTTGGAATAGGGCTGCACTTTGCAGTCTTTTATGGGATGTTCATTCCAAAAAGGATTTACTATGGTTGAGATGGATACAAGCCTACTATCTAAAGGGGAAGCATTTGGATGCATACTGCCCTAACTCATCACAGGGTTGGACAACATGGTACTGGAAAGTGTTGATGCAGATTAGGGATGAGATAGGCCCAAATCTGAAAGATTGTGTTGACGGCAAGGGGAAATTCAGCATTTCAAAGGCATATGATTTCTTAAAGGGAGCTGACATGAAGGATAGGATGGCTAAGTACATTTGGAGCTCTAAGCTATTACCAAAGCACAACTTTTTCCTGTGGATGTTGTTGAAGGGAAAATTGTCTACCATTACTAGACTACAATCATTTGGTATGTTAAGAGGGGTGCACAACTGCTGTTGTTTTTGCCAAGAACCTGTTCTGGAAACACCACAACACATGTTTATCCAATGCTCTTTTACTAAGGAATTGTACCAGAGATTATCTCTCAAATCAGTTCAGAACATGAGGGAATTCAGGAAGATACTCAGCAATGTTGGAGGTAGGAGGAGAAAGAGGAATTTTGTGATGATGGTTAGCTGTGCTCACCAGCTATGGCTTGAGAGGAACATAAGGATTTTCCAGCACAAAAGCCAACCTTTGGAGGCCATTCAGAAGCAAGTGGAAGTTCTCTGCCATTATGATTTTAGCAGTCTTTTGGTAGATATTAATCTTGATTATATGTAGTTTTAACAGTTTCTGCTCAGAGCCTGTCAGACTTTTCTCCCTTAGTCCAAATCGGACTCCCCTTGTAAAAGGTGGAGTCTCCAGAATTGGACCATAATAGAGAGTTAGCCTGGTTTTTGGCAGTAGACTGTCTCAGCTTTAGCTTGTTTTTTTATTATTATCTTAGAAAGTTTCTCTTATTTTGTTATTCAAAAGGCCTGGAGTGAAGGATATGATGTGTAAGTGACATTTGTTGGAATGCAATGAAATATATATCTTCCATCAAAAAAAAAAATTTATAACTAGATTAATTTTTATATTATTATATCCATATCTCTTACTCAACTTTCTATATATGAAAACTATATAGAAATTTTAAAAAACAATTACTACTTTAGACTTCTATAAATACTAATAATTTTAATAATAAGCATTATCAAAGTATATGACATAGTTACTTGGCATCCGAATAACTAAAGCAATTAACACAGATATAATACCATCAACTTTCTTAAATCTAATATGGTAATTTTTGTTTTATATGTTATTTTTCTTTGTATAGTACTAGTATTTTATGTATAGAATAGATAGATAATGTTTATCAATTCTGAAAAATTAAATTAAATATAGTATTTGTTTTGCATTTGATCCGGAGCAATAATTGATTTGATCAACTTAATCCCAACCGTTTATCCTATTGCTATATAAACCCGACCATAACCTTTTATCTATTGCAATTTATACCGTGCATCGAGTGTACCTATCCCGCAACTTATAGTTATAAGTAAAATAACTTTGGTGTTACTCAGTAATTTTTGTTCGTTTTAATTTTAGTGCACATGTAATGTACATACAGTAAATTTGGAATGCACAACCACATATTTTTAAATACACATGTTTTTTTTCAATAAAACATACAATAAACAACAGAAAGTGCTACTTAATTAATTTTGCACATTCTATCCTCATTTTTTTTTTTTGATTTAAAACCACATAGTGGGGTGAAACTTATTTGGCTCACCACACCCAAAAAGTCAAGTTGTGTAAGTACATATGTTGAAAAATGAGTAAAAAACAACAAAGTTTTCTACAACTATATGACTATAAGAGAAAAAGTCCTAATTTACACCTATGTCATATTTGCAAGCAAGTTAGGCATCGACTCGCGAAAACCAATTCTGCCGATAAATTGACTCATTACTCGCAAGCATGTTAGGGATCGCTATGCGAAACCCATCTCTGCCGACGAGCACGAGGTTTCAAAAAGAACTTAAAATTTGCTGAAGTCTGAGAGTGCAAGTCTTGATCCAGAGTTGTATGTCAGCTTGATTCTCCAAGTCTTTCTGTTCTGCCTTCCTCCAAAGTGTATTGGCCTTGCGCCTGAAAATTCAAGAGATAATTAGCAGCATCTACACTGTTAAGTAGGGTACATTCTTACTATCTAGCATTACCAATCCTTTCACTTTTCTAGGTAGAGTGCTGTGTGTGAAAGTGAAATTTCTTCTCTCTCCACTAGCTAATCTAGCTAACGAACCAGCTACAGAGTTTGACTCTCTATATATATGTTTAAATTTAATATTAGAGGGAGAGATGTCACTTACAAGCTGCCATATATTTCTGATCAGTGGTTCAAGCTTCCAGGGAATCAGTATCAAGGAATCTACCTCCACTTCCAATTCTTGAAGTCCTTCATAATAAGCTGACTGTAATCCTTCAGCCAGTGCCAATGTTTCAGCTTCCAGACCTGTTCTTCTGCTCAGATAGATCGATTTTGCTATAACAATTTCACCCAAAGCATTTCTTATAACAAGTCCAGCTCCTGCTTCTCCAGGATTTCCTAAAGAAGATCCATCCGTATTGAATTTGGAATGCACAATCATACACTTCTCATATCATTTATTATTTATAAAAAAATTCACTTATTATAAATGGAGAATGAGGGACTGAGGGGTACGTACATTCGTGATACTATTTACCAACGGTTTATCTAAAGATATTTCATACCTTATCCTCTGCCTCTCTCGCTCGTCTGCTTTTATCTTCTTCTTTGAAATATTAGAATATCTGATCAATTTCAATCTTCATTATTATCGCATCTTTCTTTTTTCCGAAAAATTACCGCATCTTTTGGATTCTTGAGTAATCGTATACTTTGCTCATATATTCACATTTCAATATTTTACACTTTGTAACGGATGAATGATTCCTTATTGGGGATTCATAACTTGGGGATAAATCAAATAACTCCAGATTTCAGATTTGGGAATAGTAAATGTTATCAAATCTGCATTAGAGTCCTGAATGGATGCGCTACGTACGGCACTGAGAAAAAATAATTTGTTTTGGACCCTAATAGTTATTTTGCTTCGGTTCTTTAATGCTCTACCTTAAACAGTGGCTTCAATCAAATCAATTAAACAAAAAAATTTAAAAATCAATATTTTTACAAAATCAACATAAAAACTCAAATCCAAATCTTGCATATCAAACATGATTTTAACACTTCAACTATTTTTTCTAACTCATATCATCACTTTTCAACTCAAATGAACATTATTCGACACTTTCAATCCTATTCAGCAGTGATCAACATGACACAACTCAATACGATTCCAAATAAGTTGAAGGTTTAACACTAACGCAGGCACGCATCGGACAAAAACATCACAAATGATGACAAAGAAAATTTCTTATGAATGATGAATACATTGCTTTTCTACTTTATAATATTCTATAAAATCTAAATAATAAATGATCATTGGTCATTACAAATAATCTAAATAATAAATAGTATAGATTCGTTTCATCATATGTAATTCATTTACCATATATATATATGATATTGATAAAATCGAAGAGAATAACATTCATCCGGATGATCCTGATATAGCCCTTATCAGGCACCAATAAGATGATGACACGTGTACAATTGTAATGTCTTAATTGGTTAAAATATTTTTAGTAAATTTCTAAAACCCTAACATAGAAAGCATAAACCCGTCTGGATAATGATTGAATACGTGGCCCAATTATAAATTAGTTAAAGGTGATGTGTCGCGATTTAATTGATGCCTGATATTGCCTATATCAGGATGATCCTAATATATATTAAACTGAAAATCGAATCAATATCATATCATATCATGATAATTTATTGTACTGCAATAAATAATTTCCAACCCTAACTTTTTTTGACGGGATCGATGTGTATATATAGATTGCTATGGGATCAAATCTTCATACGAAATTGTGGAAAGCTATTATCTCTACAGCATACATGGATACTAAAGTAGTAGTTGTTATGCTGATGTTGATGATCATCGCCCATTCAGAAGCGGCTGGAAGACAAGAACAAATCCGTGTGGATCGCTTAGCCTGTTGGGATCCATTGCCTGTTTGTCTCGAGAAGTGTTTGAATTACTGCAGCGCTGCTAAGCCATACTGTGAGGATTACTGCAATGGATATTGTAGGGGAGTTTGCCCACCACCATTATAATATTTCAAAATCATCGTATGTGATTGTTTTTAAATAAATAAACGGGTTTATGGTTTCTGTCAAAATCTATTTATATATATGCTTTTGAAATATTAGAATATTTTTCCAACTCCAATCATACGTACTACCGTGTCTTTTGAATGCTTGTATACTACGAGCATGTATGTATATATTCAAATTCTACGCTTTGATATAATGTTGCCAAATCACCCGACTACATCTATCTCGCTCCACCGCCGCAAAACTCAATTCATCATCAACCGTGATTTAATCATCATTCTCAAAGATTGATGATTCGATTCAATTGATTGACTTCGTATTGTCGAATCCATTAACAAAGGTTTAAAATCAGTGACTTTCTTGCAAAGATGTGTGTTGAATAGTGTGATAAGTTAACTGTGTACTGATTTGATTGAAACAGATGTTGTAAGAAATTTTGATCGATAAAGAAGGAAATAGATCAATTAATTTAAAATACAACAGGTGAAAAAGAAATTTCATCTCTATTTCATTGCACTTTTTTAGGATAGATTTTCTTTGATACCCTAGCTAATAAGTCAAACAAGGTTGATTGAGATCCATTTTGAGTTTGTTTTCCTGCATGCATGCATGGGTAGCAAACTATTATTTTAATTAGCTATGAAAGTGAAAATTTTTGAATGAGTAGTTTAATTAGAAGATTGATTGAAAAAAAAAAAAGTGTTTTTGAAATTAAGATAAAAAATCAGATGATGTATAGTCAGCCCTATCATGTCATATTTCTATAGCAAAAGCATCACTATCATTACAAATCACAATTAATATCACACCTATACAAGAATTAACACATTAAATTTATCACATATGTTTAGAAGATTGAAGTTCAAAACTTGTCCCTTAAAAGTTTGAAATGTATTATTTAATACTTCCAAATAAAAAAGTGTATAGTTTGTAGTTCCTAAAAGTGTAAAATGTTTGATTTATAACCATTACAAATTTTATTTAAAAAATGAATTATGTCAATGGTATAATTTAAAATGATGATGATCATCTTCTCCCCAAATTCCTACTACAGAACCGTCGTAATCGATCAATTCCCAGTCCATCTTCTCCGATAGTGGATCACTAATGTGAAAATTTTCATTCTTTTTTTTTAAAGTTAAAACCATTCAAGTGGACGGGAGGATTATTCACGTCTCCTCAACCCTAATAAAAGCAATAGAATTACATGATCAGGTTTGAAACCCAATTTTACACATGAAACCCAGTTGGGGTAACTGTGGCAATTTGTTACCCGAAAGCTATACTCCGATCTAATATCGGAAGCAAAGTGAGATATCAGAGATGTGTCTAAAAATATTACAAGAAAACTAAGTCATCTCTGTATCATGCCGGTCAGAGCATAGCTAAAACCAGACTTCCCTCCTTCTGCTGCGTATAGACATCACCAATTACTACATTCTAGAGCTCGTTAGAATTCACCATCCCACTTTCTCACAGTCAAAACAGAAAACTCGGTTCTATTATAACAAATACGCTCTACCTGAACCTCAACCGACTACCCATTGCGCCCGGTGGCCTCTTGACCACCGGAAGATAGCAAGTCTTCACAAGGTTGGACAGCAGAGTAGTATGTAAAGCATACCGAGTTGTTCTATTTAGCCATAATACTAATAGGAAAGCTTAATCAAGAGCCTAACTAGAGATTGCTATAAAAATTTCTCTTATAAGGTGATATTCCACAGCGTAGCATTAAGAAGAAAATCACAAAAATCTGAAAATGGATATATATATATACACACATATATATATATATATATATATATATAATTAATATTGGTACTAAAGCAATCCAAACCAATCCTGGTCTGATTGACTGGTGGCTAAATACTGGATAGAGCAAATGTAATCTAACTCAATATAAAGTTAAAGCCTAATCGGTCTACAAATCTAGTATTAGTATTGCCAGCAATAGTGTTTCAAAACTATTATGATTTGAATTTCTCCTAACTGTAATAACAAGATCGGAAGCTAATCAAAGTTTAACTGAGCAAAAGGACCCGTCAGAAAACTAAGATTAGTAGATCACATTGAAATGAGAAAGTCTCTGGAGAGACAGTGCATGTTATAAACCAAGGACTACGTAGTAATATTGGTATGGTAAAATAAAATAAGGAGGTCCTTAATTGCAATATACTCAAAATAGTTACTATTCACGCGCACTATTCATTGGTCCGTTACTATTCACTGAACTGCACTATTCACTGATCCGTCACTATTCACTGGGCTGCACTGTTCATTGGACGGTACTGTTCATTGGACTGCACCAAATCTCACATCTGGCCGTACATGCCTAAAACAGACCAGGATATGGGGATTTTAACACGTAAGGTACACATTATAGACGAAAACATGAACATGAACATCTAAACATGCTACCCTAGCCAATTTTCACACACCGAACCTCACATCTGGCCATTCATGCTTCAAACATACCAGAACATGGGGTTTTAAGCACATAAGGTCCACATTATAGTCCCAAACATGAAAATGAACATTTAAACATGCTACACTACCCAAATTTTCACACACCAAACCTCACTTCTGGCCATTCATGCCTCAAATAGACCAGAACATGGGAATTTCAACACACAAGGTCCAAATTATAAGCAGAAACATGAACACGAGCATCTAAACATGCTACCCTAGCCAATTTTCACACACCAAACCTCACATCTGGTCATTCATGCCTCAAACAGTCCGGAACATGAGAATTTTAGTACATAAGGTCCACATTATAGGCACAAACATGAACATGTACATCTACACATGTTACCCTAACCAATTTTCACACGCCAAATCTCACATCTGGTCGTTCATGCCTCAAATAGACCGGAACATTGGGATTCTAACACATAAGGACCACATTATAGGTAGAAACATGAACATGAACATCTAAACATGCTACCCTAGCCAATTTTCACACACCAAACTTTACATCTGGTCATTCATGCCTCAAACAGACCAGAACATGGGAATTTCAACACACAAGGTCCACATTATAGGCAGAAACATGAACATGAAAATCTAAACATGCTACCCTAGCCAATTTTCACACACCAAACCTCACATATGGTCATTCATGCCTCAAACAGACCGGAACATGGGGATTTGAGCACATAAAGTCCACATTATAGGCACAAACATAAACATGAACATCTAAACATGCTACCCTAACCAATTTTCACACATCAAACCTCACATATGGCCATTCATGCCTCAAACAGACCAGAACATGGGGTTTTAAGCACATAAGGTCTACATTATAGTCATAAACATGAACACGAACATCTAAACATGCCACTCTAGCCAATTTACACACACCAAACCTCACATCTGGTCATTCATGTCTCAAACAGATCAGAACATGGGGTTTTAAGCACATAAGGTCTACATTATAGTCCCAAACATACACAAACATCTAAACATGCTACCCTAGCAAATTTCAAACACCAAACCTCACATCTGGCCATTCATGCCTCAAACAGACCAGAACTTGGGGATTTTAGCACATAAGGTACACATTATAGGCACAAACATGAACACGAACATCTACACATGCTACCCTATCCAATTTTCACACACCAATCCTCACATCTGGTCATTCATGCCTCAAACAGATCAGAACATGAGGTTTTAAGCACATAAGGTCAACATTATAGTCTCAAACACGAACACGAACATCTGAACAAATCAAATCATCTAAACATGAACACGAACACGAACACCATGACGCTCCGATCTACAACACAGAACACTAACAAATCAAAAACAAAAAGAACAAAATCCGCGAACAAATCGACAAAGCAGACAAAATTAAAGAGATCTGAAACTTTACTTGATAGCACGCACATCCCCATCGCTATTAGAATCGAAAAATCGCATCAAATTGGGAAGAAATTTAGGGTTTGGATTTGGGGAAAAACGAGAGCGAAGGATTTTGGGGAGAACAAGAACTCTGGAAAAGATGAAAAGTTGGGGAGAGAGAGAGGGGATATTTATATTTATACTATACTATTTTATTAAATTGCAAAAGAAGTCCCCGCGTATTTCATGTCTTTTCAACATAGCCCCGCGCGTTATTTTTCTTCTTTACATTGAGTCTAGTCTATAATTTGGACGGTCTCTTTTGAGAATTTCTATTTTGAAATTAAGATTAAAAAATCAGAGATGAAATATAGTCAGCCCTATCATGTCATATCATGTAATGTAATGCTAATAAGCTCACAATAACATGCCATAACTTATAACTAGATTAATTTTTATATTATTATATCCACATCTCTTACTCAACTTTCTATATATGAAAACTATATAGAAATTTTAAAAAAATTACTACTTTAGACTTCTATAAATACTAATAATCTTAAAGGGAACTAGAAGAGTTATTGCTCCGGTCAATAAATAAATTAATAAAAAGCATTAAAAAGGATGAAACTACGTAGTTTTGACTAAAAACGCCACATAACCACCGCAAGTTCACCATATTCCGGCGCCTACCATTTTTATATATTCCTTTTTTGTTTCTTTTAATTTTATTGTTTCATTCTTCCGCATTCTATTTTTACAAATACAACTCATTCCACTTATAAAATTTTAATTTACACACTAATTTATAAGGTAAATGCATCAAATTACGTAGTATTAACCTTTTTTGGCTTTTCTCCGGCGCCTACTATATACCTTATGTGTATATATGTATATATATTCCTTTTATCCTTCATTCTATAATCTCCACTTTTTGTTCTTTCTACGTGTCAATGTTTTTTATTTGCGATTTACCATTCCTTTTTATTTCGCCCGTAGAAAACTTTAGTAATAAATCTTGAAAATTATTCTTGGTATATATTGATCACAATATATTTTTTCCATGAGCTAATGTTTTGCTGGTTTCTACCATTATTATTATTATTATTATGTTATTAATATATTTTAGTTTTCGTATAATTTTTGGTTTAATATAAACTCTAGACCTCGCCACTACACAAAAAACCTCTCCCTTCTTCACTGTCACACCACATTTCTCAAATCATTCTAAATTTTAATTTGCCGATGATTTTGTTGGAGACATACGCCATCGATATTGAGTAACATGTGATATATCTCAGAGTTTCTTCATTGACGATCAAGATTTCTTTATTGACCATTGAAAATGTGATATATCAACTCTTGAAATCACAGGGTTTATTCATCGACGATTTAAAATAAGATTTCGAGTTGCTTAGCAGGATCTTATTCAGGTACCTAAGTACACACCGAACATTATTCAAGCCAGGCCTCTGAGTTGCCGTGAGTCCACCGATCATTGTTCATCGTAAACTTAGTAAACGGAGGAATGTACAACAAAATTGAACTAATTACCGAAACAGTTGAACTAACTGCATAGACATATTTACAACATTTAAATGATTTTTTGTTAAGATAATTAATTAAAAGTATTGTAGTAAGAGTCTAATAAAACAAACACATTTAACTTATAAAAATATGAAATAAAAAGTGGTTCTATCATAAGTTTACGGCTAGACTTTCTCAATAAAATATTTTGTATAAGATTTTCTTTAAGTAGGAGTTTAGATATTTGGAAGTTAAATATCTTTTTATTTGATGTAATATATTTGATGGGGATTTTGGTATATTTTAACATATATAAATTTTGAAAAATAATACTTCAAACTTAATTTGGAATATATTTGATGGATTCGGAATATTTGAACATATGTAAATTTTTAACAAACTTATAATATAACAAAAAAATATAATCAATTTAATCATGTCTACCTTTTTGTGACAAATATATCTTCTTTTTTGAAGAATGTGATCATTTATATCTAATTGTGTAAAGAGTAACATTTAAAAACATTAAAAGAATAAATATTAAGAAAAAAATGAGTTTGATGCGGTCAAATGATAAGATAATGGCCTTATTTGTCATACTTTGGAGGTTTCAGTTTTCTAATTAGAAATAGAAATTTTATATCAAATCATTTATTATTAGTAAAGTACAAATTTCAATTTACTTTAAATTACATTATCAGGTGTTAATCATATAAAATCAAAATTATATGACATATTTTTATTAAATTGTCATAATAAAATCATAAATTTTAATTTACTTTTTGTTAATTATCATAAAGATTTTACCTTAAATTTAGCTCATTCACATCTTCATAAAGTTGTTTAATTAGTGATCAAATATACCGTGCAACGCACGGTCACATCACGCTAGTTTAATAATAAAAATTATCAAAGTATATGACATAGTTACTTGGCATCCGAATAACTAAAGCAAGTAACACAGATAATACCATCAACTTTCTTAAATCTAATATGGTAATTTTTGTTTTATATGTTATTTTTCTTTGTATAGTACTAGTATTTATTTTATGTATAGAGAATAGATAGATAATGTTTATCAATTCTGAAAAATTAAATTAAATATAATATATGTTTTGCATTTGATCTGGAGAATTAATTGATTTGATCATTACTATATAAACCCGACAACAACCTTTTATCTATCGCAATTTATGCCGTACATCGAGTGCACGTACCCTGCAATCTATAGTTTAAATAAAAATAATTTTAGTGTTACTCAGTAATTTTCATTCGTTTTAATTTTAGTGCACATGTAATGTACATACAGTAAATTTGAAATGCAAAAACACATATTTTTAAATGCACATGTTTTTTTTCAATAAAATATACGATAAACAACAAGAAGTACTACTTAATTAATTATGCACATTATATCCACATATAATGTACATACAGTAAATTTGGAATGCACAACCATATACTCTGATATCATTTACTACTTATAAAAAATGTTCATTTATTATAAATAAGAGTGTGAGATACGTACACCCGTAATACTGTTTATCAACTTTTTATGTATAAAAATTGCATACCTTATCCTCTGCCTTTCTCGCTCGTCTGCTTTTATCTTCTTCTTTGAAATATTAGATCTTCATTATTATCGCATCTTCCTTTTCTTTGAAAAGTTATAGCATCTTTTGAATTCTTCAGTAATTGTATACTTTGCGCATAATATTCACATTTCAATATTTTACACTTTGTAAGGGATGAATGATTCCTTATTGGGAATTCATAACTTGGGGATAAATCAAATAACTCCAGATTTCAGATTTGGGAATAGTAAATGTTATCAAATTTGCATTAGAGTCCTGAATGTATGCGCTAATAATAGAGTTATACTACGGCATTGAGAAAAAATAATTTGTTTTGGGCCCTAATAGTTATTTTGCTTCGGCTCTTTAATGCCCTACCTTAAACAGTTGCTTCAATCAAATCAATTAAACAAAAATTTTAAAAAATCAACATAAAAACTCAAATCCAAATCTTACATATCAAACATGATTTTAACACTTCAACTATTTTTCTAACTCATATCATCACGTTTCCACTCAAATGAACATTATTCAACACTTTCAACCCTATTCATCAGTGATCAGCATAGCACAACTCAATACGATAACAAATAAGTTGAACTGTCAGACAAAAACATCACAAATGATGACAAAGAAAAAATCTTATGAATGATGAATACATTGCTTTTCTACTTTATATTCTACAAAATCTAAATAATAAAGGTAATTGATAGATGTAGTCCAACATTACTTTTGCAGTCCGTATTTGTATTTAAAGTTCATGATATACCCTCATTCATGAGAACCACATTTACTTTTGAATAAATATTGAAGGTATTGATGGCACTTCATGAATAAATACGGACTGCATAAGTAAATATTGAACAGCATACAACAATGCCCATAATAAATGATTATTGATCATTAATGAGAATCACATTTACTTTTGAATAAATATTGAGGGTATTAATGACATTTTATGAATAAATACGGACTGCATTAGTAAATACTGGACTGCATATAACAATGGACTTACAAATAATCTAAATAATAAATAGTATTGATTCATTTCATCATATGTAATTCATTTACTATATATGTATGATATTGATAAAATCGAATCAATATCATATCATATCATGATAATTTATTGTATTGCAATAAATAATTTCCAACCCTAACTTTTTTTGACGGGATCGATGTGTATATATAGATTGCTATGGGATCAAATCTTCATACGAAATTGTGGAAAGCTATTATCTCTACAGCATACATGGATACTAAAGTAGTAGTTGTTATGCTGATGTTGATGATCATCGCCCATTCAGAAGCGGCTGGAAGACAAGAACAAATCCGTGTGGATCGCTTAGCCTGTTGGGATCCATTGCCTGTTTGTCTCGAGAAGTGTTTGAATTACTGCAGCGCTGCTAAGCCATACTGTGAGGATTACTGCAATGGATATTGTAGGGGAGTTTGCCCACCACCATTATAATATTTCAAAATCATCGTATGTGATTGTTTTTAAATAAATAAACGGGTTTATGGTTTCTGTCAAAATCTATATACTTAGAATATTTTTCCAATTCCAATCATACATACTACCGTGTCTTTTGAATGCTTGTATACTACGAGCATGTATGTATATATATCGAAATTCTACACTTTGATATAATGTTGCCAAATCACCCGACTACATCTATCTCGCTCCACCGCCGCAAAACTCAATTCATTATCAACCGTGACTTAATCATCATTCTCAAAGATTGATGATTCGATTCAATTGATTGACTTCATCTTGTCGAATTCATTAATAAAATCAGTGACTTTCTTGCAAAGATGTGTGTTGGATAGTGTGATAAATTAACTGTGTACTGATTTGATTGAGACAGATGTTGTAAAAAAATTTGATCGATAAAGAAGAAAATAGATCAATTAATTTAAAATACAAGCGGAAAAAGAGAAATTTCATCTCTATTTCATTGCACTTTTTTAGGATAGATTTTCTTTGATACCCTAGCTAATAAGTCAAACAAGGTTGATTGAGATCCATTTCGAGTTTGTTTTCCTGCATGCATGCATGGGTCGCAAACTATTATTTTAATTAGATATGAAAGTGAAATTTTTTGAATGAGTGGTTTAATTAGAAGATTAATTGAAAAACAAAATGTGTTTTTGAAATTAAGATAAAAAATCATATGATGTATAGTCAGCCCTATCATGTCATATTTCTATAGCAAAAGCATCACTATCATTACAAATCACAATTAATATCACACCTATACAAGAATTAACACATTAAATTTATCACACATGTTTAAATGATTGAAGTTCAAAACTTGTCCCTTAAAAGTTTGAAATGTATTATTTAATACTTCCAAATAAAAAAGTGTATAGTTTGTAGTTCCTAAAAATGTAAAATGTTTGATTTATAGCCATTACCAATTTTATTTAAAAAATGAATTATGTCAATGGTATAATTGAAAATTCACATGTTACAAAATTAAGAAAATGAAAAAATAAAATGATGATGATCATCTTCTCCCCAAATTCCTACTACAGAACCGCCGTAATCGATCAATTCCCAGTCCATCTTCTTCGACAGTGGATCACTCCATTTTCATTCTTTTTAAAAAAAAATTAAAACCATAAAAGTGGACGGGAGGATTATTCACGTCTCCTCAATCCTAATAAAAGCAATAGAATAACATGATCATGTTTGAAACCCAATATTACACATGAAACCCAGTTGGGGTAACTGTGGCAATTTGTTACCCGAAAGCTATACTCCGATCTAATATCGGAAGCAAAGTGAGATATCAGAGATGTGTCTAAAAGTATTACAAGAAAACTAAGTCATCTATGTATCGATGCCGGTCACAGCATAGCTAAAACCAGACTTCCCTCCTTCTGCTGCGTATAGACATCACCAAGTACTACATTCTAGAGCTCGTTAGAATTCACCATCCCACTTTCTCACAGTCAAAACAGAAAACTCGGTTCTATTATAACAAATACTCTCTACCTGAACCTCAACTGACTACCCATTGCGCCTGGTGGCCTCTTGACCACCGGAAGATAGCAAGTTTTCACAAGTTTGGACAGCAGAGTAGTATGTAAAGCATACCGAATTGTTCTATACTAATAGGAAAGCTTCATCAAGATCCTAACTAGAGATTGTTATAAAGATTTCTCTTATAAGATGATATTCCACAGCGCAATATTAAGAAAAAAATCACAAAAATCTAAAAATGGATATACATATATATATATATATATATATATATAAATTAATATCGGTACTAAAGCAGTCCAAACCAATCCTGGTCTGATTGGTTGGTGGCTAAATACTGGATAGAGCAAATGTAATCTAACTCGATATAAAGTTAAAGCCTAATCGGTCTACAAATCTAGCTAGTATCAGTATCGTCAGCAATAGTGTTTCAAAATTATTATGACTTGAATTTCTCCTAACTATAATAACAAGATCGGAAACTAATCAAAGTTTAACTGAGCAAAAGGACCCATCAGAAAACTAAGATTAGTATATCACATTCAATCCAATATTTAAGTACAAACATCAATAAATATATACCCAAAAAAAATCTGAAAATAAATTTTGAAAAGGGAAAAAATAAGTAAAACCACTTTTTCAGTCTAACTGTGCCAGTTCCAGTATAACATGTCTGAATCTGCCCGGCCCAACCGAGCCGACCCGAGCCGGATCAAGCCGACCAAACCGTTGACCTGCCTCCTCGATCGAGCAGCCCCGTGTATTCAATACTCATGAAACTAAAATGTATATTTTATTAATAAATAGTATAGATTCATTTCATCATACGTAATCCATTTACTATATATTTAATTGATATTGACTAAATCAAATCATATCATATCCTGATAGTTTATTGTACTGCAATCAAATAATCTTCCAACCTAACTTTTTTGACTGGATCAATATATATATACAGATTGCTATGGGATCAAACTTCATATGAAATTGTGGAAAGCTATCTATACAGCATACATGGATACTAGAGTAGTAGTTGTTACGCTGATGTTGATGATCATCGCCCATTCAGAAGCGGCTGGAGGACACGAACAAATCCATGGGAATGATCTAAACCAAAACTGTAAGGATCCAATGCCTGTTTGTATCAGTAAGTGTTTGAATGACTGCAGCGCTACTAAGGTATACTGTGAGGCTTACTGTCAAGCATATTGTAAGCTTTGCCCAACACCATTAACAAATCCACATCATCGTATGTGATTGTTTTTAAATAAATAAATGGATATGATTTCTGTCAAAATCCATTTATATGTATGGTTTTGAAATATTATAATATTTTTCCAACTCCAATCATACTTGCTATCGTGTCTTTTGGATGCTTGAATAATTGTATACTACGAGCATGTATGTATATATCAAAATTCCACGCTTTGATATAATGTTGCCAAATCACCCGACTACATCTATCTTGCTCCACCACCGCAAAACTCAATTCATCATCAACCGTGACTTAATTATCATTCTCAAAGATTGATGATTCGACTCAATTAATTGACTTTGTCTTGTTGAATCCATAAACAAGGGTTTAAAATCAGTGACTTTCTTGCAAACAATCGACGGTTGTTGAATCAATTATCTCGGATGAATGATTCCTTGTTGGGGCTTCATAAATTGGGGATAAATCAACTAGTTCCATGTTTTCTGATTTTAGACTAAATCTTATCGAATTTGAATTATGGTCCTTGAATGTATGTTCTACTTACACTATGGTACCAAGTAAAAGTTAATTAATTTTGAACCCCAATCGGTGTTTTTTGCTATGGTTATGTAAGGCTGTTACTCGTCATAAGTCTACATATCTAATTATTTTGTCATCAAAAATATCACCTCAATCTATTAAAATAATATAAAGATCAAAACAAATGTTTCAATCAAACAAAAATTAAAATATCAATTATTTTTTAATTCAATATATTTACAAAGTCAACTTAATTTTTTTAAAAAAAAATAAACTCACTATTAATGAAGGGATATATATTTAGCTTCCCAAACCAGAATTTGGCCAAAAGGCAAGAGCATCACAGAGTGATTACAAAAGAAAGGCATGAGCCTCCAAAAGAAGATAATGCACTAGCATAATTTTAGCAACATATAGAGAGCAACCATTTACACTTTTGACTAACTCAGAGGTTGTTAGTGAAATGCTAAGTATAACACAAAGTAGCACCAAGTTAGGAAGAGTGATGGAGCTCTAGGAGCACAGAGGTCAACAGACTGAGCTTAGGAGGATTGAACAGAAATCTGAGAATAGAGAACATGAGCATTGGGCAGTGAAGCCTTGATTGCAGAGGGAATAGCAGCTTGAGTACACTACTCAGCTTCTAATGGAAGGGAATTGTCCCTTATCCAGCAAAAGAATGGCTTTAGCCTTAGATGGAAGTTGTGAGTTGTGACCAGTTGAAGATATGACTCTGGCCAGTTTAGAGGGCATGCTTAGCAAGGAAGTCTGCTGCGAGGTTCCCCTGTATAAGAGTATGTGACAGTCTCACTTTGATAGCTCTATTAGCCTCATCACAGAGCCTGAACAAATTCCAATGTGCAGTGATTGGGTTAAGTATCATACTTATACCATTGAGTGAATCAGTCTCAAAAATAAAGTTTCCATGACCATAGTAGTGGCCAAAATCATATGCAGCTCTGATAGCCTTGATTTAATGCCTCAAGTGCTAAAGAGGCAGTGGAGAGAATGGATGCAGCAGCAACTATGTCTACATATTCATCTCTTAGTACTAGACCAAGCCCACAATCTGAGTTCTTCCAAGCAGCATCAGAGTTTATTTAAAACCATAAGAAGGTTTGTTCCAGACCACAACCTGGAGTTTAGGTCTAGGGGGCTTGAGAATAACAGGGATGAAGCTAGCAGAAGTTATGTCCCTGTCCATAGGATTTGTAGAAGTGATAGGTTTAGCTGACAGATCAAAGTACATCAAATCCTTAGCCTCCCTGATAATAAAAGATTTACTTGGTTTGATATTTTCAAAAAATAACCTGTTTCTTGCCTTCCAGAGACACCAACAGATTATTCCACTCAACATTCTAATCAATCTAGCTTGTAGATTGGTCAGACCTGTATGAGAGAGATAATATGATAGTCTGTCCCATATGGATGCAAAAACAATGTCCTGATAAGCAAGCATGTCTTTCCATATGGCTTTAGAAAAAGAGCAACTATTGAACCAAAATCAACTTAAAAACTCACAATTAAATCTTACATACGAAACGGGATTTTTGTAATGTAAAGATCCCAAAAACATTAAAACTGTATTTAAAAGTCCTAGAACTTTCAAAATGCTAATCGAAGTTCAGACGTAGGGCATGTTTGGTGGAGATTTTCTGTAAAGTAATTCGGTTCAATTTAATATATTTACATTTTATTTAATTTAGTTCATTATATTTATATTTTTTTGTTAAGTTCAATATATTTTATTTTTTCATTTCAATTCAATATATTTTATTTTTTCATTTCAATTCAATATATTATTATTTTTTAGTTCAACTCTATTCAGTTCATCAAGAATTAAGCTCATGCAAACATGCCCTTATAAAATCTGCTAGTGCAAATAAATTGTCTTCGTTACTTTTTAATAAGCTTAACATGTTCATTCACATATGCCTGCAATAAAGACAATATAATCTCCATACAATAATTTTATATCAAAATAATATATAAATTGTGAGACTTCATAATATTTAGATATTATTTTCTACACGTAAGTATAATAAATAATAATTATAAAAGAGAATTTTCAATATGATATAAAATTATATACAAAATTATAGAACTAAAACAGTTATATAAATTTTAATGAAATTTTATCTATATAAATAAATTTAAATATATTTAAAATAGACTGATACTTGCTTATGTTTCTTTTTCTTATATTTTTAGAATTTTTTTCGCTTCACTGTCATTTTTCTCTTGTCTTAAAATTTTTCTTATTTAAGTATTTGATTAAATTTAATAATTTTTCTAACACAAATTAATAATATTTTTAAAAAAATGGCCATGAAATAAATTTAATTGAACCGAAAAATATAAATGTACTGAACTTAACTGAAATAAATTTTTTAAGTGTTTTATAAATTACTATATATGGTAGAAATATTTAAAAAAATTAGCATAAACAATATTTTAAAAAAGCATAAAAAATAATTGATTGAACTATGTTGAACTGAACTAAAGTAAACTGAATCAATTTAACTAGAATTTTAAAAAATCCATGAAAATAATCCATATATCAATAGCTGAAAATTATACCATACACCTGGGTTATGTATCCCAGTGTGCATTCTAAGATTTATATATACGCATTTTCATGTGTCTAATATCGCATTATAAATTCTTTACTTATAATTTCTATAAATAATATATGTAAATTGTTATCAATATAATTCACAATTATTAAAATAAAACAGGTGATTGTACGTATATGGTATAAAAAATTGTTCACAAAAAACAAAAGCAACGCCCAAATAAATAACGTTACTATCCATCTTCCATCAGTAACCACAATAAATGCTTCAGCGATCTTATATTTTGAATAGTCTAGTCATTTCATTCTAAGTGAACCATTTACTTATACTTAATTGATATTGATTAAATCGAATCAAGATCAGATCATATCTTGATAATTTAATGTATTGCAATTAAATATACGGTAATTATAGCTAGCAGGATATATTTGTCTTCCAACTTAACTTTTTTGACTGTATAATCTCCCAACCTAACTATTGTATATACAGATTTTTATGGGATCCAATCTTCATGTGAAATTGGGGAAAGCTATTATACATACAGCATAAATTGGGGATAAATCAAGTTGCTCCATATATCATTATAAAATCTTGAGCCTTATCCTCTATTCTCCAACTTTCACCCTCTCCTTCCTTCATCGGCTCCGCCGTCAAATCCACTCGTCCATCGCCGACCTTAAATTCTGACGTCGACGTCTATCAGATCCACCCGTCTCCGCCGTATCCCTCGAGTAACCAGCCATTATCATCCCGTCCGCAATGCTTCGGAGGTCAGACGGCGTCGTCTTGTAGCAGAGATGCTTGCGGCTGTGGCGGTAATAGTCAAGTCTTGTTTTCCCTTTCGGTTTGGTTCAATATTAATTTTAACTATTTTAACTTCATAAAATATTATAATCTTCATTCAATATTGATGAAACTATTATGTAAATAGTATAGATTCATTTCATCATACGTAATCCATTTACTATATATATATTGACTAAATGGAATCAAGATCATATCATATAATTGAATATACTGCAATTAAATAATCTTCCAACCTAACTTTTTTTGACTGGATCGATGTATATATATAGATTGCTATGGGATCAAACTTCATATGAAATTGTGGAAAGCTATTATCCATACAGCATACATGGATACTAAAGTAGCAGTAGTTATGCTGATGTTGATGATCATCGCCCATTCAGAAGCGGCTGGAAGACAAGAACAAATTCGTGGGAATGATGAAGGCCGAGATTGTAGTGTTCCATTACCTGTTTGTGTCGATAAGTGTATGAAAGAGTGCATCAGTACTAAGCCAAATTGTTGGGCTTGGTGCACAGCATATTGTAGGCTTTGCCCATCACCATTAGCAAATCCACATCGTCATATGTGATTGTTTTTAAATATATAAATGGATATCGTTTCTGTCAAAATCCATTTATATGTATGTTTTTGAAATATTAAAATATTTGATCAATTCCAATCATACGTACTATCGTATCTTCTGGATTCTTGAATAACTGTGTATTACGAGCATGTATGTATGTATTCAAATTCCGGAAAATGTAACCGCTCACAGGTCATCCTCTTTTTTTCTTTTTCCTTGCGCACACTATTCGGAGTGCTTCAGATTAAGCTAGGTACTTTTTTAAAATTTCTTTTTATCTGCTTGATTTGTGTTAGATATCCTACGCTTCCTTTACCCCTCTTGAATAATTCATAGTAGCCTTGAATTTAGTGCCCCTCACTTATTTGATGAAATGTCATTCTTTCTCTGCCTATATATTTACTCCTCTTCAATAATTCACAACAGTTTCAAATTTAGTGCCACTCAGTTGTTTGATAAAATGCCAGTTCAGTTCATTTGGTTTAGTATGATTCTTCTAGCAAATTTTGGTTCTACAAAATTGTTTTAGGTAATAATGCCACTTTCTCAGTACATTTTTCAATCCCTTCCCTAGGGGCAAAGGTTTTTAATAATTGAGCTTCTGAGTTTAAAACATGTCTTTTGATGTTTAAAGAATTAGAGTTTCATTTTGATTGTTTTGACTGATAATTTTCTTTATCTATTATTGTTTGTGTATGAATCAGCTTATGGTTCTGTTTGCAATATTTTAAATGCTTGTGCATCAGTGATTTTGGGTGTATTCAACTTGTTTTATATCCAACACAGTTAATTTATGCATACAACATGTTTTTTTAAACTCCTACCCGGATTCCCTTCTCGATTTCCTAATTTGTGTCATTTTTAAAACGTCTGTGCAAAGTGTTCACTGAGTGGGGAAGCTGCTGCTCTGATGATGCTTGATCGAGCTGCCTATGAGCTGAGAGTCAAAGGTAATCTAATCTCTCAAGTTTAGGTCATTACCATTTACTGAGGAATGGTTAAAACCTCACATTTATTTTGTGCTTTTGTATGGTTCACACGGCATGAATATGGGATGCTTAGTAGAATAGATTTTTAATTTCTATGAAAATGTTAATGAAATTGGCATTATAGTTCCTTCCGTATGAGCTGGCATTGCTATTAGCATGTTTTCTGTTCTGTTTATTTACTGGACTGTCGTATAAGTTTGAAAGACAAGATTAGAAATCACAAGGCTAGCTCCTCAATCGCCCGAGTAACTTAGTGAGTGTTTATATTACCCTTAGTAATAAAATTTTACTTTGATGTTTGATCATCGTAATAGCATATGATATTAGTTTTTGCAGAGAGGGGGTAAAGGTTTTTAATAATTGAGTTGTTGTGTTTAAAACCTGTCTTTTGATGTTTAAAACATTAGAGTTTCTTTCTGATTGTATTGACTGATAATTTTCTTTATCTATTATTGTTTGTTCATTAATCAGCTCATGGTTCTGTTTGCAGTATTTTAAATGCCTGTGCATCAGTGATTTTGAGCGTATTCAACTTATTTTAAATCCAACACAGTATGCATATAACATGTTTTTTACACATGAGTTTCCCTGCAGCTTTGTCTTCATTTTCTGAGGATTTCATTAATGTGATCATGTGATGCACTCATGCAAGGCTGGAAAAGGTTGCTAATTGTTTTGTGGCAACTTTGAATATGTTAATGATTAGACGTGTGTGGTCTTGACTTTCTAGGTCCTATTTACGTTTAAAGTTTTACAGTGCTGACTCTGGCTTAGGAATTTATATATAGTTTGTTTTAATTCTGTTTCTGTTCATCCAAAATCATGTCATTTTGGTAGTAAAGGAGAGGATCCTAAGATTGCTATGATGAGTAGTCATGTACCCTCAACCAAATGATGCCAAGTGAACATAATGCTAAGAAGAAGATGCATGCAATTAGATCATTGGACTTTTTATCCCTACTAAAGCATAGAACATAAGTTGCAAATTAAATAAAACATAAAATTTAAGATTTATGTTCCCAGGTAAGGATTTGTGAGGGTTAGAGAAATTCCCAGCACTTTTTCGTTTTGTTTAGCAGTTACAAGAACCTCTTCTGTGGAAATATATCACATGCGCACCATGAAACTCAGCAAATCCCAAACTGATGAATAACTGTATCAGTTAGTTGTAAATATATTTCTTAAGTTCCAAACTTAGAAGGTGACATCTTAAATCACATGAAAAATGAAGACAAGCATAATTCTTTTGGCAAATCTGCCATGAAAAATGAAGACAACCATAATTCTTTTGGCAGGCCTTAATCTGAAAGCCTTATTAGTTGCTGCTTGTTTTCATTTGATGATCTGACTTGTTGAATGTGCCTGGTTATTTCAAATTAGCAGTAATTTTGTCTGGATCAATGTATAATACATATTGCTATGTGATCAAATCTTATGCTGATGAAATTGTTGAAACCAGTATACATGGATACTATAGTAGCAGTTCTTATGTTGATGCTGATGATGATCGGCCATTCAGAAGCGGTTAGAGTACAAGAACACATCCTTGGAAATGATCTAGGCCCAGACTGTAAGTATTCAATGCCTGTTTGTATCAGTTAGTGTTTGAAAAAGTGCTCCAATACTAAGCCAATTTGTTGGCCTTTCTGCAATGCATATTGTCAGTTTTGCCCACAACCATTAGCAAATCCACATCGTCGCATATGATTGTTTTTAAATAAATAAATGAACATGGTTTATGTCAAAATCCACATATATATATTTTCATGTAATGTTAAAATATTTGATCAATTCCAATAATCATTATTATTGCATCCTTTGAATTCTTGAGTAATTGTACACTTTGATTTTTACACCTCGTCACGAACCTCGATTCATCATCGATGGGGCTTAATCATCATTCCCAAAGACCGTCGGGTCGACTTAATCGACTACGTCTGGTCGAATCCATTGACAAGGTTTTAAAATCAGTGACTTTTGTGCAAAAAAGCGACTGTTGTTGAATCGATTAGGTCGAATGAATGATTTCTTGTAACTATCAGACTCAACTTGTAATATCACATGTACACTATATTTACATTGTAAATCACATTCCAGAACTTAACAAACATGTATAGTTTTTTCAAGATACTTTACAAATCTCATTCTATGTAACCGTCATAGAAAATATCCCATGCCAGAGGATCAATAAGTCGATTCTTCTTACCTTAGCCGGAATTTCTTGGCCGGAACTAACCACGACACCAGGTCCCAAACAATCATCTTCTTTCTTTAAAAGTATAGATAAACATTTGATACGCTTACAAAATAACTTTACAGTAAATAACAAGGTCTTCGACACTATAGCCACCAAAGGATAATGTGATTTTACATTCAATCTGACCTAATAAGTAACCCAATCAATGTCCTAAACCACTTATGAAATCTAATACTGAGAAAAATCGAAGGAAAATGTATAAATTTTTACACCCAAAACTAAGGATTCTTAGAGGCTTGCATGTACAACTAGTGATCTATTTGGAGAAGTTATGAAGGCTACACCATGTCAGTCAGCAAAGTTTTGATGTCAGCTGTCAGAATGATGTACATTCCCGAAATATGCAGGCTATAGAAAAGAATACCTTGAGCAGTGCTGGGGGAAAAATCGCAGAGCTCCTTTTATGAGTTTTACAATTTGCATCGAACTAGACATGTTCATCTCCAAAAGTATCTCCATTTTCTTTGCTGAGCTTAGATTTGGGCAAGGAGAATGAAGTAGACTGCCTGGGGGATGTTTTGCCTGATTGTTGCTGCTGTGGATGCAAATTCAGGTATGTGTAGAAGGACATACCGGACAGAGCAACAACTGCTCCCATAATACTAATAAATCCAGGGTTTGAGCCGAAGAGAAAATACCCTCCAAGAAGAATGACACAAGTTTTGAACTGTCCAAGGACTACATGTGTAGTTGCAGATGTGGCCCTGCATATGTATTATACAAGTTTACTTTATTATCAGTGGTGCATTAGTAATTATTCTTTAAATGGTAGTATCAAGTATGATACTAGTACTAACTCTATGGAAATTTTCAGAGGTAAAACTTCAAAAGGTTACTTACCCGAGTGCTAAGGCACCAGACCACTGAAGCAAGAATCCCAGAACAGCAGAACCGCCAATTATTGAAGAATTTTGTAAGTTCCAATCAAATGAGAAGACGCCTGGAGGATCAAGATAAGGCATCATCGTCAACAAGAAAAACAATGTAATTGGTGTTGTTTTCCACATTAACCTGCACAGGCAAAGAAGGAAAAAAGAGAAGTAAATCGACTGATAGTATTAGCTAGAAGAAGGGTAAAAAAAAAATACTCTGACCTTCAATGAGAGAAAGCAGTCAACAACTATTATAACTTAGCAGAAACTAGTAAGCGACAAAACCATGAGCTCTAATGGCTCAAACGTCACGCAGTAGCTTACACACAAAAGTCATTACACTTCACATTATCAAAAATCAATTTTCATGTGCGACTGATAACGATCTCAATATGATAATTTATGCGGCAAAATTGACATATGTATGCTGATAACAATCTCAATCACAGTTGATATAGATGAGACATCTGTGTAATCCGACACAAAAAAATAAAAAAATAAATTAATAATAATAAAATCTGTAAATAGAAATGCTACGTACGCCAGAGCAGTCCAGTTCTCTTGCTGCTGAAGATTGGACCAGAGTATTTTATTGACTGCACTTGGTATTATCCACGCTATGGCTATGCATGCACCAAAAAAGTGAAACTGAAGATCAGTTACTGTCGCAACCGAAACACCAACTGATACCACGGCAAGTGCAGCTACCTAGTCAAGCAAGAGATAATAAAAATTAGTGAACTGATTTCTTGATGAAATTAGAAGTATAAGAATCTTTAAGTGCAGCTGAAGACTGTTTCATGCATTGGTAGAATCAATTAATGATAAAGAGGAAACACATCAAAAAAGGGAGCTTCCCTTCCCATGTAAGTTTTAAATTACCATCCCAAACACGAATCCATTTCAAATATCTGATGGGAGAAAAGCCCAGTGTTGTTTAAGACTAGACATTAACACCTAACTGCTTACCTTTTTGACAGATATTCTTTTGCTGAGTAGAACGAATTCTGCAACTACGATAGCTGGAGTCACTGCAATCTTAGCCATTTGGTAGAACCCCACACTGACATTGTATATATGTTACTTCATTAGTATTCAGAGAAACTTGTTTCAAAAATAAAAGGATTTCAGAAAAACTAACAGTGGTTATTATTAATAACAAATTACAATGAAGCTGCAAATCACCTGTTATATTTTAGGCTAACATTTGCAAGGCCAGTAGACAGGGACATTACTAAACCAAGTGACAACAGTGTAAATAATTTAGTTGACCTCGTTGGAGAAGCAAGAGAAATGATGGATAATGCATTTAGAATGGCCATTATCAACCAGCTACATATGTAGTGTATAAAGGTTAAAGATATTGGATAATTAAAGCCAACTTTGACAAGTACCTGCATAGTTTAGGAAATTTTTATTAGATTATAGAGAACTACAAATTATGCATTTTTAATAAGAAGAGAGGAGGTATAACCAACCACTTTATTCATCAGAATTATACTGACAGAAACTATGAAATTGAAGGTAAGAGCAACAGAAGGCCCAAGATAAGGTTGCTGCTGACGCTTTGCTCCACCCAACAACTGGAATTTGCTAAATAAAGATGCCCGTGCTTCCTCCAAAGCCCTTCCTACAGGGTAAATCAAATAAAATCACAAAAGTAAATTCGGATTCTGACCAAAAGTATCAATATACGAAAATCATCAATGTGAAACATAAGAACCAAAAGCGGATAAGTCATACTGAAACACACAAACATGCCTCCAAGAACATATAAAAAAATATTATTTTGACGGTTCAATTTACATACATAACTATGTCATAGCAGGTAGCTAAGAATAAAATGAACATTAGTTCGATCACACATGTTTTATTTCTTTCATTCATCTGTCAGGATTTGGATCGGGCTATCTATTACCAAAATCAAATTAAACAAAATTCTGTTCTTGCAGGACTGATCAATAAGGGAAACAGACTCTGATGGGGTTTATTATTTTAAGAATGTGCAGGATACAGCCAGTTGTGCATCTTTAGTTACAACTAGCAAAGAGATGCATGTGATCTCACAAATTAATTTGGACGAAAGTTAAAACTCGTTACTGGTAAAATACTCTTGTTGGCCAAAATGGGACAGCCAAAAGGGGATAATTTGAACCAAACAAATTGTTAATATAAGGCAGAGACGATGTTTAATAAAATTTTAATTTCTTATACTACTAGTACTTTGGTATGCAAGATATACATCAGTAAAATAACAGCAAAGGTTCAAAGATTGCCAGAAAACAGTGAGTGGCAAGATACACCCACAACCTGAAATGCTTTTAAAATCACGCTTTGAAACCACAACTCAACGCACAGCAAACTAATTGCTTGCAAAAAGGCTTTTTTGATTGAATTTATGCTAGCAGACTGTTTAAGCCAATATGGGCATTTCCTATTCATAGTATCTCTATTTAACTGTGGACTGTGGAAACCAGCTCAATGGCCTCAATTTGACAATATATTCATTCAAAAATGATGACCTAGGGGCTAAAAGAATCAAATTCTAAGTGCAAGCAAGATTCTACACTTAAAATGATGCCAGTTTTATAATTGAGAGCATACCACATTTGATAATCAAGTTTGCATCTTTCTACTTCTATGTCTTCAAAACTCACAATATCATACTAGTAGTACAACATCTAGAGAAGAACAGTTCTCTCTCAAATTGTAAAGCAAGAATCACTCTAAAACCAGGACAAAGCATGATTTTCTGGGGTAAATAAATAAGGACCAAAACAGTTTGCTGCACCTAGAAATCAAAATCCATCAAGACTAATCAAATCACACGTCTTCCACATCAATTCCTAATCTTTCAGCTGAACACTAAGTTCACACTACTAATGCCACCTCTTTAACTACATTGATTTCTCCTTAGGCCTAAAATTCGACAAAAATATTCCAACTTGAACTAACACTCAGCACACAGAACCAGTGAAACTGCTCTTAGAAATCAAAATCAATCAAGACTAATCAATCACACAATCAATTCCTAATCTTTTTTTCAGCTGAGTTCACACTACCAGTTACCTCTTTAACTGCATTAATTTCTCACTAGGCCTAAAATTGGACAAAAAGATTCAAACTTGAACTAACACTCAGCACAAAGAACCAGTTAGCAAGTGAACCCATCACTCAAAATCCAACAAAAACACACCTTTTTCGCCGGCATCACTGTCCTTCCTCTTGAGAATCTTTCTGACATTCTTCTGGATGAAAAATCCCAACATTGAACAATGCTCCCTGCTGATGAACACTGGTAGTAGAACTAGAAGTAGCCCAGCAGGAGCAGGATGGATGGGGAACTTGAGGAGCTCAAAACTGGGTAAGTGCGGGGTACAATCCGCGATGCAGAGGTTAGAATGGTTATTTTGTTTGTTTGATTTAAGGTGGGGTCTACGAGGATGGAGAGGAAATCACGGGACAAAACGACAGTAGACCGACACAGTTTAAAATCAATCATGCTCATCTGGAATTTGACATATTTGGAACACATTTGAAAATGTGGAAAGACCATAATGAATCCAAATATCATGGGACTCTCCGACGGAGAGCCAAATGTGTCTTGTCTTGGAGACTGCACTCTTGTGAGACATAGGTTTATTTTTTATTTTCAAATGATATTTACACGTTGAGTTATGATTAAAAAAATAAATTCGTATGCAAGTTAGAGTTAATTGTGAATTGACTGATTGTTAATATATTGTTGATGAATTATTCACCAAAGTTAGTAGCAAAAGTGTGTATTTTGTCAAGGAGGCTTAGTAGGTTTATTTTGTCACTTGTGAACCTTTTATTCATTAAAAGTTCTTTATATTCTTTACGATTATCGTCGTGTATCACGATGCGCGATTTGTCATGTTTCTGTGTGTTGTAGTTATGTTTCAAGACGGCATCATCGTTGTTGGTGCTATCATCGCAATTGTTGCTATGGTGGCGCTGTAACAAATTGAAACTCGCAAGGCGACGAACCTGAAAGATTTTCACTTTTAAAAATAAATGTACAACTGTAATTACATATTAGTGGTGAAATACGTACATCCGAGATATCATTTGGACCTACTGACTTTCTTCTAAAAGCCTAGAAGGCAGTAGGCACCGATGAAGATGCTTATGGGTTGAATTTAATTTTTTTTTAAATACAAATTTGTATAAAAAGAGTATGGAACAGGCCGTATTGGTATAGCAATTCAGTTCTTCTTCATTCTGTCATTTCCATCAGGATGGAGCCTGTGCTATTAGCATCATCTCATACTTGTATTTATTTTGAGTAACACTCAGCAGATAATGAAAACACAAAGAACTGACTTCAAACTCTGATAATAATTCAGAGGATAATAAGCATCAATTGTCTTCATACTTGAGATTTCGAATCTGGATTCTTGATCCCCCTTCATCAACAACATTCTCATATGTTTAACAGTAATTCTCATGGTTGAATGCTTCAAAATACCTGTATTAACAACTGTATTTGTAGCGGCGCCTAAAGCTAAACAACTCAAAATCCGCACCTTCAAACACCAACATCATCAAGAAATGCATCACTTAGAAAGTATAGAAATCTCAAAATTTTGAACCCGTTCGCTGCAGAAATGCTGTAATCCACAGTCAGAATTACCATCCAGAGAAGTTTCCACCCAGCAAAGTGGAACATGTGGGAACAATACAGTCGGTACCCTCTAATCTGAATCCGTGCACACCTGCCAATTCCACTCTTTAAATGCACTCACCATTATCATCCATGGTTAACATAGTCCAGCAAGCCATTAGAACTGGTTGTTTGGATTTAACTGAGGGGTAGAAACAGGGGTAACTCGAGCAAAGTGTTCAAAAATATGCATATATCTTAGTGACGTATTTCTGAAATGACAATTACATATAGCAATTCCGCATTGAAAATCATATTGATTCAAATGCATCTCTCATGTAAAGGGGAAAAACAATGTCGCCATGAATCCTACAAAGATTACTCTACATAAATTCTGGAGCCTATCAACAGTCTAAAAGCTCAGCCATTATTTCAATGGAATTTATGAGAGAAATCTATAGGAATCTAAACATAAATATATTGAAGCTCATTTACAATCTATGCCAAATTCTGCAAACGTAGATCATATGTACTTCCCGGTGTACATACCTGTGCATTCGATGATCAGTTCCTGTTTTTGATGATGCCTGCTGGTCTAGGAGTTTCTTGTACACCCCAACAAAAGATTTCCTTGTTCAACTAACGAGGGTTTGGTCCACAGTAATCATATATTAATTGGTCGAGGGATGAGTTTGTTGTGCAACCAAAGTGGCATAGATCAGTTCATTCCAAGTATCGGGTACCCCAGGAAGACACCAATGGCTGCAATCTTGCTTTTTTCCGGAGACTTTTGGTCTGTTACCACCGCCTTTAATGCCATGCACAGACGGATGGCCATCTTTCCGGAAATTAGTCAGACTTGTAACATTCAACTGTACCACTGGCGTCTTCATATCCCTTATTACATCCTCCACGATCTTCATTTTCTGAGGATAGTTATTAAGGATGTTGCCACTTAGAACAGGTTCTTTCTCATTCTTGCAAGTTCCACCAGAATCCCAATCTCCACCTCTGTTTTAGGAAGACAAAACGCAACAAATGTTATCATTTAGAAATTTATGAGGCCCGAAAAGGGTTTAAGTACTTTTGCTTGCAGAAACTCGATACTGTATGTTTAGGCCAGACTAGAATTGAACTTAAAGGCTTTAGCCGGTTCAAACGATAGATAGCTTACAGTTTGGTTTATCTTAAATACTTATTTTTAAATGAATTTGAGTTATATATAAACAGAAAGAAGAATCCCAGCAACAAATTCATATGCTAAAGTTGGAAACAATTGAACTGTGAGACGAGAAACCAAACAAGCATTGGTTTAGTGTTTAATACCTATAATGAGCAGTTGAGTAGCCGCGATAAAAGATCAGCTTATTATTCTTCTTTGAGTTCTTGTCAATCCACTTTGACCATGTTGTTATAGCTCTTCTGTAAGCTTCCACGGGATCAAATTTAGGATAGATGAAGTCTCCTTCTTTATAGTAGTTTTTCCTGCACAGTTTCACATCCATTAAATTCCATATCTAAAACTAAGTACCACGAGAGTCAGAATCATGCTGAGAGAATGAGCATGTGTTATTTGGTAATTACGTAAACACTTAAAACTGAAAATTTGAATATTTGACAGTTCCATTCATTAAAAGCATAACAAATGAATAGGGAAAACAAAGGGTGAAGTCAAAATGCGTGTGGACTTACCCTCTAGAAGTTTTTCCATGAACCCACCAGTGCCCCGTGTTGAAGACCAAAATGTCAGCTCGCTGCCATCGGCCAGAAGACTTGTCTATGCGGTCTATCGATAGGGTCGGATTTGAATTTCCTTGCCCATTGATACGCAATCCTTCTCTAACTAGGAAATGTGATCGTGAAAACTCCACGGTACAATTGTAATCCTGAAAAAATGACAGTGTACAAAGTTTCTCTAAGCAAATTTCCACACAAATAGAGAATCACATCCGTCAATACATCTAACTATCTGAAAGAAATTCCACAACAGTTCCCAAGTAATGACAGTCCAAGAATTTAGAAAGCATGATAAGGTATCAGTTAGTGAATTCTCTGATCGCATAAAAAGGCAAAAGAACCATTTACTAGGCAAAACCTTGGTTCAGTAAGGATATGAATGTACCTCAAATCTGAAGACGAAAGAGCCTCTCCCCTTTGAAATTTTGAAACCATGGACTTCATACATTTTGCTTTTATTTTGTAAGCCTTCACGTAGAAGGCAAAGAAGCGACTCAAACTGATTTCTGTTCATGGAGTCTCCCACAAGCATCAGCCGCTTTCCTCGTAATCTCACCAAAAAATCCGTTGCATTAAACCTGCACAAATCTGACTGTGAGTTGTCTTCACTCATGAATGCAGTCATTTTCTAATTTTTAAATAGAACTTCAAAAGTCGGTATTTTCTACCAGAAGAAGCTAACATACACATAAGATTTCACTATCAATAACAAGAAGTTAGGGCAACAAAATCTCAGACTCTACAAAAGAAGAGTCCTTGCTCCTTGGTTCTCGACATAATAAAAACCTCTACACAGAGTGCAAAACCTATTCATATAACTGTATTACGCTTTCATCCAAATGTGGTTTAACACACTAATATCTACTCTCATTAGTGTTTATCAACAATATAGAATCTTCTGTTTCTTTTGCAAAACAAAATCTCAGCTTCCCCAAAACTTCTGCTGCAATCCAGCCAAGGGAAGAGTAACTATCCCTTACAAGTTACAACAAAGTCAGCGATACAGCAAAAGTTAGCCTCTCCAGTTCTCCGCTATTTTACAGTTAAACTGAAGCTTCTTTAACCATTTCCTCAATCCTCACTGATATAGGCTACCATTACCACTCTACTCTTGTTAAAAGACTTCATTTTTAGATAAACTTCAACACTTCTAACATAAACTACAACCAGTCATAATAAGTACTAATAATATTAACAATCACCAGATTATAATGGCAACTAACCTTGGAAGATCACATCCATCTGGCTGCCACCGCAACTTGGTATACTCCGAATCAGGCCTGCCATTGTTCTGACAATCAAAACCTTCATCAACGTAAGGACAGGACCCTGGTTTATACAGCGGGTACTCCTCGTCTATCACCCACTTTCCCTTATAAAAATCACAACTTTTCCACAGTGCCGAGACAGTCGAGCCAATGCCATCATTTTCAGAAATCGTCTCATTCCTATCAACTAAAGCTTGGTTGCCATCTTTTTCGTCAAAACTTGAGCTGGGTATTTCGTTGGTGTCAAAATTTGGTCTTGAGGCATTTTCTGAACTGGGTTTTTCGTCAAGATTTGATTTTGACAGTGGAATTTGAATGGATCTTGAAGGTGATGCGAGGTATGTGTAGAGCGAGAGTTGGGGCTGGAGATACTGCCAGCTGATCAGGAGTAGAGTTACGAGAAACAAAAGTAAAACGGAGAAATTCCGAAGAGTGTAATGATGATTCTTGTGGACATAGATAGGGGCGGGAGATGCCATCACAAGAGAAACATGTTCTGCATTAGTGTCGGTCGTTTTTCAGTTGGTGCCTAGTTGGGGTGTCCCTCGCTTTGGTGTTCTGCATGTTTTATTTCCGAATTAGCCCCCTAACAATAAGAAATGTACACTTAGCCCTTATCTTTTTCTTTTTTTTTGTTTCAATGTACACAACATTAATAAATTTGTCATCAAACATTCAAACTATAATTTGCATCTTTTTTTTTGAGTGTGATGGTCACTCCTCAGTCCTCATATCTTTCACAATTTATATGAAAAATGATTCTCTTATGATTTTTGTTCACATATTTACAAATTATAAGCATAAATTTACTAATCATCACAAGTAAAGAAGTATGTATACTATTAGAAAATTTTCAAAATAGTCAAATAAAAAGTAAAGATATTCAAAAACAATATTCATCATAACTTTGACATGACGATGACCAAAACTATACTCAAAAAATCACATTTTTTTCATGATTTCAATACTATGACGACCAAAAGTATACTCAAAATTATTATGATCGATATTTTCTTTGATCGTTCAACATTAATTGTGCATACTCTTTGTTTTTAAATTAAGAAAAGATAAATATATGCTAATATTAATAAATATATAAATATAAATCACGAGATAATCATTTTTCATTCCAAGTAAAATAAATTTTGAAAAATATGGGAAATGATATTCATACCCTTAAGAAAAATATAGTTTAACGGAAATTTTAACGGAGTAGTGTATTTTGAAAAAAAGAAAAAATATGAACTAATATAACATTTATTTTTGTTGGAGGGCTAATTTGAAACTTTTGTAAAGGTTGGGGAGTCTCTATAAAATGAACTAGTGTAACGTTGTGGAGGTGCTTAAATGGTATAAAAATGAGGCTATGACTAGTTGAGTATTTTTTGTAATGAGAAAACTCTTCACATGACCCTGTTTTTTTCTTACATGATACTGTCTATTTCAACTTATTTTTAAAATTGTCAGCATTTTTTAGTTCAGTTCTGCAGTTTATTCTCTCATATATTTAATATTTTCAGCACTTTTTAGTTTAACTAAATAATCTGGTAACCTTGAGTTCTTATAAACTTCTATTCGTAACTCTAGATTCTAAACTTGTATCATGGGCGATGATTTACATGGGGTACAATGGTCAAGAAATAGATTTGAATGTCTGGTTAATTACGAATCAGTGCTTGTAAGAATCAAGCCAGAAATGAGTCATATAGCAGACCCTTTTTGGCATCCTAGAGATCCAAATTTTTAGCTCACACACTAGAAAAAGTATATTCTGCTAGTTAATGTATGGAACTTTATACCAAACTTTTAGGTAGTTTCTAGACATTTTTCAAAACTCTGAAATGAACATTAGTTTGTTAAAAAAAAAAGAGTCTAGACTAGTGAAGAAAATCCTATTTTGAGCCTTGCTCAGTAGTGACCGTAGATTATAGCGGTTTTACTTTTAGAATAGATAAACTTAATATGCCAATTTTATTTGAGCATACTGATTTCTTCTTCTTCCTTCTCCCCCTCCTCCCAGCATATGAGTTGGAGTAGAAGTAGGAAGATGTTGTTTATATGGCAAGGAGATGCAGAAGAAATTACAAACAAACAGTATGTCGAAACGAGATATTTATATTATTGAGTGTGTTTTAGTAATTTTATAATAATACTGCCTGCATTAACGAACAATGCCCATAGAAGATCACATAAAACTTTTTTGCAATTATAGAATTACAATAAGATTTTATGAGCATTCGAGACTAACAGAATTATAGTGGAATATAATTTTTTTAAAAAAATTCCTAAACTAGGAGTTTCTAACTTTGAAAGTGCAACATATATATCTTAACTTTGAAAGATCAACTTATGTGTCTAAAAATGAATGTTATACTAGTTGAACTTTCCGTTATTCGACATTGTAATTTTGCAGGCTTTTTTCCATCTGAATCACTCCATCGTGTCTAGCACTTAATAATGAAATGATTTTAAAAAATAACAATGAAGAAAAATACTATTATGACATTCTCAAAATACTTCTTCGTGTCAGTTTTCAGTCATGCATACAGTCGGTTGAAAGAGATGTAATCAATAAGTTGGTATATTTTTTTAAAAACGACAACGTTTGGTGTAAAAAATGAGTAAAACTACGAGTACTATTGTGATCCGACTTAAATGCTTTAAATGTGTATCTCAACGATTTAAAAGGATTGTATCTCGTGAATCCTTCATCCTCCTTGTACATCACAGAGAGAAAATACCAAGTTTAGCCTTTTCAACTTAAAACAAACTAATATATATATATATATATATATATATATATATATAAGGATGCTTCCTCTTTCTCAAGTACCTTGTCTTCTATTTTGTTGTGTTCGCCTTCTTGCCATGCCTTATGATCTAACGTGGTTCCATGAGTGCTTTTGCTTATTCATATAGAGTCTCCAAATTTGGGAAAATGATTTCCGTACTTTCATTCAATGCAATCACATCGTATGAGGCTCCACTACTTAAGCATTGCTATGTTATATTTAGTCACAAACAAATAATTTTAACACCATTGGAGGTACTACATACCATAATCTACAATGGCATGCTAGATGAATGAGTTACTCATTCTCTCACAAGTTATTCATAAGAATGTGGTAAGACTCTTAGGATGTTGTTTGGAGACGGAAGTGCCTCTTTTAATTTATGAATTCATCCCTAATGGAACCCTATGTAGTCTTATTCACAATGCCAATGAGGAGAATGATTATTTCCCCCTAACATGGAGCACCAGATTAAGAATTGCACAAGAAGTAGCAAGTGCTTTGGCATATCTTCACTCATCGATCTCATCTCCCATCTTCCACAAAGATATCAAGCCAATGAACATTTTGATCGATGAGATATACCGAGTTAAAGTTGCAGATTTTGGAACATCAAAGATCGTTGAAGGTGAAAAGAGTCATTTGACAACAACTCGTATCATAGGTACTTTTGGATATATATATATATATATATATATATATATATATATATATGGATCCTCAATATTACCACACGAGACAATTTTCGGATAAGAGTGATGTCTACAGTTTCGGGGTGGTACTCCTTGAGCTTTTGACCAGGAAGAAGGCTCAAGCTGTGTTTGATAAAAATGAAATCTGAAGACTGAAGTCTGAATATGATAAGTGATGAATACTAATATGTGCAGTTATTTGATAAAATTTAGATAAGTGCTGAACACTAAATATGTTAATTGGAAGAATAAATCCTAATTAATTATTTGAACATTAGAAATAGTTTATGAACCAGTATTATTTAATATTAACAAGAAAAAATCAACTATTATAATGTGAATATGATCAAGATTTAATATATATAATATTTAAATATTCTATTTATTTAATTTTAAAAATATTATAAATATACACTTCAACATTAAAGTATTCGGATTCAAATCTCGGTTTGTATAATAATTACAATAAATTAAATATATATATATTATATCTATATCTAATATAATAGAATGTAATTATATAATATTTTACAATGAGTATACAATTTTGATTATTATTTTAAAATCGATTATTAAATAATGTGCACACAAATATTATCTTAAAGGTAGATTTATAAATTTTCAAATTTTTAAATAACGTGTACTATCTTCAGATTCAGTCATAAGTGATACGCGAATCACTCAATCAAGTCATTGTAATTGTACGTGCGGTTTAGTGTCACTTATTTCGTTCAAACACGCGAAAATCCGTTAATAAACACGAAGAATGTAAATCAACGCTTAATCCATTAAGTTAAGTGATGAATGTGGTTATCAAACGCACCCTCAGTCTGAATCTAAGAAGAATGATGGTCTTAGAGCTTTTCTGGATGCTAGCATCGTTAGTGAGGACACCGAAGAGGGCTGGCCATGAGAGAAGTGGTCGCGGAGTTGGAGAAGATTGGAAAATTACCAAATCAAGACTATCATTCTCCTTCGAGAAATCCTTCTGATGAGTATGGCGACCTTTCTGCAGCATTCAGAAATATTGGAGTCGCTACCTCTAAGTCAGAAATGTCAAACGGGTCTAGTTCGGATGAAATCCATCCAGTTGGGGAGTAATTGTAGTGCACTGTTCGATTCTCTTGACTCCAGCATATGTATATAAATTAGTTGGTGCCTTGCAACAGATTCTAACGGATATGTCTTGCCTTGCCACTGGATATTTTATATTTAGTTGGTGCCTAGTTCAGATACATATTATTATGTAATAATTAGAATGAATTTTGTATTATTATTTCATTTTACTTATGTTGATCATATGTAAGTATATCATATGCATAGGGGTGCTTATTGAGATGAGTTGTTCGCGAGTACTCGGAACTCGACTCGCCACAAATGCGAAATGATCAAAGGAGGTACTCAACTCGATAGACTCGCGAGTAACTCAATAACACAAATATGGTTGCTAAAAGGGAAAATTCCCACAAAAGGCGTAATAAGAGTTGAAATTCCTACTTAGGGCGTAAAACTTTTAATATTCCTATTAAGGGCATTCAATTACTTTTAAGACAAATTTACCCCTTTTATTCTTTTTCTAAATTTTATTTTACTTAATTTTATTATTTAAATTATCATGTATAAAATTTTTATCATGGACTTCTCTCCATGTATTAAATTTTATTTTTTGTCTCCATATCATTGTAATTGGTTAATTCAATATATAAACTTGCAGGATGTTACTGGGATACAATTTCATCAGAGACTTGGGTTTAATTAATAGGGGATTTAGGGTATATTAGTCAAATTTTAATTAATATATAATGTAAATTTACATAATAAAAAATATTTTTATATTATTGTTAACTGTAAAATTCTTATTCTTGATAATTTCCATGATAAAATTTCCATGATAAAATTCTCATCCTTGATAATTTACATGATAAAATTTCCATGATAATTCTTATTCTTGACAATTCTTATTCTTGACAATTATTGATGATTTATATGATAAAATTTCCATGATAAAATCTTTATACATGATAAAATTAAGTAAAACTAAATTTAGAAAAAGAACAAAAGGGGTAAATTTGTCTTAGAAGTAATTGAATGCCCTTAACAGGAATATTAAAAGTTTACGCCCTAAGGAGGAATTTCAACTCTTATTACACCCTTTATGGGAATTTTCCCTTGCTAAAATTGATATTTAATTTATTAGCATGTTTATAATACAATCATTTTGTGTGTTTTTACATAATTTATACTAGTAAATTCATATTTCATGCAAAAATTACTTTTAAAAATTTATCATATTATCAATTATTTATGACTTTGCTTGAAAAAAACTTGATTGAAATAACTCGTAACTCGACAAAAATAAGTGATAGCGAGTTCAATTCAAGCGATACTCGAACCGACTCGCTCGATAAGCAACCAGTGTAACAAATACTAGTGGAATCAGGTCGGCAGTTTGCTCCCAATTAATTTAATTTAGGGCGGAGTACGCAGGAGGGTGCATTCAATTTTGAATTTCCGGAGGGATGAGGTCATCAATTGTGGGTTTTGGGGGATTCTGAGTGGGGTTGGAGGAAGTTGGTGAAGTTCAGGTGGAGGGGGTGATGTGACGTGTGAGAATTAGAATATAAAAGTACAAAGTACAAAGCAGGGGTGATGTGACGTGTGAGAATTAGAGTACAAAAGTACAAAGTACAAAGTTGAAATTGACTTTGAACAAAAGTACAAATGGTTAAATATATAGTACAGATAAGCTAATCAGGCATAGCTTGATCAAAACAAATAAGCTAGTGCAAAATCGCAACAATTAATTACATATAACATCTGATCTTCGAAATGTATCATATGCTCTTGCAGACTCTTTTGCTGTTGATGTGCGTTATAGTCTCATCATCTCCATATATAGGTCTCGTCATTGAAACCGACTGCAATTGAATCCAAAGATAGGTCAGTTTCAGAGAGCTAACAAATGCCAATAATGTGAGATATCCAATAAAAATAAACATGACTCGAGAGTAAGTTCTTCAAGGGACCAAACTTATCACCACCAGACCTTTACAAAGCATACCCTGCTTTTGACAACTAACATAGACAAAAATACAGCAACTACTGCCAAGTGCCAATATATGACAGGTCTTAATGCCAAATTAGCATTGCTACAGATTTTATTTTAATTAAAAAAAGATGAATTACATGGCCAAGCATAGTTTTAAAATTACTACAATTGTCCACACTTCTATATATGTTTCTTATAACTTTCAAGGTGGCTCCAATATAAAGTTGGTGAGCATATGATCAACCATAAAAAATAAAAGGGAAGGTCACAAACCCCAAATAATTGTTTGCCTATAAAATCTTGGTAGTTTAAGTATACATATATAAAACAGTGTATACCGATTGCAGAACATAGATGGCAGAATATATTGACCCAAAATATACAGCGCTCTTTCTTATATATATTCCATGCTGGAACTGTCAACCTTAAAATTTAACCTACGGATTTTTTTATGACTAAGGAGTATTGTGTTAGGCTAACAACCAATATAACATTTCATATTTAAACATCATGAAGATATTAAGCATACTTTGTTAGATTGTGTGAAAGTCTAAATTAAACTATTTGAGTGTGATAATGAGGCGTGACACAAGACCAACTCTCAAAATAATGAGGCGTAACAATGAAGAAAAATTCTATTATGAAATTCTCAAAATACTTCTTCGTGTCAATTTTCAGTCATTACGGTCGGTTGAAAGAGATGTAATCAATAACTTGGAATATTTTTTAAAAGACGACAACGTTTGGTGTAAAAAATGAGTAAAACTACGATGTCTATTGTGATCCGACTCGAATACTTCAAACGTGTATCTCAACGATTTAAAAGGATTGTATCTCGTGAATCCTTGATCCTCCTTGTACATCACAGAGAAAAAAATACACCAAGTTTAGCCTTTTCAACTTAAAACAAACTAATATATATACAAAGATGCTTCCTCTTTCTCAAGTACCTTGTCTTCTATTTTGTTGTGTTCGCCTTCTTACCATGCCTTATGATCTAACGTGGTTCCATGAGTGCTTTTGCTTATCCATGTAGAGTCTCCAAATTCGAGACAATGATTTCCGTGCTTTCATTCAATGCAATCACACCGTATGAGGCTCCACTACTTAAGCCTTGCTATGTTGTATTTAGTCACAGACAAATAATTTTAACACCATTGGAGGTACTACATATCATAATCTAAAATGGTATGCTAGATGATTGTACATCTTATTTTAAGCTAAATACATGCATGATTAAAGAATAGTAGTGTACATGCAAAGGTACTACAGTCTGAGCAAACTGCTACAAATGTTGATATATTACAAGACTAGTGATTACAACTGTTGATCAATAATGCTACAATTGTAGATGCTCTTACGAAATTTATGAAAGTACAATTTTTATAAAACGCAGAAATTTTATGCAACTAACCAAAATGTCAATCATGTTAAGATGTAAGAACCATAGAAACATTCATTGATCACCAACGACTTAAAACACATGAAAATCCATGATCAAATCATATAGTCAAGAACACTGGGTAAGAAATTAAACATTGAAATTAAAGTTTTGTATTTCTTAGAGCAAAATAGTTCTAATTTTTAAAGTGATGTTGAATTTCATAGTTTAAGTTTAAAAATCAAACATAAATTTTTTAAGATTCGTAATTCATGGAGGTTCGTCCATGACATTGAGGTATGATGCACTTCGATTTTGAAAGCTCTAGGGCTCAACCGTTGTTCTCTTTGATTCTGTGAGTTTCAATCGATTTCAATTCGAAAGTTTGACATCTCTTATGTTTTTTTTTTTTTTTTTTTTTGTAATTTGGTCTCCATATTGTCCATCCATTCTACCGTGGCATCGATCACAAAATAACTATATTTTGGCTCCACATATTTCAAAATGTGTTTTGTTTGGGGCCCTAGTGTTATGTTCATGGTACTTGTGAGGTCCTCCTAAATGAAATTTAGGCTGGCTCATCCAAGATTTTCTCTAATTTATATTATTTGAAATTTTGCATATCTACTCCAATGCATATAAATTTATTTTATTACAATACCATAATATAAACCAGAGACTACATGACAAAGATGAAAAAAATTAGGGTCAGATTTCGCGGCTTGACCCAGATCCAAGTCACGGCCGCGTTTACCCACACACGCTCTATATAAAACCAAATCAAACCCCATTCTGCCCCAATTCAGATAGAAAACCAAATTGAACCGGTTCTGGCCAAAATTTACAACATCCAAAAACCTAAAATAGTTTCATCTCGTCTTCAAACACGGATTTTGATCGATTGGAAACTCCAATTGAACATATTCAAAATTTCAATTCAATCGATGTTTAATTGAATCGAGATTATAGAACGTTTGATCTCGAAAACTTGTCATCCTGGATCAAATCCGAATTGGAGATTGAACTTGTGGTAAGTGGTTCGTATAATAATAGCTCAATCCTGATTTTGAATATGATTTTGATTGTAATTAATTGTCTTCACTTTGTATTAGAAACAGATACCATCGATTGTGGAAAAAGAAAGTGCCTCGAGTGTTGTAACCACTACATCAAGTATGATATTACTGTGTTTAACATCTATTACGTTCATTGTTTGAATCTAAATATTAGATTTTCTGCCTGCATGGAAGCAATCATATTGAATTTGTAAGGTTTAGGTTCAAAATGGCTAGATTTGTAAAATTGTATGATTGGATCAGTTTGGGTTTCAGTTTATAATCTGGACCTTTTTATTTAAAACCTATTTTCTACGTATATGAAGCTTCTATGTTAGAGGTTTCAGTTCGATAGGTTTGCATGCGTAGAGCTGTCCATTTGCGTTTAGTTTATAATCTAAACCTTTTAATTTAATATTTGTTAGTTTTGATGGTGCGAACCTTCTATGTTAAATATGTGAGGTTTAGTTTCAAAATAGCTAGGTTTGCATGCTTTTGTTTGGCGTTCAATTTATAATCTAAACCTTTTGGTTAAAAAAACATCTTTGTAATGCCTATGTCAAATTTCTGTATTAAAACTGTGAGATTTAGGTTCAAATATTATCAGTAGCCCCTGGACAAATATCTGAGACACTACTTTGTCCGGGATTTACCCCAAGAGTCAGTGGTTATCTTATCACATGATTTCCTGTAAAAGGCATCTCTACATACAATTGTACGATGGATGTAGAATCAGAGTTTGAGTGGAACTGCAATGACTTTGATTAGCGCTGACAGTTAATCTGCACGCTTTTGGCACAACTTTCAAGAATATTAACTGCAGATTACCTTGATTAAAGGTTTGACAACAAATTCTTTTCTTTTCTTGTGCTAAATTACATTGACTAAAATAATCAGTATATTCTTTTTTTCTTTTCTTTGTGCTGCTTCATATCTTCTTATATTATGTATTTATAGTAATCATAATAGATAATGATTTTCCTTCTGTCTGATAAATCCCCAAACAAGGTAGGTGGTTTGAAGGATTATATTGTTGAGGCTATTACCAAGGGAAATAAAATAAGTAGACCCCAGAGAGGAGGAAGACAGAAAAAGGCGAAAGTTTCTTCGTCTGAAAACGCAAATCCCCTGGTTGAAACATCCCTGAGAATCTATCCCGAAGAGCCCGCACTGGTTCAGCCAACTCGGATGGACCCATGTGCTACTGGGCAGACAGTCGCTCCTAGGTGAAAGAAAATTGCCATTAAAAAGAGGAAGAAAATGGTTAGGACGGTCGCAGTTAAAACTTAAAACAGCTGATCAGCCCAGGGCTAAGTAAACTGGAGCAAAGACAAAACCGGTGGAAGCAATCCCGGAGGAAGATGATTGCTCATAATCTTCATCCACTGAATTAGACAATGGTGTGTTTTCTTCTCAGAGTGTATCCAAGATGAGTAGACCTCATTGGGGTACATTTAAGTTGGAATGGTCCTTGTCTTTGAGAGGAAATTAATCAAATGTCTCCGAGGTGATATATAATTGGGGACAACCAAAATATGACTGAGGCTCTTTTCACGGAGAGAAGTGATAAGTGTATAGATTATCGGGGTATATTATAAATTTAAACAGCGTACCACAAAAATAATCTAGTTTCATCAAGAATTGTATTTTTGGTAGATTGTAACATAAATGACATAACAGTTGTATTACCATGAGAATTCTAGTCAATATCAAATACACAACTAAATGATGGGTTTATGCCATATTTAAACCAGATCAGTGGAAAGTGGATACTTGAGTCCATCGACCACATATCTATCTACCTTATATATAAGGGGGAATCAGCGGAATTGGCCAGTTTGGGTACGGTAGCCGGTCGAATCAAGGTTTAATTACTTCCGTTCTCTTCATGTCGCGGCTGTGGTTTCTTCTCCCAGTAAACCGGTCCCTCATCTACAGAAACCGGTGGTCGGTTCAACACGGCGTCCAGCCGCAATCCGAGACCAGGACCGCCACGCGTTGTTTCCGCATCAACCGTGAATAACGTGCCCGCTTTCTTGGAGGTGAGTCATTCTGTGCTTTCCTCTCTCGTCATTCTGTGCTTTACAAACCCCATTTTCCTTCCCATCTCCGGTCTTGTGCTCCCCGTTCTTCAGTTTCAGTCTGCGCTTTCGTGGTAGGTTTTCCTTTATGTCCAAAATTGACTTGGGTTCAGACGCACACATGGTGTTCGACGAAATTCTCGAATTGCGTTTGGGTTTTTAAACAGTGCCTTTACTAATTTGCCTCCACTTCACCGGCTCTTTTTGTTATGTTTTTGTTGGACGACGTATCTTACATGTCTTTTGTTCCCCTATTTAAATTGTGTGTATGTTCATGTTCAGGAGGGTTTCTTTGTTATTGTTCTTTTTTGAGGTTTCTACACATTACATAGACATGGAACCTTTTTGCTTAGGGGTTCAGGTAATGGCCTAATGGCAGGTAATCTTGCCTATGGATTTTCAGTGTGTGTTTCTGTGTGTAGAACTGTTTGTATGCTTCTGTCAAAATGGTGGCTTTCGGTGTTGTGGGATCTAAGATTACTGCTTTATTGTTCGGCGCTTAATTTTTTGTTTAATCTGTGAGAGCCATTCAATTTCTTGTTCTTTAGCTGCAGAATTTGAGTTTATTGTAGAAAATCTTGAACTTTGAAGTCAATTTGGGGGAGTCCCAGTTGACATATGGTAATGGAATGAATTTAAGGGTGTTTCTTGTCACTTTCTGTGTCACTGAACAAGTTTCACATATAGTTTTTATGACCATCAATGATTAGTAATGAGATGAATATGTCGGTCTTTTTATGTAGCCGATCCCAAATAGTGAGATAAACGGTTAATGAGATGATGTAGCCGATCTCATATAGTGAGTTAAACGCTTTAGATTAGCTTTCATGATAGGGAGTTTTGGTGGGTAAATGATAGGAAAAGAGGACAGATGAGTGTGTAAATCCAGCCAAGAGGTCCATGGCACTCCCGTGAGAGAGACAAAGGTCAGGGGCCAACAAGAAATGGGGATGAATGAGTGAACAAAGAAAAAGAAAAGTCATAGAAAAAGAGAAGAAAAGAACACTATTCATAATTATTATCCTAGAAAAAATAATCTGCATTTGTTTTTATTATACATTCCCTCCCTCTTTTCACCCCTTTCTTCTGCTCTTTCCCATTTTTGGAGGGAAGGATTAGTTAGCCTGTGATTCTCTTCAGAAAATCTCACATTTTAAACATTTTTTAAACCCTTGGTGCTATTAACACACTTGTTTTGTGTTCATAATTCTCTCTGTCATTTACTGTGCCTGACTTCTTCAGAAATCTGTGAATATAGTTTCCAAATTTTGGTGCTGAAGTTTTGTTCTGTGCTGCTTTCATGTAAATATAATTATGGTTGGGAATATTCCTTTCTTGTCCGGGCTGTACTCCTTAGGGGTTGTTTTCTGTTGCTGTTACTACCTGTAAGCTACTACAGCAATTTTGTGGACTGTATATAGTTTGGGTTGTAGACATATATAAATATATATATATATATATATACAGATGCATGTATTGATAGGTTTCTGATTAATAAGCGGAACGATAAAAAGAGGATTGTGTGTGACAGAAAAACAGGAAATCTGGAATTTCCAGATGAATATGAGCTACTGGACTTCAAAAGCTTGTAACTTAAAATTTTTTAATTCCATTCAGAGTAACAAAAGTATGACTGAAAACCTTGGATTTTAGGCTACAATTTCATGTCAGGAACAGACTAATTTGATTGAGAAACGAGGGAGAAAAAGAGTTTTAAAGTTCTGCCCTTTTACTGTCCTGTTGCAGCAGAATAACCGAAGCCAGTACTGCATATTTTTAAAAATATGTATCTTTAAATCTGCAACTCCACTCAGAGTATTAGTAATATATTTAGAAACCTCAGATTCTGAAGTTCAGTTTGATATCAAGAATCAATTCATTTGGATTAAAAATGAGTGAGAAAAATAGTTTTGAAGTTAGGCTTGTTACAAGTTCTTTTACTGTTCCTTTTTGAAGTTTTTATTATACATTTTCATAGAGATGGAATCTTCTTCCTTAGGGCCTGTTTTGTGTGGTTGTTAACTTTGTGGGTTTTGAGTAGTTTCATCATTTGTTTTGTAATTACTGTTATTGGGGTTCTGGGTTTGCGTTTTTCCTGAACAAATAGTTTTGGGGTTATATTAGAAAGCGTTTGATTCCTGATTTTAGGCTTTTAGATATTTCAGTATGATTAGTTGGCTCTGCCCGTATTTCCGATCCCCGGGACAGTTTAGTGTCTGTGTGTTCTAATAAAACAAATACAAAATTGAATAATGCTGTATTTTGGGTTTTGTGTTGATCATAACAATTGGTCAAACACAACTGATTCATATGGAAATATTTTTTCTTGTGTAGCTTTGATTGATTTGTAGTAACAGTATTGATGTATGCTTGTACCCAAAAGAATGTTATAAGATGGTTCATTTGGTGAAGATTTGGTTTTTGCTTGAGTAGTCAATGCAGTTTGAACAAGTATGTTGATGAAATATGATTTGGTTGGACTAATGCTATTGTTTGAAATTTGCCACTCTTACAGAAACACCTTTTGTCTCTTAAGCATGCAAACTGAATAATTGATGAAGTATATGGTTCTGTAATCTTACCCACCTATGCATGTAATCTTGCTGCTGTATTGGTTGTACTTGTGTGTATTCTAAACTTTGGCTTGTACATTCCATGATTTTTTGTTATGCATCATCCAACATGAAGCTGTAATTTTTGTAGGTGTTGGCCCAGTTGTGCTTTCAAGAATTCCCAGTGCCTCAGAATCATTTCATCTGACAAGCTTGAGGACAGGCTTGTACTTTTGCAAAGGTTGTGCGGTTTTGTTGGAACTTGGAACTCCAAAGGCAGCTTTATTGAAAGATCATACACAAAACTTGTTTTCTTGGTCTGATTTCTGGCTTCAATCCCCTGTTTTTTTTTTCGTTTCCTTCGTCATCTTCCTCAGTTTTTTCCCCTATTTACGTAATCATGTATTTTTCCAACAACCGTTTCACCTTTTTTCTAATAGTTGAGCTGACATTCTGGTGGACGTCGAATACCACCAAAATATTCCTACAATGCTAAGAATATTAAAGAATATTAAAGAATATAGTAGCAAGTAGAGTCGAACCCACGGAGAACAGATTAACACTTTTATATTCCTAAAGATCAGATTTTGGTGTTTAGTCACCACACTTTTAACTTGAGAGATTGAGATTAACTACTAATTATTTATAAATAACTAAGAAAACAAACAGAGTGATTTAAAATTGCAGAGAAATCAATTTATGAAAGAAACCCGGCTCAAATAATTCCACACTAGTCATATGTTCTGATCATTGATGCAGAGATTTTATTAACGACCATGAACCAACCAGTTATAGTGTACCGTGAATGCAGCAGACATACCCCAATTCCTACTTAATTTGTCGATAGCTAGCAAGAGACGCTTAAACTAACTATTTCTCTTATCAAATCAAACCTAGTTGGTAACGCCAGTTCTAAGTTGTTTGATAGCATTAAGATATAAAGGAACCCAGTTTAGACACATTAACCAAGAACGCAAGTATTAACCTGTCTACCAGTTTATTCTCACTATCTAAACGATAGTTTTACCACTAATTAGCCCTTTCCAACAATTACGGATTGGTGGTACTAATTGGCTATAATCCTATTTAATCTAAGTTGCGCAGGCTTAAATTAATCAGATATAACAGGATGCACAGAGAATAAACTAAAATTCACAGCAGTTAATTTTCATGCACAATTAGATCTCACAGAATACTCATGACTAGTGCTTCATTATTCTCGCCGAATTAAAGAATTAGTTACTCATATTACGATGAACACAATCACAATAATAAGAATAAAACATGAGAGAAAGAAATCACCGAATTGAAGAAATTGCAAAACCCTAGCTTTCGTTCGTCCAAGGTCTCGGCCAAGAGAGCAACAAAGTCTGCGTACGAATGAATTCCTCCCTATGGCCAAGAGTCATAGGGTTTATAATACAAATCCTAGACTAATTAATCTAGGTGGCAATATTTGCCTTATTAAAATAGGAAAGAAATATTCTAGTCCAAAACAAACAAAGATGCACACACACGTGCAATATATATGCAGCATACATATATTAATTATTTAATTATTAATTCCACCTTGGGCTTTCGAGCTGCTCAGCTTCGGGCTTAATATTAATTTAGCCCATAATAAATGTTGCCAAATACTGACTTCTTCAAAACGTATAGCTGATTAGTGATCGACCCGCGAAGCACAACTTAGCCGCCCGTAGAGAAATCAGTATTGGGATTTGCTTTCAGCTCGCTGCTTCCTGCTCCTCGCCTCTTTGGTGCCGGAATAATAGAATATGGCGATCTATTATCTTCGTTGGAGCACACTACCTCATTAAAAACCCGTAGGAAAAAAGAGTATAGTGTATCGCTCCCCTTCGTCTTCAAAACAGCATCAAATTGCTCTCTTTCTAGCAAATCTTCATTTAATATCATCCTCCATGTTTTCCATGATTTACTGCAAAATAACATACCTTCGAGCACATCAAGTGGGAAAATAAACGTATAAATCCATATAAATTAGATGTATAAATACATCTCATCAAATATCCCCACACTTAGATCATGATTGCCCTCAAGCATGTAGTCACTTTCATTATAAAAAATCATAGATAAACAAAACAGTCCCACAAAATTAAACCAAGCAACATTCACCATGGAAACAACCGTCTTACCACAAACCATTCCCCTTCGCTTATAAAGTCACTTCATCCTTATATTCTAATAAAAAATATGCAACAAAATTCAGCCTCACAAAGGTCACTCAATATCTCTCAAAAATTGGGACAGTCACTCATATCATAGCCAGCATTCCATTCAACAGGATTGAAGTGTCACTATCTCCACCGCATCAATAAACACAAGAGCATAAATTAATTTAGGACTTTATAACGGTGGGCTTAGGGAGAAGGTAATAAGGTATGATCCTATGGGTTCTAGGTGCAAATAGTAACAAAATATTATGCACATTCCATCACAAAATCATTATTCACATAGAGTAGGCATATGCTTCATAACTTTCGATCCAAGGCTAAAGAAATAGCCAAATAATTCTCAAATCATCACAAAACTTGGTGCTATTTTCTGGATTTTTTTCTGCATTTTTTCCGTTTTTTTTTTCTCTCTCTTTTTTTTTTTTTTTTTTTTTTTGCTGTTCAGATTTTTTTATCAGAACAGATTTTTTTCATTTTTTTTTTCAGCACCTTTCTTGAGCAATACGAAGCAATCACAATGAATTAACGAGATCATTACATCAATTTATTTTCACATCTCATTAACTCAATCAATCTAGCTAGACCATACACATAAAATTTCAGTACAAGGTCTTTTTCAACTACACAGTACCCATCTTCATAATGAATTTCAGAACTTTTTTTTTATGGGTAAACTTCCTCCAAATAATTCACAATGCCATGTAATCAAATTTGTATCATATATGAATTTAGACAAGTTCAAGAATATGCATAATAGGGTGAAAACGGGGATATAACAGGCTGTGGTTTATATATATAGTGGAGCTTATCAAAGAAAAACAGTCAAGGCTTCAAAGGGTTAACTAAGGATAATATAAAGGTGGGCTCTTTAAACTGTGTGGGTAATCCTAATTCGCCTATATTATTTTCACGCTCAAGCATCATTCAACGGCATCGCATCATGACAAACAATCCAAGAAAGAATACCAACATATGATCACTCAGAAAGACAAAGAGCTGTTAAATTTAGTGCCTATTTATTTCTGTCTTGGCTTTTGCTCTTTCTTGGGCTCAAATTCCTCACAATATAACTAGGTTTAGAAAAATATTTCATTGCACGTTCGTCATCCTAGAATATATGCAAGAACTACATGACCTCTTTCACAAAGGGGAATAACATCCATCTTACCGCAGACCCGTTCCATAGTGAAATCAGCTCAATTCAATTCACAGAATATGCCCTCTTCATCCAAAACAAACCAATATTTTATTTTCTTATCAAAGTTATTTTGAAAATAATTTCAAAAATTCAACAATCATAGCATAATACAAGAAAATCACCATAATCAATTATATCCTCCCCACACTTAGCAATTTGCTAGTCCCTAGCAAATAATTAACCAATAAGCACACCACTCTCAAATTATCAATTATATCAAATCAAAAATTAAAAGTAAAATTGAGAGAGTACCAAAAAAAAAAAAAATGTGAATAACCAAACACACATAAACTTCCACCATTTAAAAGATAAAATTTTTTAAATTAAGGGTAGAAAGCTAACGTGAGAAGTGGGTGGAGATAGGGAGATCGGAATTCTCCAGAAAGCAATTCCGGCGACCACAATTCATTGTATCTCCTTGGAAATTAACACCGTCAATATCAAGCATTCGTTCGTCGAGGTGAGATAGTGGGGATGTTAATTTCTGTTGAGCTACAACTCTGAGCATTTCGGGATGGGCATCCAGGATTTAGGCTTATTGGGGGAAAAACACGCGGACCTGTGTTGATGATGGTCTGGGTTGTTGTCGATTGTGCAGCGGTGATGACGATGAGCCGTGGTATTGATGTTTCCGGCGATGTAGAGGAGGTCCCGTTAGTTGCTGCCGATTGAGATTGGGGAAAATTGGGGAAAACTGCCGATGTTGACCATCCCGGCGGTGAATGTGATGGCCGGTGGTTGGACGGCATACCGTGGTGATGGTGGTCACCGGCGTCCTGGAGGTAATGGCCGGTGGTGTTGATGTTTCCGGCGGCGTCCTGGTGTTGATGCGGCCGTGGATGGGGATTCCAGCGGGGATGGCGAAGGCCGGTGGTGACGGGGAAAGGGTGTCCAGAGAAGATGGAGAAAGTCAAGGACTTGATGAGACCGGCGGTGAAGTTTTCTGGTGCTGAAGGTTGTCCGATCAGTTACCGCAGGTACACAAATTTTCTCCCTTTTTGCCTTTTAACCCCTCTTTATTCCATTATGTAGAGTTCCCCTGTTCCCTTTAGGATTCAGAATCTAAATCCTTGGCATGACTGGAATTCTTGGCATGACTGTACTCTGCCAAAACATCATATAAAACAGAATCAGTAGAAAATTAAGAATGAAACAAAGCAGTAAATATATATATTTTTTCTTCTTTTGATTTTTTTTTCTGATTTGTTTTTTTTTTTGATTTTTTTTTGAAATTTTAACGAAATTAAAAAGAAAGCAAGAAATTTTGGGCTGCCTCCCAATAGCGCCTTTGTTTAGCGTCTTTGGCTAGACGTTAGGAAGCGGTCAGTTGGTATGAGATTGAGGCAACAGTGAGAGTTTATTCACTGTTTGCAGTTCAGTAGCATCGTGGTATGGTTTCAATCTGTGACCATTTACTGTAAATGTCTTAGTTGTTTCCAAGCTTTTAATCTCCACCGCTCCATTTGGTAAAACCTTCTGTACTTGAAAGGGACCAATCCACCTTGTCTTCAACTTCCCAGGTATTAATCTCAGCTTGGATTGGTACAATAAAACTCTCTGGCCAACCTGAAACTTTTTGCCTCTGATATGCTTATCATGCCACATTTTCTTTCTGTCTTTATACTCCACAGCTGAATCATAGGCTTCTAAACGTATCTCATCGAGTTCTTGTAGCTGAAACTTTCTGTTTTCCCCACACTTGAGATAATCCATATTCACTTCCTTTACTGCCCAGTAAGCTTTATGCTCCAATTCAACCGGCAAATGACACATTTTCCCAAAAACCAGCCTGTATGGTGACATGCCAATAGGTGTTTTATAGGCTGTGCGATATGCCCATAAAGCATCATCCAATCTTAAACTCCAGTCCTTTCTAGATGGGTTCACGGTCTTCTCCAAAATCTGTTTTATCTCCCTGTTAGACACTTCTGCCTGACCATTCGTTTGTGGATGATAAGGTGTAGACATTCTGTGATGAACTCCATATTTCTTCATTAATGCTGCAATAGTTCTGTTATGAAAGTGTGTTCCTTGGTCACTTATCACAGCTCTTGGCACTCCAAATCTATTAAAAATACGGCTTTTCAGAAATTCAGCAACCACCTTAGCATCATTAGTACGAGTAGCCTTCGCTTCTACCCACTTAGAAACATAGTCTACAGCTAGTAAAATGTACAGATTACCATATGAGCTTGGAAAAGGCCCCATAAAATCCATCCCCCAAACATCAAAAATCTCACAGAAAATCAAAGGAACCTGGGGCATCTCATCTTTACGAGATATGTTTCCTGTAAGTTGACAACGCTTGCAACTCTTGCAAAACAGATTTGCATCCATGTGCAGCGTTTTCCAGAAAAATCCACAATCTAACACCTTTCTAGCAGTCCTCTTAGGTCCAAAATGTCCACCACAAGCTAACGAATGACAATGTAAGAGAATATCACCTTGTTCTTCCTCAGGAACACATCTCCGAATAATCTGATCAGCTCCAACATTCCATAAGTATGGCTCATCCCAAATAAAATACTTACAGTCACTCTTTAATTTAGTTTGCTGTGTTGGGGAAAAGGTGTACGGTAGCTGCCCACTTGTCAAATAATTAACAATGTCAGCATACCATGGATCCTTAGGAAACTTGTTCGTAGTAGCTCTAACTTCCTCATGATGAAATCTGGTGCTTAATGCATACAAATGCTCTTCAGGAAACGTCTCCTTTATTGGCAAACCATCATCTTCTCTAATCAAGCGGCTTAAATGATCAGCAACAAAATTCTCTGCCCCTTTCTTGTCTCTAATCTCCCAGTCAAATTCTTGAAGCAAGAGCACCCATCTTATCAGTCTAGGTTTTGACTCCTTCTTGGACAGTAGATACTTCAAAGCCGAGTGATCACTATAAACAATAACCTTTGAGCCTAAAAGGTACGATCTGAACTTCTCGAAAGCAAAAACAATGGCCAGTAGCTCCTTTTCAGTGGTAGCATAATTACATTGAGCTGGATTCAACGTCTTCGAGGCATAGTAAATTACATGGCTCTCTTTACCCAGTTTCTGCCCCAAAACTGCTCCAACCGCATAATCACTTGCATCACACATAAGTTCGAATGGGATTTCCCATTTTGGTGGCTGAATAACAGGGGCTGTAGTTAACTTTTTCTTCAACAACTCAAACGCCGTCTTACAATCATCAGAGAATTCAAATGGAACCTCAGCTTGTAACAATCTAGTCAATGGTTGAGCAGTTTTCGCGAAATCCTTGATAAACCGCCTGTAGAAACCCGCATGTCCCAAAAAACCTCTGATTTCCTTTACATTAGTGGGATAGGGCAGCTTTGCTATCAGGTCCACTTTCGCCTTATCAACTTCAATTCCTCGTTCAGAAACAACATGGCCTAATACAATGCCATCCCTCACCATAAAGTGACATTTTTCAAAGTTCAAAACCAGATTTTTCTCTACACATCGAGCTAAAACACGATCCAAATTACGTAGACAGCCATCATAAGAGTCTCCATAAACCGTAAAGTCATCCATGAATACCTCAATACAATTCTCGATCATATCTGAAAAAAATACTCATCATACACCTCTGAAAAGTGCCCGGAGCATTGCAGAGACCAAACGACATCCTTCTGTAAGCATACGTTCCAAAAGGACAAGTAAACGTTGTCTTTTCTTGATCCTCCTTGCTAACACAAATCTGAAAATAGCCACTATAACCATCCAGAAAACAGAAATATGACTGTCCAGCTAACCTCTCTAATATTTGGTCAATGAAAGGCAACGGAAAGTGATCTTTTCGAGTCGCAGCATTCAGTTTCCTGTAATCAATGCACATACGCCATCCTGAAACCAAACGCATGGGAACGAGCTCATTCTTGTCATTTTTCACAACCTGGAATCCTGACTTCTTAGGTACAACATGAACTGGGCTCACCCACTTACTGTCAGATATGGGATAAATTATACCAAGTGCCAAAAGCTTCAAAATCTCCTTCAAAACCACTTCTCTCATATTCGGGTTCAGCTTTCTTTGAGGGTCACGATGCGGCTTCGAATCAGATTCCAGTAATATAAAGTGCTGGCAAACATCTAGGCTAATTCCAGTAATATCAGCTAAGGTCCATCCTATGGCCTTTTTATGTTTTTTCAGTAAACCAATTAGTTGCATCTCCTCACTTGAGCTCAATTCATTACTAACAATCACGGGCAGAGTCTCATTTTCTCCCAAGTAAACATACTTTAGATTTTTCGGGAGGGGTTTGAGCTCTAGTTATGGTGCTTTAACCTCTGACGGTAATGGCCTGTCCTCTTGTTTCTGTTCAGGTAGGAGCATCACATGGCCAGAATTTACAACCTCGGGTAGTGCATACAACGACATTATGGCTTCCTTGAGTTCAGAATCATTCATTCCACGAGCATCCAGGTCAGTAAATCCTTTTGTTAATATTTTCTCAAACTTATCCTGCATGAATTCAGTCTCAAGATATTCTTGGACAATGGGGTCAATTACATCAACAGAATAAGCATTTTCAGCATCTATAGGATTTTTCATGGCATTGTCAATATTGAATGTATACTTTTCTCCATAGTACTCTAAACAGATTGTTCCATTGTACACATCAATTAATGTTTTTGCTGTCCTTAAGAAAGGACGTCCTAGGAGCACACCAGAATCCTTTGACTGTTTGTTATTCATTTTTACCACATAAAAGTCTGCAGGATATACAAAGGTATGTACTTTAACTAGGACATTTTCAAGCACACCTTCAGGATAGACACATGATCTGTCAGCCAATTGTATGACAACCCTAGTTTCAACTAGTTCAACTCCAGTTAAAGTATTATAAACAGATAATGGCATGACATTTATGGAATCACCTAAATCACACATAGCATGCTCAATTTCTGTGTCTCCTATATAGCAAGGTAAAGTAAACATACCAGGATCCTTGCATTTAGGAGGTAGGCTTTTCTGTATAACAGCAGACACATTCTCGCCCATTAAAATCTTCCCTGAATCTTTAGGTTTTCCAGCAATGAAATCCTTCATGAACTTTGAGAGTGGAGGAATTTTAATGGCCTGTAGAAAAGGTATATTGATTTCCAGCTTCCCAAAAATTGACATAAAATCCATAGGATCTTGTTCTGGCTTTTTTGGCTTCGCTAATCTTCGAGGGAATGGTGCTGGAATCTTGATGTTTGGATCAAACAAACTCAAGGGTTTATGAGGCTCAATTTTCTGCCCAGAAACTTCTTTTTCTTCAACCTCATTCTTTTCTACAGGACTGTCTCTCTTGGGCAGCTTGGAATGATTTTCAGATTCTTCTTTTTCTACATCCCTTGTAGGTTCAGTTTCCAACGGTTCTCCTACTTGCTTCCCACTCCGCAGAGAAATTTGGTTCACATTTTCCCGCAGATTGTGCTGAACTTGAGAGGGCAGCTTGCCTTGATTACCTTTAAGCTCGTTCACAGTGTTAGCTAACTGAGAAATCTGATGTGAATGACTCTCTAACTGCACCGTATTCCGGTGTGTCATATTCCTCATCTCATTCATTTGAGCTTTCTGGTCTTGGGTGAAATTATTTATAGTTCCCATCAACTCTCCCATCATGTCCTCCATCGATTTACCTTGCTTGCCTTGTTGAGTTGGTGGCTGAGCTTGATAGAATCCTCTCTGATTTGGTTGCTTATAATTGTAGTTCGACTGCTGGATTGGTTGATGCGGTTGCTGCTGCCCTTGGTTGTTATTGCCACCCCACCTCAGATTAGGGTGATCTCTCCATCCTTGATAATTTCCAGCCATATTAGCTTGAGCTACTGGATCATCTTGAGTCAAAGCACACTCATCTGTAAAGTGCCCTGGATTTTTACAGATTCCACATAGTCTGTTGTTGTCCACATTTGAACTGGCTGAAATCATCTTTTGCACCACCTTGTCCGCTATCTTTTCCTCCCAATCCATGCTTCTAGCTTCAGAAACTTTTTTAGTTGATCGAGAAGAAAGATCAACATATCCTTTGGCAGTCTCAAGAACATTCTTCAATAGTTGTCTACCCGCGGCTGCTGAACGCTTCAGAAATGGAGTGTCGGGAGAATCAAACAACTTCTTATCTTCTGGAGTTAACCCGTTGTAAAAGCACTTCAGCAACTCGCCTTCAGTTATTTTATGATTAGGACAACTATCCACTAGCTTCCTAAACCTGGAATGGTACTCATTAATGGTCTCATCATATTCCTGAAAAATAGACCTGATTTGAGTACGAATATTATCTGTTCTCGCGTCTGAGAAATATTGTTGGAGGAACTCTTTCTTCAATTCTGCCCAGGTTGTAATCGAATCCGCCTCCAGAGATCGGAACCATACATTTGCTGCATCAGAAAGAGCAAACGGGAAACACATGAGTCTGAAATTTTCCTCCGTAAGCGCTGCAGGCCTCTTCTGCACCTTGCATATTTGGATGAACTCATGGAGAAAATTATTCGGGTCTTCCCGCGCCTTCCCATAGAATTTAGGTAAGGCGTTCAGCAGGTGATATTTGAGTTCAAGGCTATTTCCTCCTTCAGGCACCACAATAGGAGACGGGGGGTCACTATCATCATATTCGTACAAATCTCCAATTGCCCTATTCACCGCCATTTCAGATTGCTCTTCCTTCACTTGTTTGGAATCCGATGGTGAATAAGAGCTCGAAACTTCAACTCGTGTCTGCTTGGCCAAGTTTAATAACCTCTTAAATGTTCTCTCCGGTTCAGGATCGTATGGAACGATGGTAGTACAAGAGGACCTGGTCATACACACACAAAAACGAAACCGAGATCAATAGGAAAAGGAATAAAAATAATTAACGCTATTCCCCGGCAACGGCGCCAATTTGGTGGACGTCGAATACCACCAAAATATTAATGCTAAGAATATTAAAGAATATTAAAGAATATAGTAGCAAGTAGAGTCGAACCCACGGAGAACAGATTAACACTTTTATATTCCTAAAGATCAGATTTTGGTGTTTAGTCACCACACTTTTAACTTGAGAGATTGAGATTAACTACTAATTATTTATAAATAACTAAGAAAACAAACAGAGTGATTTAAAATTGCAGAGAAATCAATTTATGAAAGAAACCCGGCTCAAATAATTCCACACTAGTCATATGTTCTGATCATTGATGCAGAGATTTTATTAACGACCATGAACCAACCAGTTATAGTGTACCGTGAATGCAGCAGACATACCCCAATTCCTACTTAATTTGTCGATAGCTAGCAAGAGACGCTTAAACTAACTATTTCTCTTATCAAATCAAACCTAGTTGGTAACGCCAGTTCTAAGTTGTTTGATAGCATTAAGATATAAAGGAACCCAGTTTAGACACATTAACCAAGAACGCAAGTATTAACCTGTCTACCAGTTTATTCTCACTATCTAAACGATAGTTTTACCACTAATTAGCCCTTTCCAACAATTACGGATTGGTGGTACTAATTGGCTATAATCCTATTTAATCTAAGTTGCGCAGGCTTAAATTAATCAGATATAACAGGATGCACAGAGAATAAACTAAAATTCACAGCAGTTAATTTTCATGCACAATTAGATCTCACAGAATACTCATGACTAGTGCTTCATTATTCTCGCCGAATTAAAGAATTAGTTACTCATATTACGATGAACACAATCACAATAATAAGAATAAAACATGAGAGAAAGAAATCACCGAATTGAAGAAATTGCAAAACCCTAGCTTTCGTTCGTCCAAGGTCTCGGCCAAGAGAGCAACAAAGTCTGCGTACGAATGAATTCCTCCCTATGGCCGAGAGTCATAGGGTTTATAATACAAATCCTAGACTAATTAATCTAGGTGGCAATATTTGCCTTATTAAAATAGGAAAGAAATATTCTAGTCCAAAACAAACAAAGATGCACACACACGTGCAATATATATGCAGCATACATATATTAATTATTTAATTATTAATTCCACCTTGGGCTTTCGAGCTGCTCAGCTTCGGGCTTAATATTAATTTAGCCCATAATAAATGTTGCCAAATACTGACTTCTTCAAAACGTATAGCTGATTAGTGATCGACCCGCGAAGCACAACTTAGCCGCCCGTAGAGAAATCAGTATTGGGATTTGCTTTCAGCTCGCTGCTTCCTGCTCCTCGCCTCTTTGGTGCCGGAATAATAGAATATGGCGATCTATTATCTCCGTTGGAGCACACTACCTCATTAAAAACCCGTAGGAAAAAAGAGTATAGTGTATCGCTTCCCTTCGTCTTCAAAACAGCATCAAATTGCTCTCTTTCTAGCAAATCTTCATTTAATATCATCCTCCATGTTTTCCATGATTTACTGCAAAATAACATACCTTCGAGCACATCAAGTGGGAAAATAAACGTATAAATCCATATAAATTAGATGTATAAATACATCTCATCACATTCGTCTTCCACAGGTTCCTCCCGACTTCATTCTGCACTAGCGCGGTTCCTTTGGCATTTAGTAACTTATCCCCTAGGGTAAAGCGTGGTGGTGTGCACTTGCTCCTCCAAATTACATGTCAATGTTCAGCTGAGCTTGAATCCAAATAGGTACGTTTTCTCACGTCCGCCCCATTATAAATTCCCTTCCAGTTTCGTCCACCTGTTCCATACCTTGTGAATTTCTTCCTTGCATCATATAACTTTGCTTTACTACTTTAGTTTAATAGACAGACACTACATAATGCCTCGCAAAACCCCAGCTAAACCAATGGACGTAGACAGTGTAACAAATATAGCATCATCCTCAAAAAGAAAATACTCATCCTTGCAAAGTCGTCGCGATGCAAAAAATGCTCGGCGCAGTACAAAGGCTAAAAAAATTGATATTTTGCAGTGTATAGTCGACACACCTGACGTTTTACCCGACACACCAAATTGTGAGTTTTGCAACGCTAAACGTATCCACCTAGAACCACCATCATTTTGCTGTTCGTCGGGACAAATAAAACTGGTAGGAACGAAAATGCCTTCGGAACTCGTCAACCTATTTCTTTCTAACAATGAGGATGCAAAACAATTTCGGAACTGTATACGTAGCTACAATAACATGTTTGCATTTACTTCAATCGGTGTACATGCTGATAAGAGCTTAGCTCAAAGAAATGCTGGTATATATACCTTCCGAGTACAGGGCCAGCTTCATCACTTTATACCACCCTTGAAACCCTACAATAAAAAAGAACCAGAAAATCCTGACCCAACCAAAATCCACCCAGAAAATCTTCAGTTGTATTATTATGACACAGAACAAGAAATAAAGAACCGTATGGATATCAGCTCAAAATTCAATCAAAATCTTGTCACTAAACTAATTGGTATTTTACAAACGAACCCCTACAGTAACTTCTTCAGATATTTAAACACTCTTGAAGGCATAGAAGAATATAAGATAATTTTACATGCTAATCCTATACCTCAGGAACATACTTTTAACAGACCTACTGCATGTGAGGTAGCTGTAATCTGGCCAGAAACTACTGACACGCAAGAAAACAAAAACCAACACATACAAGTGTACTTAAAAGACCACCGTACCCATACCATTCAGCATTATTTTGGATGTTATGATCCAATGCAGTATCCACTTATATTTTCAAATGGTGAGCCAGGTTGGCATCGAGCTATTGAAAGATTAGATATGAAATCTAAAAAACAATGCACTAATAGAACATGCCATGGTGAAACAATACATGATATACGCAATTATACTAACGTTGATGATTTTCTAGAATCTGAAACTCAAGACACACTTCCTGCAACAAACAAGAAAGGCAGAGATACAGTTTCATGCTGTGAATATTATTGCTATAAACTCCAAATCAGAGAGGATGATAAGTCCTTCCTTTTGCATGTAGGCAGACTTTTACAACAGTACGTTGTGGATATGTATATAAAAATTGAAACATCGAGGTTAGCTTATTTTAGCTCAGAAGACATGCAAAAAAAATTGCGAAATGAGGTTTACAACGGTCTATTAGACAGCATAACACAGGGTTGTCGTGTAGGCTCTGAAATTGGGAAACGTATAATATTGCCAACTTCATTTATTGGAGGTCCTAGAGACATGCGTAAAAGATATTTAGATGCTATGACTTTGGTGCAACGGTATGGCAAGCCTGATATTTTCCTCACAATAACGTCAAACCCAAATTGGCCAGAAATTAAATCATTATTGACACCTACTGACGAGTCCCAGAGTATTTCACGCGAAACTTGAACTCCTGAAACATGAATTGTTGAAGAAAAATATTTTTGGTAAGGTTGCTGCTTACGCTTACGTAGTAGAATTTCAAAAACAAGGATTACCACACACACATTTTTTACTGATTCTAGACACACCATCAAAAATGTTTTCTCCTGAGGCATTCGATAGAATTGTGTCTGCAGAACTGCCTGATCCAAAAACACAACCATATTTGTTTTCATTAGTGACGAAACATATGATGCATGGGCCTTGTGGTGCTTTAAACCCAACATGTTCCTGTATGAAAGATGGTTCTAAGTGCAAGTTTAGCTACCCTAAAGATTTTTCAGAAGTAACAACGTACGGAACTAATTCTTACCCAGTATATAAACGACAAAATAATGGCCTTGTTGTTACAATCAGAGGTTCACCCCTAGATAATCGGTGGGTTGTTCCATATAATTCCTATCTTCTTGCCAAATTCAATTGTCATATAAATGTTGAAATATGTTCAACCATTCAGGCTGTGAAATACATCTACAAATATATCTATAAAGGGCACGATAAAATCATATACTCCTTAATCTCTCAGGATGGCATTCTTACTCTTAACGAGATTCACAACTTCCAAACTGCAAGATGGGTTTCTCCTCCTGAAGCAATTTGGCGCATTTATGGATTTGACTTGAATCAAACACATCCTTCAGTCATGTCTTTACCAGTTCACTTGGAAGACGAACAACCAGTATGCTTCCCAGCTAATCAATCACTGCATAACATTATAAGCAATCCTCTAATTAAAAAGACTATGCTCACACAATTTTTTTTCATGAACAAGTATAATGATTGTGCTAAAAAGGCCAACTGCCTCTATGTTGAGTCCCTGAATATTTTACTTGGTATAAGGATTCAAAAGACTGGGTACCCCGAAAAAAACACAAAGTGGTTGCCCGTATTCTCAATGTTCATCCATCTGAAGGTGAAAGATTTTATTTAAGGTTATTGTTACTGCATGTCCGTGCGCCAACATGTTTTGCGGATTTAAGAACAGTAAATGGTCAGGTATTTAGTACGTACAGAGAAGCTGCAAAAATGCTAGGTTTACTAAAAGAAGACGACTGCAGCGACATGTGTCTTACAGAAGCTTCTGCTTATTTAATGCCTTATGCTTTACGCCAATTATTTTCTACTGTCCTTGTTTTTTGTGAACCGCCTAATCCCAGAGACCTCCGGTTAAAGTTCGAAGATTTCCTTTCTGAGGATTTTAAACATAAAAATCTGACTTCTAACGCGATAAAAACAGCAGTTCTAGATTCTATTGCCTATTATTTATATTCCATGGGCAAAAAAATTGAAGATTACTTTTTAATCGATGACGACAACTTTAGAATGAATTCACAGAATTGTTTAGCAAAAGAATTGGAGATTGAAAAAAAGGTTCCAATACCCGATGAAGACCTTCAGGCTGTCAACCAACTAAATCATGCTCAAAAGACTGCATATGATAAAATTCTACACCATGTCAATACAAAAAAATCAAACGTTTTCTTCCTAGATGGCCCAGGAGGTACCGGGAAGACTTTTTTATACAAAGCACTTCTTGCTACTGTAAGATCTACTGGTAAGATAGCACTATCTACAGCTACCTCTGGTGTAGCAGCATCTTTACTTCCTGGAGGTAGAACTTCACATTCAAGATTTAAAATACCACTAAATGAAGATGCCTTAAGACCATGTAATATTAGCAAACAAAGCACATTAGCTTATCTACTAAAACTAGCAGACCTAATTATTTGGAATGAGGCTACAATGGCTAACTGTAATGTGATTGAGAAATTTGATAAAATGCTAAGAGATATAATGAGTATAGATGTAATTTTTGGTGGAAAAATTATTGTTTTTGGAGGTGATTTCCGTCAGACATTACCAATTATTCCAAAAGGCACAAGACATGATATTGTAGATGCTTCTATTGTTATGTCACCATTGTGGAGTCAATTCAAAAAGTTAACATTGAAACAAAATATGAGAGCTTTGCTTGACCCACAGTTTTGTTCCTACTTATTTAGAATTGGTGACGGGACTGAAATTACTAATGACAGTGGCGAAGTTGAAATACCCGAAGAGGCAAACATACCCTTTGTTAATGATACGACATCATTAAATACATTAATTGACATAGTATTTCCAAATTTTACTGATTGTAGTTTTGATACTTCTTTATTTGTTAAAAGAGCTATACTTACCACCAGAAACGAATTTGTTCATGACATTAATGATATTCTTATTAGTAAATTTCCTGGTGATGAAACAGCATATTACAGCTATGATGAGGTTACAAATAACTACGCTATACCAAACCAAGAAGAGTTACTCAATTCTTTAACTCCCCAGGGCCTTCCTCCACATAAACTAATACTAAAAATAAATGCTCCAATCATATTACTTAGAAATATTAACCCAACTGAAGGACTTTGTAACGGTACACGTCTTATATGCGAAGCGTTTGATAAGAATGTGATCCTCGCTCGAATATCTACCGGTACTTGCGTAGGAAATTCTGTATTTATTCCTCGTATTACATTAGAAGCTCCTCATGATAGTTCTTCATTTATTCCATTCAAAAGAAAACAATTTCCAGTTCGCTTATGTTTTGCAATGACAATTAATAAGGCACAAGGACAGACTTTAGATTTTGTTGGTGTGTATCTAAAAGAACCAGTATTTTCTCATGGACAACTCTATGTTGCATTATCAAGAGCAAAGACAATAGACCAATTGAAAGTTCTAATAAGACCACCGACATGTTTAGCACCAACCTCAAATGCAACACAAAATGTTGTATATCATGAAGTACTCGTAGCTGCGACCAATAACTAACGAGCTAAGTTGTACCTATATATAGAGTCTACATTCTTAACAAATGCCGAATAATGATAACAACCAAAAGGGTTCATCAATGGGAGAACAAATGATTGCAATGCAGGTCCCAATATGTTTGACTTTACAGAATCACTATTATGCCTCTCATCAACCACTGCTACAATGAATACTATTATGAAAATGAAAGTCTTCTGTGCACCAATTTATTCCTCCTGCCTACATCACGTCCATTGTGATTCATGACCATGCAAACCACGAGGTTTCACATTCCTGGTAAGCATTCTTCTTGTACATGAATCCATCATTTATATAATTCTATGTTTCCCCATTTTTCTCACACTCTTTGTCATGCAGGGGTACCTCCAAGTGGCTAAAAAATTGTATTTTTAGCACATGTCAAGGTTTGAACGTTGGATTTTTATGCAGTTTGTTTGGTTATTCAATGTTCTAGCATGTTTATTTTAGCAGACGTTAAGGTTTCAACCTTAGATTTTTATGCAGTTCCTTTTTGGTGTTCATGCATCAGGAATCTTTTATAGCAACCTTCATTTTCATTACTAATTGTTAACCTAATGTTCTGATATACTTGTTCAATGTTTCAGGTTTGGCACCCTATTGGAAATTTCTGCATCTGCTCCATTGCTACAGGCATGGTTTTGGAAATGATAATAATGTTTGGGTTGCGACGTAGAAAAGCCACTGAAGGTATCGCCAATCTTCTTGTTTTGCTCGTTGGCGGTATCCCTATCGCGATGCCAGCCGTTCTATCTATCACCATGGGCATCGGCTCGCATAAACTATCTACACAAGTAAGTGTATTTACAGCTCAACTACATTTTTCAGTTCAGTTTAATTCAGTTCATTTCAGTGGTTACTAAATGTAGTAATGAATTGTGTCGTGTTACTTATTTCAGGGCACGATAACTAAAAGGCACTGTTGTTTCAGGGATGGATGTTCTGTGCAATGACAAAACAGGAAATGGCAGGAAATGGCGATAACTAAAAGGCACTTATTTCAAGACTCCCTTAGAGGAATTAGCAGGGCTGGATTTTCTGTGCAGTGACAAAAAAGGAACCCTAACCTTAAATAAACTGTCAGTGGACAAAAATATGGTTGAGGTAAGCCACCATTTTTGAATAGTCCAGAAATGCAAAATACTTTCCTGTGTAAACCTAATTGTTCATCAATTGTCTCAAAACACCATAGATTTTCTCTAAGGGAGTCGACAAGGACACTGTTGTTTTGATGGCGGCAAGGGCTTCAAGGCTGGAGAATCAGGATCCCATTCATACCGCGATTGTATCACTGCTCGGAGATCCAAATGAGGTATAGTTTCAAAACAATGAAAATTGCGCTCCTCGGCTTCTTTGCTGCCTTAAACTACTATGTATATTTTCAGGCAAGAGCGAGAATAACTGAAATCCATTTCCTTCATTTCAATCCAACTGATCAAAGCATCGCGCTTACCTATATAGATGGCACCGGTAAAATGCATAGAGTGAGCAAAGGAGCACCTGAGCAGGTAAACATGACTTTGATGCATATGCTAATTAATTACTGCACAAAAAGATTAAATTTATTAAAACTTAGGTTTTCAGTTTTTTTAACTTTCTGAAATGTCACTTTCAGATTCTCAACTTGGCTTGCAACAAAGGAGAGATAGAGAAGAGAATGCATATGGTGATTGGTAAATTCACTGATCGCAGTCTTCGGTCACTAGCGGTTGCAAGACAAGTAAGTGAATTTCTCTTTAGGTTTTATATGCATTTTTGCCAGGTTGAGCTGAGTTATTAATTTTGCTGACTTATATACATTGCAGGAAGTACCTGAAGGCACAAAAGAGAGTCTTGGAGGACCTTGGGAATTTGTCGGCCTTCTGCTGCTCTTTGATCCACCCCACCACGACAGTGCTGAGCTAACAGAAGAGCCTTAGATGTCATTTTATTAGATGGAATAGCAATTTTTTTGTCACAGATATAATATACTGAACTGAATTGAATTGAATCTTAAAAGACTTGGTGTATTTATTTGAACTGGACTAAAATGAAAATAATAATAATATATATTTATGTAAATTAACTTACAAAAACCTCTAAAATAACGACATCAGCTTCCCTAAAATCCGGGTCCGAGTTGCACAAAGTGCATACTCCCTAATCTAGTTTGAAAGAAGGGCTAAAAGGCTCATTTATAAGAGAGATTATCTATAGACTTATCAGTTGGGGGGAAAATTGGTGGACAAATTGAAACAATAAAATAACATCATGTGTCACTCATTTAGATGATAATAAATGAATATATGCATACATGAAGAGATGAAATCAGTATTTGTATGTTGTTCATTTACTTTATATACTAATAAATAAAAAGAATTGTTCATTTTATTCATCACTGAACTATAGCGAGAGAAATAAAATAATAAACACACTATATTAAATTATTAATATACTATAGATATGATCCAGAAATGGATCGAAGTCTAACGCCTATAACTTTTGTAGCACAATTAGGACGATCTCTACACGCTTGAAAGGTCAGAAATTGTTTTCCGATCCAGAAAATCATTGTATCATCATTTCACTATAATTTTTATGAAATGGTAGACTAGTAGAGTATGGTACAGTTTCAGCAGTAGTAGACGTTGTAATTAATCATGGTCCCAGATTAGGACGTACTACATTTATTTACCATCTCCATTTTCAACCTGCCCTCCTCAAACCAAGCAATGAACACCACCTTCACCTCCATTTCTGTTCACTGTTCCCATTCAAATTACTCCATCTATCCATATTCAAACCCTACCAGTTTGATATCCTTAGTCAAATTTGATTATTTTTATCAACATTATCGATAAGATTTTGAGACCTTGTTGAATTTATTATAATATATATTTTATAATATCATAACTATTTTTATAGCAGATTTCATTTCATGTATACCGGAAACGTAATGTCTAAGTATATGTAGATAAGAAATATATGAAGGAGAGTTTCATTCCACAGCTCCTATCACATTTCGCTTCGCATAAGTAACAAGCATATGAGATAAAATAATATTATTATCTTTTTAAAATTCAAACAAAGGTACGAGTAAAAGCAGTGCTGGCCCTACTTTCAAACAAAGATTCTTTTTGTAAAATTAATTAAAATGAAGGATTTTTTTTGAAAGAACTGGGCCTCATTTTGGTCTATTTTTAGAAAATATATGAGTTACAATTTTTAAAAGAAACATACTAAATCTGATTTCTTTTTCTAAAAGTGGGCTCTATTTTAACCCTTTTTTTAATAAAAAATGCCCTATTTTAACTCTATTTTTGGGGTCTGAAACACAGGTTTCACTTGATTCACCTATTCAACCGGATTCTGAGTAAAAGCATGAAATAGAAGTATTAATCTTTAAATAAACTCAAGCAAGAAAAATATATACTTGTAATTAATTTGTGTCATTGTTTAGTATAGGACACATTACCTTTTGACTTGTAAAATTGGTACAAAGGTACCACATATTCAACTCAATATGCCAAATTTTTAAAACCCCTCTCCAAAATTTGTTTGCAACCGCAAATAGTCTAATATTATATTTTTATAGTGTAAAACATATGATTTAAATATAATTTTTTGTATTTTTTATAAAAATATTTAGTAATGTAGTAAAGACAGTATTATAATTTTAATGATGCGTATTTTAATTTAATTATTGTGAGTAAAATACTGGTCTGCATCTAGTCTTCTCAGCAATATTTCAACCAGAACTTACAAATGGTGGTCCTTTACATTATAATCACTTGTTGGCCAAATTATTTTTCAAGTTCTTGGTCCTGAGGAAATGTTGTGGTATCAAGTTGCGCCATAAGAGCACTGCAGCTGCATTGGTCAGTGTGTGACTGTGTGAGATTACTTTTAACAGAATTGAGCAATATCATTCATATCTTCAAACCAAATGCGCAAATAAATATTTTCAGGTAGGAGACACACACCTGTTCAATTCTGTAATAAATTCAAAGGCATCATAAATACAGTTTGGTGAGAAGGAGCTGGTGAAATGCAGACGTTGATGTGTCAAACTTTCCACACAGTATATATCCCTACATAACATGATACACACAACTCTAAAAATATAAACCTTCTTTCAAAATCCTCATCCTGATCTTTTCCCTATTCCATTTGCCCCTCGCCCCACAAAAAACCCAGAATTCTTCTCACTTTGTGTAGATATTTTCTGCCTGCATGCTCAGTCCTTTTCAAATAATGAGGCTTTGTGGTGCCATTTTGCTGCTGTTTTTTCTGGCCGGAATCTGGCAAGGAAGTGCTGCAGCAAGAGAGATCTTCTCCAACTCCGGCGGAGTTAGGGTTCGTTCTGCAGAAGATCTTCATCATCATCAGCATGCTGCTACTGCAAATTTTAGGGCTCATTTCTCCAAGCATTCATCCAAGAATTTGAGGAATTACAAGGTTGAATATGATGATGTCAAGAGAGTGGTTCCGACAGGCCCTAATCCCTTGCACAACAGGTGAATTTTGGAGAGTAGTACTTCTAACTATGTAATTAGCAAGAGGGATTATTAACTTCTGTTGTCTCAGAATTAATAAATGTTTCCCCTCATTTCATGAGTTTCAATTACTGGTTTGAATGTTTTCTTGTTTTTTGCTGGGATGTCCTTCAATTTGGTACTGTTTTTCCTTCTTTTCTGCATAAATGTTTGAACAAAACAATGAAAGGAAGAGGTAAAACCAGCATTCTTTTGCAGAATGGCACTTTAAATTTGCCCATATTATATTGTTATGCTTGTTTTGGTAACATCAATAAATTCGCTGTTTTTCCATAAAAACCCAAAAGTTGGAGTGGAAACTTTCAACAGTTCAGAAAGGCTCATCTGTACGTTCATATTTAATTTCCCGTAGTCAAATTTTATATCGATCAAATTTCATGAATTTATTGAGGATTTTTTATTCATTTCTGTGCACCAATAGGTATAAATTAATCACAAATAATTCATTTTTGATATTTTTGTTGGCATATAGTCAGCTTAATTAAATCCTGAACATGTGACCGGAAAATGAAATGTATCAGGTCAAAGGAAAACGACGTTTCCAGAGAGTTCGAACTCGCCAAAGACGTCAACAGCACACTTATGTGTAATAGGTGTCGGTATTTATGAAAATTAATAAATTGGGTATGTCTATATGGACTATGAGTATGACAAGTGAACTAATTTTTTAATCTCACAAGTAAATGTAGATCAAATTCCCCTTACAAAAAAGGAAAAAAATGTAGATCAAATTCATATTCTAAGGATGCATTTGGTTGAATGAATTTTTGAAAAACTCATCCAAATCATCTCCAATCTCTCCGGTGTTAATTTAACTCTCGTATCAAACACTTATATTTCTATCATTTGCATTTTCACATTCACGAAACAAACCTCGCAACTAACTTGGTCAAAGGTATTGCCTTGAATGGGAGATGTCCCGATCAAACTATTAGAAATATATTAGAAATTCTGATGGGGATAACTAGTTTGTCAGTCAGTAAAAGATGTCCAGATCAAATTATTAGAAATTCATTAGAAATTATGTCCGTTAGTAAACTGGGAGGCAAAAATACACATAAGTCTAACAGATCCAGCACATAGCACCAGTGATATTCAATCATAAAATTAATTGGCAAATTGTGAAGTAATCCACCAAACTTATACACTGAATATTCCCCACTTCATTTTTCGATATGAGATTAAGTGGGTGGGGCTCTAGATTTAGTTTCTATGTGCTAGACAGGGATTATGGTTTTTTGTAAATTGTTCTATTATTATTTTTAATTTCTATCATAAACTTTTGAATTATCAAACCACGAAATTTTTACATAAACAAGAAGATCCATCTCCATTTTCTCCATTTCTCCATCTCCGCTGTTACAAATCAAGACAACAAAAACCATTTGTGCTAATTTGTTCATTTCAACAGCATGAAATATTGTTTATGCTTTACATCAGTCAACTCGAACTATAAACATTCATGATGAACTGAATGAATCAGAAAGTGACACGTTAATTTGAATTAAGAGAGCGACGCGTTTGATTTAGCGAGAAGATCAGCTGGAAAAGGACACACAATTGTCAAACAGAATGCTGAGTCCTGAAGCAGGTGCATAAAAGATGAAGGTCCCCAGATCACACAAATGGCGGGGTTTCTGCAAAATCATAAAGCAAAACGGGCGCCAAAGTGGTGCATGCATGGATGAATGGCATTGCTGAAACAAGCACAGTAGCAGAAACTTAAAAGCATGACCTAATACAATAAATTTTGCCTCTTTTTTGAACCTTTTTGTCATGGGAAATTAACAAAGGGAGGAAGAGGAATGAATAGAAAGCAGCAAAGCATTCAAGTCTCCTTCTGACTTCCCTGCAAAATGTGAATTCAATGCCTTCATCTCTTTCGCTGTTTAAGAAAAGAGAAAAGAAAACAAGAAGAGCCCACGCTAACGTCCGTAACGAATTAATAACAATCCATACAAAACAATAGTGTATAACTGTTTTTTTTTTCTTTCTTGAACAAACTTGAGTTTTGAATTTGTGTTGATAAATGAATCTTTTATTGATATCATTTTTCTGTTTATGGAAAGGTTGATATTTCATGATTAATGTACGTATGACGTAATTAAATTAGTTTAGTTATATTTAGTTTCGTTTACATAGTAGTAGAGATTGTATATCCAGTGACGTAATTAGAAATTTATTTTATCGTGGATTCAAATGGCTAAAAAGATTTAGGGTAGGTTCGGTTTAGATCGGAAAATCTCAATTCTCACCGGAAAACATACCGAAAGATTTCAGAGAAGCCTTTCATTAAATCTATATTTAGCTTAGTGTTTGTTGATATATACCGTATAAACATCTACTGCGAGTTAGTATAGGGTCTCGCTAAATGGTCAGCGAGACGGGGTCTGGGCCTTGGGGGTCCGGGGATGTCTCGATATGTGTTACCACTTTATTTCGGTGTTGATCAATTGGGTCGAAATTAAGTGTATTTTCGAACGCAGTACCTAGGGTTTAGTAAAGAGTTTTTATAAGATTTTTCTCTTGTTGTAACATATTCATTCTATTTTTTTGGGCATTAGACGATAAGAACAACTGTAATCTGAATAACTATCTAGTGCAATCTGTTTCCTTCCCGTAGATGTAGCCAATCATTGGTGAATCACGTTAATTTTCTGAGTTCCCGTTTTCCCTCTTTACATTTGTTTGTTATCTTCTCATATTCCCCACAACAACTGTGTTCTTATTTTTCTCTTTATGTTTATTTATTGTTTTCTCATATTCTGCACAACCATATTTGATTAAAACATGAGTAACATTAAGAAAAAACTATTACAAAAAGTCTTTATGTACAGGGATAGCTGTAAAGGTGAGGCTTAGAGGTCCTGAAAATTGGGTTTGGGAAATGTTTGACTGAGATGTTAGGGAGTCAGGGGGTGAATTAATGATATGGGAACAAAACATGGCATCTTCTTCATCTTTCTTCTCGATCTTCTGTGTTTTTTATGTCATTACATTTACATTAGCAGAAAAGAATTCCTTGCTTTTCCTCTACGTTTACACAATTGCTTCACCAATATCATTACTGAATCATTATGTTTTTTTAGGCCTGCATCTACATGTGCATGGAATTCATCAATATATATGAACAACTACCAAGGGAGTAGGTCTACTTTTCAGTTGAGTCTCTTCTCTGGTGGTCTACAAATTTGTATTTATAAATTTTGCCGGATTTGCCCAAACAAGACCCTTTTTTGATGAAATGATTTGTTTGTTAAGCTAAACACTATATAATTATGATGAGAACTGAAACAGTTTTCATTGTTTAATAATTTTCACTAACAATGGAAGTAAATTTCATAATTTAAAAGAGCAAATGCATCGTATGGAACATTTATTGTTACAAGTAGTGGAAATGAAGTCAACGCATTTGCATTAGTGCATGCAAAACCGTGATATTCACGACGGTTATATGAAGGCGAATGCGCTTGTTGAACTCACCATATGGAGGGTTGAAAAATGTCGTCAAAGACTTTCGCATTGCACTGTTTTCAGATTTTCCTAAGGTTCTCCGTTTATGTCATTATCATCACAGTCTCAAAAACCAATTATTGAAATGCCTTTGGGATATATATCAGCCTTTGAGACTTTTTGGGGTTGATAAGGAAATTGCGTGTTTTTGTAGGTATTATAATTATGGGTTTCAATTATCTGTAGACACTGTGGATGTGTCTAAAGAGATTGTTTTTCATATTATGTGTTAACATAATATGATAGTATTGATATATGCTCCATTCATGTAGAAGATAATTTTCCAAATTGTTTCATATCCTTTTTTGAAAAATAATTATGATGCTAACAGCTTCCAATCCCGGTCCCGATACGAGATGGGTCTCCGATCCGGATGAGGCTTTGTCCGTGCTCCGCGCACTCTCACCTAAAAACCTGCAAAACAACGCTCCGGAGTATCCCGAGAATAGCTACTCCGGCGTGATGATGAAAGAGGGGTTTTTGAATAGGATAGAGAATAAGGATATATTGAGAGAGTTTAATCTGATAGAACATGCCTTTCTCCATAAGTCCAAAACTGTATTTATAGGTATGAGTGGTCAGCCTCTAGCCCAGAGGCAGTGGTCCTGTCCTTTTGTTCTTATCCGGAGACAGGTCATATTCATGTCCCCTTTGTCCCCTAATAACGCCATTCTAGCTGACGTCATATGGACCAGACTACTCTCTGGGCCGGAGCCTAAATATGGGCTCTGGCCCATATCACCACTAGCCCCCCGAGACATGGGATCCGTCCGGAGGTCTCATTCAGAGGAAGGGTCCCGTGTCTCATCACGTCTAGTCTAGTCGTTGGGATCCGCCCGGAGGCATGCGATCCGACCTGGATTTCTGTTCCTGGGTTGTGCGCTACGCGTGAGAACACTCGCTTGGCGCTTGGGTTTCCTGCGCGCGTGTTCGTAGGCGCATTTATGAGGCGTGCTGCACTGCATAAATGAGCTGTCTATTCGAGAAATTCACCTTTTTACCTTTTTTCAAAATGGCAATCATGTCGCCTTGGGACTCGGTCCCCCTTTTCTTGCTTTTCTAACTTCTCTTCTATAAATACTGAACTATTCCCATCACTTTCACTTTTCACTCTTCTGCTCTTTCTCTTTCGTTTTCCTTCATTTTCCTCTCTGCGTTCTCTTTTCTCATTAACTTCCTCGCATATCATGGCTCATGAGAATGAAGAGAATAAGCAGGTTGTCAACTGGTCCGGCGGGGAAGTCCAGGTAGGTCTCAATCCGGAGCCTGAGGTTGATGATCCCTCCGAGGGTGATGACGTCGATATCACTCCGGCAGTAAGGGAGCTGGTTGAGGCGATGGTAGTTTCGGTCGCCATTGATGCTGGACTGAGCTCGTTTGCGGGTGACGTTACCACTGTTGCAGCTATTCCCCGGAGCCATTTCCTTTATGGGATAACTTTCCCTCTTTCTCCCCTCTATTCCGCCATCTTTCATCATTTCAGCATCTCTCCGGCCCAATTACAACCTAACGGAGTCGCCGTCTTTAGATCTGTTCCGGGCCTTCTATCACTTGGAAGGTACTAAGGATGAAGGGATTTTTACCTTTCAGAGACGGAAGGGGATAAAGGATTGTTGCAAGGGTAGGCGCGACAGCTACTCCAACTGGCAGAAGTGTTACTTCACCTTTGACACCGAAAAATATCCGTGTCCCAGCTGGGGTCATGCTGCCAAGAAGGAAGAGAAGGCGGTGTTCAGTCCGGAGGGACAAGAGGAGAACATCGCGAAGCTGGTCGCCAATCAGATTGACTTGGACCCCTTTTGGAAAGGGAAGTATGTTTTCCCTTTGAGGGCATACGAGCCGGAAGTGTTCACTAAGTGTCGTTTTTATGTCGTTTTTAAGGAGCCGTAAGTTGTTTGATTTATTTTATACCTTCCTTTGCTTTTCCTTCCTTTTCTTGCTTTTTCTTATCCGTTTCGGATGTTTTCAGTATATCCTGAGATAGAGAACGGTGTTGATCCGGCCGGACAACAGCTCAAGGTAACCAAGGCAGACAACCCACCAACCGGTTTGGTAACCGGCATGAAAATACCGCCAGAGAAGAGGAAGCGTTCTCTTGAGGATAAATCCAACAAGGAGAAGGAAGTCGCCGCTAAGAGGGCGAAGGAAGCCGCGGCCAAGAGGGCGGATGAGATTGCGGCCAAGAGGATGGAAGAAGCTACCGCCAATACCACCGCAAATTCGGCCAGAAATAGGGCCGCCCTTCTCCAAGTTCAAGTCCCGTCATCTTCCGAGGAGGAGGGAGAAGAGTCTTCTCGGTCACGTAAGCGCTCGAAGCTCAGGATACCCAACACGCCTCGGATTCCGGAGCGAAGCGAACAGTCCCGCGCTGGTGATCATCATGGGGGGGGGGGGGGGAAGAAGCAGGACCCGAATGATAAAGCGCACAAAGAGACCACCCAAAGCAGCGGTCGGAGCGAGACTGGCAGGGTAAGCTAAACTTTTTACTTTCCGGTTCGGTTTTTATATTTTGTTTGAATTCCATATTTTCTTTCCTTAGGATTTTGCTGCTTATCTGGTCGCCTATCCTGGGGTCTCCGAAGCCATCAACAAGGCCTACCACGTCTAGCAGACGAGGCTTGCTCAAAAACTGAGCTCACTCGAGCGGACCAATGGGAACCTCCGCCGCGAACTTGAGGCGTCGGAGATCTGAGCGGCCGAGGCGGATGCCCGGATCAAGGAACTGGAGAGCTTGGTTTCTCCGTCCGCTCAGCGAGAATTGTGTGTCGCCTTCACCAACAAAGTTCTCCGGAGCCAGGCTTTCGAGTGCAGTCTGACAGAACTCCTCCGTTCCTCCAACCAGATCTCCGCTCATCAAGTCTATCAGAGCATGAGGGGTTGGGTCCCGGAACCTAAAAGGGGTCGGTTCGCAAAGTGCTACTACAAACCGAAAGCCGCCAAGCAATACAATTTTGACGTGGATCAATTCTACCGAGGCGGAGTCGAGAAGATGAATCCCTCCGTGCTGGAGATTTTCGAGGAGGATGCCGAAAAGAGTCCGAAGCTGGTGTCGGCTGAGGCCATCCGTGCCTATGGCGAGGGATTGGTGGACCTGAGTGTTGTTGTGCCCCCACCTGAAGAGAGCACTGATCCTGAATCGCCCGTCAAGCCCAAGTATCTTGAAGTTTTGAAGATGTTTCCCTCCGTGGACGAAGATACTGATGAGGGTGACGGTGGCGGGGATGAGGGTGGTCGTCAAGCCGGTGGCACGGACAGCGAGGAGACGGATGTAGAATAACTTCTTAACTTTTATTTGCAGTTCGTTTTATTTTTGTAGTTGCCTCCGTCCCACTAGTTCTGATCTTGTTCTGTTTAGTGTAGGAAGGATGGTAGCGACGACTCGCATGGGGATGACAACCCTCCGAACGATGTAATCTTCTTTTATCTATAAAACGAACCTTTTCTTACTTCCATTGCTTGTTATTTTTATTTACATGTTTCCTTGTCTGCAGCCCAAAGGTCCTAATCTGGTGCTCCGAAACGGAGGTGCGGGCGACTGTTATTCACCCGTTAGTTCCCAATCGACGAGCCCTCCGTGCTCTAGATGCGCGGAGTTAGAGGCGGAGCTGTCCGGATGGACGATGGAAGGGGAACGGACTCGTGAGCTTCTCGTTCGTTCCGGAATGGAGTCTCTGATGGAAGAGTTCCAAGATGTCCCATCTTTGGCTGCTTGCCTTAGTGACATATCTGAAGAGTTCGGTACCTTGTCTCAATGTCGGGATTTCGCTCGAGAGCGGATTCGTGCCACCCTTGATGCGGATGAGACAATCTCCATGTTGCAAGCGGAGCATGAGGACTACAAAGCTAAGCTGAAAACCGAGCTAGACTTGGTTTGGTCTGTGCTGCCCTTTTATAGTGATAAGTTGAAGTGGCTGGCTAGCCGGACGGATTTTCAGCGAGATTACCTGAAGCTGGAGGAAGAGAATCGCGAGCTTGCCGGCCGGGTGATGGTCCTCCGAGATGATCTGATGACTCTGCAACTGTCGTACCACTGTCGTACCAACTAACCGGATTGCGCCTCGGACTCGTCGCTCCGACCATATACCGCAACTTTCCTTGCGATGTGAGCGCGTTGATTGTCCGGATGTTCAAGCTAGGGTGGAATGACCGGGATTCTCAATACCGTCCTGCCGTCGAATGGTGGAAACGGATGCATGCCGGTAGCTCTCTCCCTCCGTCGCTGACTCTCATTCCGAGTCACGTGGTGGTGGATTTTACCTTCGAGAGATATGCAGGCATCCAGGTTTCCGTCGATCCGGAAGAGTCCGCTCGTTGCGTGGAGCGGCTTCGCCAGGATGCTTCCATCATCCGTCCCTTTATCATTAGGGAGTTGGCCGAACTGGCGAGGCGGCGTTAGGCTCGTATCCGGGGACGGGGTCTTGGCAGAGGGAGGAGGGGAATAGGAAGGGAGCTCAAAGACGCCCGTCGTGGGAATGGTCGGAGCCTCAACTGCGTTCTTAATAGAATAGCAAAGGGGAGAGGTGCTCAACAGGTGGCGAGGGGAAGGGGCGCTCAGCCGATGGCAAGGGGAAGGGGTGCTCAGCCGGCGCGTCGTCCCCAGGTTCCCGTCCGGATTCGCTCTCCTTCGCGGTATCTGAGCCAAAATCCCTTCCGTCAGTCGAGGGCCGGTCCTCATGTTAAGGGCAAAGGAAAGGCTAAAGTCACAAGGGAGACAGTGCAGTCCTCCGACTCTGACTCCGATGGGATATTTGGGTCCGATCCGGATGCAGCCGGTCCATCAGAGCTTCCGCCCATTCCTCCATTTCCGTACCGGGGCTCGGTGGGTCAGACCAGTGGTGCCGAAGTCCACGATCTCGACGATGATGTTCCGGAGCGGGCTCCTTCTACCGGAATTCGGGATGGGGCCCAAGATCCAAGACCTCCTTCTCCGGAGAATGGTGCTATGATACCTTCTCCGGAGCCTCCTACTCCGGAACCCACCTCTCCTCCTATCAAATAGAACATAGATTGGCCCAAATAGATAGGTTTCATTGTTATTTGGTATCTGAGTCCATCCGGACGTATCAGATTGTATAACTGTATGTGTTGTATTTATATACCAGTCCATTCGGACTTAATTTATCTTGGTGTGCCATTTATTCAAATGCGTTTTCTTTTCTGTCAAGATTTAGCTTATTCAAGCGTTTTTTCTTGCTGTTTGATCAAACTGTTTTGCCCTTTTTGTCCTGCTTGCCCCCATTAGTTTATTCAAACGATTCGGAGGGTTTTCCTAATCTTTGCCTTTGCTCACTCCGTCCGTTTGTTCAAACGATCCGGAGGATGGTAATTATGCAGAATTAAAAAATGGACAAGTATAAAATTCGACAATTCTTCCTTCATTAAAATAAGTGGACTCCGGCCAGACATACCCTTTGTCTAATGCAGCCGGAGCCAAGTACATAGAAAATAAAACGGAACGGAAACCTAGGCTCAATCCTAGCCAGAGGACCCGAAACTACATACTTTTGTTGAAAAAACAAGCTAGAAAAGGAACTATATCGGAAAGCATACCTACTCAGGATGCTCCGTAAAACCTTCACAGGTTGGTGATGTTCCACCTTCTGGGGACTGCACGCCCGGACTGATCCGCCAGCTCATAGCTCCCGCCCGGAAATGAAGCTGTGACTCGGTATGGGCCTTCCCAGTTTGGTGCCAGCTTGCCAGTGGCCTCCTGCAGACTTTTATCGTTCCTCCTCATCACCCAATCCCCGGGGACGAATGATTCCTTCCTAACGCGTTTATCATGATAGCGCTTCATCCGTTCCTTCACCTTGGCCTCGTGCAGCGCCGCTTGTTCTCGTTTTTCCTCCAAAAGGTCCAAGTCCAGCAGCCTGCTTGATCCGAGCGGAGAGCTTCGTCCGGCTTGGTCCTCGTCCCAAGTGAGGGTCCGGAGGCTGGGACTCCCACTTCAGCTAGTATGACTGCCTCCGCTCCGTACACCAGACTGTATGGTGACTCGCCCGTGGCGGACCCTTCGGTTGTCCTGTATGCCCAAAGAACACTTGGCAGCTCGTTGACCCAGTTTCCTCGTGCTCCCTGCAGACGGGTTTTCAGTCCGTTCACCACTGTCCGGTTCGTAACTTCCACTTGGCCGTTGGCCTGCGGATGGTAGACGGAGGTAAGCCGCTGCGTAATTCCATACTCTTTACACCAGGAACGAAACGGGTCGTTTTCAAACTGGGCTCCGTTATCCGTGACAATGTACTTGGGGATTCCGTAACGGCAGATGATGTTCTTCCAACAAAATTTGACGCAAGTGTTGCCACGGATGTTTGTGAGGGGTTCCGCTTCCACCCATTTGCTGAAGTAATCGATTGCCACTATCAGGTACTTGAATCCTCCCGGAGCGGAGGGAAAAGGTCCCACCAGATCAATGCCCCATCTATCAAAAGGCCATGAACCGGTGATCCCGACCCTTTCTTCTTGCGGAACGTGTATGAGCGGAGCTAACCTCTGGCACTGTACACAGGAGCGGACGTATTTCTGCGCGTCTTCAAACAGGGTCGGTCAATAGTAACCCGTACACATTATCTTCTGGCTATGGTCCGAGCCCCCTGGTGACTGCCGTTCGGTCCCTCATGCATCTCCTTCACAATCCGATCTGCCTCATCCGAGTCCACGCACCTTAACCATGGTTGGAGATATCCCCGTCTGAGCAAGGTTCCGTCCACTATGGTATACCGCAGTGCTTTCTGTCGGATTCTCCGCGCCATTGCCTTATCCTTCGGAAGCTTTCCGTGCTGCAAATACTCAAAGAAGGGCACCATCCATGATTCCTTCGAAACCTCCACTGCTGCCACCTGAGGGACGTCGTAACTCCGGGCGGATAAGGTCTCCATCATCAAGTTGCTTTCCGGGTCCGGCCTGATCTCGGAGGAAGCGAGTTTGCTTAAGGCGTCCGCCTTGTCGTTATCCTCGCGAGGGATTTGTGTCACGGTAATGCCACGGAACTTGGCCAATAACGGCTTAACCGCTTCAAGGTACTTCTGCAAGCTCCGTTCCTTCGCCTCGTACTCTCCATTCACTTGTTGGACAACTATCTGAGAGTCACTGTACACTTCGACGTCCGTGACCCCTATCTCCAACGCCAGCCGGAGTCCGGCTAGGAGCATTTCATATTCGGCCTCATTGTTTGTTGCACGGAAACCGAACTGAATGACATACTTGTATTCTGTTCCTTGTGGACAGGTGAGCAAGACTCCTGCCCCACCTCCATTTGCGTGAGAGGATCCGTCTACATGCAGTTTCCATCTTTCGGAGGGTGGTTCTGATCCGGACGGATCTCCCGAGGGTTCGGTCATTTCTACCAAGAAATCCGCTAAGGCTTGCCCTTTGATGGCCTTCCGGGGATGATACTTAATCTCATGTTCCCCGAGCTCCACTGCCCACTTCATCATCCGACCCGAGGCTTTTGGCTTCAGCATGATCTGTCTCAACGGATGATTCGTCAGAACCGTGATCGGATGACCTTGGAAATATGGTCGGAGGCACCGGGAGGCATGTACCAGTGCCAATATCAACCTCTCCAAAGCAGTGTACCTCGTTTCCGGACCTTGAATGGCCATGCTCACAAAGTAAACCGGACGTTGGACCTTACCATCCTCCCGGACCAAAGCGGAGCTTATAGCATGTTCCGTCGCTGCTATGTATAAAAAGAGCTCTTCTCCGGGCAGTGGTTTGGACAGGGTCAGAAGGCTTGCTAGGTGGGCTTTGAGGTCCCTGAACGCCTGATCGCATGCCTCCGTCCACTCAAACGGTTTAGCCCTGCGGAGTATGTTGAAAAAGGGGAGCTGCTTTTCAGCCCCCCGAGCGAGAAATCGGCTCAGAGCGGCCAGCGATCCGGTTAACTTTTGCACGTCCTTCACCCCCCTCGGAGGCGGCATCTCCATAAGGGCCGATATCTTTTCCGGATTGACGTCGATTCCACTAGCTGACACCATGTAGCCAAGAAACTTCCCTGCTCCAGCTCTAATGGTGCTCTTTCCGGGGCTGAGTTTGAGATTTGCCGTCCGGAGCACGTCGAACATCTCCCGGAGGTCGGACAGGAAAGACTCGTACGTCCAGCTCTTGACCACCATATCGTCCACATAAACCTCCAGGTTCCGCCCCATCTGGTTCCGGAAAAGCTTGTCCGCCATCTTTTGGTACGTTGCACCTGCGTTTTTCAATCCGAAAGACATTTTCCTGTAACAAAAAGTACCAAAGTCAGTAATAAAAGATGTTTTGGGACGGTCATCCTTGGCCATCGTAATCTGGTGATACCCTCGGTGCGCATCAAAGAATGCCAACACTTGGTAACCACTAATGGCTTCGACCAGCTGATCAATGGAGGGGAGCGGATAGCTATCTTTCGGACATCATTTGTTTAGGTCTGTGAAGTCAATACACATTCTCTAAGAGCCATCGTGCTTCTTCACCAGAACTGGGTTTGCTATCCACTCCGAGTAGGATATCTCCTCCACAATTCCGGCACTTAGCAATCTACCCACCTCCGCCCGGATTTCCTCCACGCGTTCCGGAGTGAGGGGTCTCTTCTTTTGCCGTATAGGTTTCAGTTCCGGAAAAACGTTGAGCTTGTGGACCGCGATCTCTTCCGGAACGCCAGTCAAGTCTTCCGTTCCCCAAGAAAACACATCCTCATATTCTGCCAATAGGCGTCGTAACTCTTCCTTCACATCATCCGACATGTTCTTCCCCATGCTGACTACTCCCTTCTGTCCGACCATCATGTTCTCCACTTCATAAGATGGTGCTTCTCCATGGATGGCTCCTACCAAGTCTGCTTTGGCTTTTCCCTTGTCTGAGGTGGACAGCTTGGATTGGCCCTCCCCGGACCGGGCATCCTTGATGGCGGTCAACATGCAACTCCGGGCGGTTTGCTGGTGCCCCCGGATGGGTGCGATACTGTTTTCGGTGGGGAACTTCATAATCAAGTGGAAAGGAGAACAGATGGCCCGTGCCTGCGACAGCCACGGTCTTCCAATGATCATGTTGTAAGGAGAAACTGCATCAATGACGGCGAAATTACACTCCACCGTTGCCCGCTTTGTCGGATTCTGAAAATCCGTCAGAGTGACTTTCAAAGAGATGACCCCGAGCGGATGGACGGTCCGCCCGGTGAACCCTGAAAGGGGGGTTTGACACGGTTTTAAATTTTGTCGCCCAATTCCGTGTTGATTGAAGCATTCCGCAAACATAATCTCCACACTACTACCATCATCTACGAACACTCGTTTGATCAGTACTCCTTCAACATCAGCTATTACCACCATCGGATCCGAATGGGGAACCTGGGGGGGTACTGGATCCTCATCCGAAAAGGTGATAGTCTCACTTGGCTTGAACCTCTTCTCTTGTATCTCACCCGGGGGCACGTATCTGCTTTTGGCCTTGATCGCTGTCATGGAGCAGAGTCCATCTCCGACTATTCCGTTTATCACATTGATCATCCGGGGCTGAGCCGGGGGTTGTGCTGGTGCGGCTTGTCTCGGTGCCGGGTTTGCCGGGTTAGCCTGCTCCCCCCTCGGGGGCGATTGTTCCTGCAATTCCTTTTCCGACCCTGTCCGGCTGCGGCGGCTGGGGCTTGTGCCGGCCGTCCTTCTCCCGCCACACAATCTCTTAACTGGCCTGCTCCGATGAACCTTTCATTATCCGAACGGAGCGCCCTACATCGCTCCGTGGTATGTCCGTGCGACTTTTGAAACTCGCACCACTTGTCCGCATTTGCTGGTGCCGGTACGCCAACAATAGGTTGCGGATCTGTGAACAGATCTCGGTGGACCGCGAAGATCTCCGTACGAGTTTTTGAGAGAGGGGTGTAGGTCGGACGAGCAACGGCCGCCGGTGCTGGTGCCGCTACCGTCGGTGCAGGTACGTGTCTTGATCGGTCCGGGCCGGAACCCGGGCAGCAGTGGTCTGGGTCCCCGTTACTGTGAGAGACCTTTGCTCGAAGAAGCCCACAGTTGTCATCCGGACTTGGTTGGCATCGTGCACCGTACAATGCATCTCCACTACCAACTGGAGGTGATAGTATGATGTAGGCATATTCTTCATTAGCTCGATGTAGAAAGTGTTGTCCCTCAGTCCGTTGACAAAGTTGTGGATGATGGCCTTCTCCTCCAAGTGTCGGTCCACTACCTTCATCGTCGCGGCTATGTACCGGGTGTAAAATTCCCAAATAGTCTCTGTTTCCAACTGCCTCATTGCCAAAACTGTGGCAAAGTTTACAAATATGTGTTTCATGGCGGAATAGCGCCGGACCAAAGCGGTGGCGAAATCCCAGAAATGTCGAAGCGTACCGTTCGGCAGACCCTTGAACCATGTCAAGGAGTTACCTCTTAGATACGAAGGCACCATTTTACACTGCAACTCCTCCGAAATGTCCCTAGCAATCATGATACTTGCATAAGTATGGACAAATTCTTCCGGATCTCCCTCTCCGTTGTAGGTTGGAAGTCCGTCCGGAGCCTTGGTTCCGGCTGGCCACTTGAAACTCAATACTTCTGGAACCCAAGGTGACTGAGGTCCGATCCCATTCCGTCCGATGAGGCGGTTCAACCGGTCTTCAATGGAATCCGGACAGAAAGGTGTTTGAAAACCGAAACCCCCGGGAAATCCTCCTCCGGCAGGTGGCATTCCAAACGTCATTTGCTGCTGACCTCCGGGCCCTCCGGCAGGTTGCATTCCAAACATCATTTGCTGTTGGCCTCCGGGTGCACCCATCCCGTACCCCTGCTGGGTTTGTGCTCCCCAGTAAGGTGGTGCATTTGGATTCAAACCAGCGGTCTGTTGTTGATGTCCGCCCGGAAATAGGTTCGGGTTTGGCATCCTTGGTTGCTCCGGAGGTGGCTTGTCCACTTCAACTCGCTGAGCTGCCTTCCACGCTTGGAACTGCTGGTACTCCGTCATGTTTGTCCTCGGGATATTGCCCCCAGGCCCGGAATCATGACGCTTACGCTCCTCCCTCCCGGCCTTCCGTCCTACTCGGTTCCTAGCCGATCGACTCTGAGCATCGTCATCCGTGTTGTAATCTTCCGGATCGTTCTCCTCCGGGTCATAATCCGCGGCGTCATCCGAGTCGGATCCCTCGGGATGACCCAAGTCTTGCGTTCCTTCGATGTTGTCAGTGTCCCCTTCTGACGACTCCTGGTCCCCAAACTGGTTCTGGTTCCGTGCCTCCCGCTCGGCCCGCAGTCGTTCCCTGTTCTCGCGCTGTATATCCGCCAGAGTCCGTTCGGGAACCGCCTTCTTTCCTTTCGCTTTCTCCGTTTCCAAGCACTGTCGTCGACGCTCCTCAGCCGCGGCCCTTGCCTCTGCTGCCGCCTGCTTGGCCTGGAGAATCCGTTCCTTTTCAGCCGCTATCTTTTGGGCTCTAACCGTAGCGGTTTTTCTAGTTTTTGGCCCTCCTCCCGCTTCCTCCTCTGCCGGGAGAGGGTTCTTTCTAGGCCGTCCGCGCGGCATGAACACAACTTATAACTGGAAATATTTAGGTCCCATCGGGCGTGCCAACTGATGCTACCAGCTTCCAGTCCCGGTCCGGATACGAGATGGGTCTCCTCCGGATGAGGCTTTGTCCGTGCTCCGCGCACTCTCACCTAAAGACCTGCAAAACAACGCCCCGGAGTATCCCGAGGATAACTACTCCGGCGTGATGATGAAAGAGGGGCCTTTGAATAGGAGAGAGAATAAAGATATATTGAGAGAGTTTAATCTGATAGAACATACCTTTCTCCATAAGTCCAAAGCTGTATTTATAGGTATGAGTGGTCAGCCTCTAGCCCAGAGGCAGTGGTCCTGTCCTTTTGTCCTTATCCGGAGACAGGTCATATTCATGTCCCCTTTGTCCCCGGATAACGCTATTCTAGCTGACGTCATATGGACCGGACTACTTTCTGGGCCGGAGCCTAAATATGGGCTCTGGCCCATATCACCAAATTACTTAATTAAATGTCATAATAACATACTTCTAAATTATAAACAGGACAAATTGTTATCATAAATGTAATCATAAAACATTTAACTAACATCCTTTTATGAAAGATTTATTTATGTGAGTTCATCACCTCTCCTTGCTTTTCGTCTTTTGAGAGAAAAGGAGAAACCCCCTAGTTCATTTTTCCGGTGGGGTTGCTGTGTCCTCTCCGGCAGCCCCTCCCACCCTAACCTTATAAAACTATCCAAACTACCCATCCCTATCCCCATACCGTAAACCTCTTTCCTCATATACCTATCTTCAGTCTCCGAACCATCCCCTCTCTCGAATTCGCAAGAGTCAGAAAAAGCAGATCGATTGGATCTGTGCCCACCGCGACGTCACCGTTCAGATCGTCGGAGAAGCGGGTCGCCACCGCGCGTCGCTGACAGCAGCAGGACGACTAGACCCAGTTCCTATCCAAGAGCGACCTCTCGGATCTGTTATGAGCAGGTTGGCCGGATTGGGCTTCAGGCCGGGTCGGATTTTTGGGGATTTTCAGGAGCGATCTGCTTGTTTGGCTCGATCGTCTCGGGCTCGTGTCGGCTTGTCGGCTCGGCTCGGCTCGGGTCGCTGTTTTGGGTCGGGTCTGTTTTTGGGCAGGTTTGGAGTTTTGACTGAGAAAATAGGATTTGGTCCGATTTGGCACCGTTGACCTCAGCCGGTACTTCACGCGCTGCCGCTGGTCCTCCTTGCGCCGCCTCAAGGCATACCAGCGTGTCCGTCACCGGTTGCTCCACACGGATGCTAACGCGCTACGCCAGAGTTCCACGTGCCTCGACGGATCTTATGAGCGCCGCGGTCAGGTTAGTCTGGTTATGTCTTTTATTGATGCCTTCCGATTGGACATGAATGTGGGTTGATTAATTCTTTTTTCTTTTTTACTTTTTCAAATTTATGTTTTATTAGAGTTTTTAGATTTTAAGAGATGGGTGATTGAAACTTTGGCTTTTTGCAAATTTGCTTTGACTAACTTATCGAGTATCCTTTCCCATTTGTTTGTCGCGTCTCTCTTTCTTTGGGAAAACCCTTTGGGTTTCGGTGTGTGCAGTCACAGTAGAGGAGAAATCCAAGTCGTGGTAATTTCTTTAATTTACTACCGGCGTCTCTGTGCATACACTCGTAGATTTGAGCATTTAGTGCAGACTTTTTTATTTCAAATTAAGGATATTACACCTGTCAAAGCAGTTTGATACTTTTGTATCGGTCTGTAGAAATCTTTCGATCCATCTCTTTTTTTAGGTAGCACTATCGAAGCAAATACTTGCTTTAGATATAGAGAAGGTTTAGAATTGTCATAATTTAAAAAACCTCTATGTAATCTTACAAATTGCCTCTCAAAGAGGAGATCATTGTATTTTATTTTATGTCTATTTTATGGTTTGGGGATGCCTAATATAATATCTCTCTACCAATGGTGGTTTGAAGAAAAAAAAATATTTTTGTGAATTCATAAAAAGATGGTGTGTGAGTAATAAATTTGTGTGAATTCATAAATTAAATGAAAAAGTATGTTTTAGGTGAAAGATGTTAAATATATATTTATAATAGCTCAATGAGCTTAATGTATTAGTACAAATCATATCATATGTCTAAAAAAACATTTAACTATAAATGCCACTATTATAATTATATTTCTGGAAGAAGAAAATGAGTTGTCGACTATGAAAGGTATCAATTAATTTAATTTGTTAAAATTTCTTATACATAAAAAAGTATATATAGTTTTGCATTGTATATGTGTTTGTAGTTGGGACGGAACGTATATTTTAAAATTAATTAATATAATATAATTGATAGTTACCAATATGTAACAAATTTCCTTTTTCTAAAGTAGAGGACTTATATATTTTAGGACATGTTGTCCCCGCCTATTTAGTCGTAACTGAACTAAACTGAATAAAAGACTTTATTGAAATAAAAATTAATGTAATGAAAATAATAACATATGGACTAGATTAAGTTGAAATTTATCAAATCATACTTCAAAAAAATAAATTGAACTAAAGTGACAAACTTTAGAACTTAATTAACAAATGCGAGGAAATAAATTCGAAAAAAAAGCTTTCATTTATAAATGAATTTCATTTAAGATAAATTTTGAGATGATTTTGTACTATCAGCTGATTACTTTATTTTAGACAATTCAGGATGTATTTTGAGATGCAATCAGGGTCGGCCCAAACCCTGTGTCAACCGTGCGACCGAATTTATGGCATTTGTAATTTTTGTGTGTGTGGCGAATGAAGTGATGAATAACAGGTTCGTCGGAGTAACCAGGGGGGTTGACCTGATGATCATCAATCAAAGAAGAAGATGATGAAGATGATTCAATTCCACGCATTTCTATTCCCAGTTTAAATTAAAACTCAATCCCAATATTCAACACATCTTCTGTTGCCGGCGGCCAAGGTCAAATCGTTGGAGGAACTATCATCGGCCCGCTCGAGGACGAGGAGTCAAAACCGATGCATACGGGCTCTCCGAGAAGCTGTGGGATTCAGCAACAGCCGTCTTAGCAGCAGCTCATAGGGTGCAGATCCAAACGCCAACTTGTTTCATGGATGAGAGCGGTGTGAATTTGCCAACCAGATTCCGTCGGAGGCTTAATGGGCAACCGGACGTCCACCGTTCTAATATGCAGAAGCTGAAAAAGACGGGTCAGATTTCAAGTGTATGTGATTTGATTTGGGTCGCAGATACATTTCGTAGTTTTTCCAAACAAGTTCTGAGTAAGCATTTTGTCGTTAGAACAATCGCGAACCATTCGTTCCTAATTTTTAAGCGCAACTATGATTTTATTCATCACGCACAGAACACAAAGATGGCAAAGAAGAAGAATATGGTTGTAACCAATAGGGGGAAATCATGTATTATATATGTATAGGTGCATGAAATTATTCTGTGCATATTTTGTTCTTAATTTATGAACACAAAAAAAAGGTATTGTTTTTGTTATCAATCAACTTGAGGATGTATCCTGAGTTGAATAATTTACTTTAATTTATTTAATATGCTTAATTATTCATTTTTTGTTGTGCTTTTTTTATGCACAAAACTCACACTATAATTTTGTACCCTTAAAATGCTTTCTCAACACATGCGAAAAGGTACCTAAAAAGAAATGCAAAAAAAACTTAAATGTATCATTTACTTAGGCATTTGTATTTTCTTACTATCCTTGTATTTTAATTTGATTACCATGCATTATGAATTTTTTAAATTTGGAAACATGTATTTCTAGGTGTGCTCCATATGTGCAATACTTGCACAATATTTGTGCGCACATTACTGGCAAATCATATGCAATCAAGAATATTTTTGCTTTCACATTCATAAACAAGCCCATAGATACTTTTCTATCTTGGTTTTATCAATATGTGTGCATTAATTTGGTCTTGCAAATAGGAAATCGGTAATATTACAGGTTGAAGGAGGAATCAGAGATAAAACTCGGGCCTTTGGAGGAGAGACTTAGGATACCGAGAAAAGATAATGTTCGATGTCACGTTCAGGAATGGAAGAATTTATTGGCTAAGAAAAAAGAAGACATTGAAGAGCTGGATTTGTTTACTTGAGAGGGTTTTGGGGATTTTTGTCAACAAGGAGATTTGCACTTAAATCCTTTATTTTTGGTTTGTTTTAGTTCCTTGCATTAAGTTGTTTTACGGTATTCAATCTACCTTCTTGTGTTTTCTTCCTATATTTTGGAATTCACAGTTATTCTCATAATAATAATTTGTACAATTGATGATTGACACTCACGAGAATAAAAGCAGTTCTTAAATTATGTTTTGTTACCGTAAAAGTTATATGTTACGTTAATTTGTTAGATCACGGTTCTAATTTATTATTTCCAGCACGCACTGCACAACACTAATCATCACGCACGTCACAAAAATTTTAGTACAAAATCAAGTGGAGCTACAAAATTAATTTTAAAGCATTAAAAACATTTTATATTATAAAATTTTAAAATGAAGTGTGCATTTAATTTATTTACACATTTCTATCTGTAAATCTTAACTCATTTATCTTCAAAATTGAATTCAACAATGTTTTTCCCGTTTTTAACCCATTTTATTAACTCACGCCTTTCCTAGTCAGATGTAGAAGCCAAACGGTTAGATCGACTCTTCCCTACTTGTCTAGCATAATCATGTGGTGCCTATGGTTTTGACGCATGGAGATGGTGTAGATAAGTGTATTTATCAATTTTGATCCCAATCTGGACTTGCATTGGTGGATTGACGTTAGCTAAACTGAGACGCTGATGTGGCTCCACAATCGACAAAGAAGAAAGCATTAGTTATTCGAAGGGGATGAGTGCAACGGTTTGGTATTTCAAAAGGGTGGTTTAGAAGATTGCAATTCGATCGGAAGAGGTTAACAGTGATATCAGTAACCATCCAAATTGTGAAAAAAAAGGATTTATATCACATAGAATCTTCACTAGTTAACAAAAAATATATGTATTTTTCTTTTTTCTTAAAAAATTGAATTGTCGACAGAGATAGGGATGTTATTAATCAAGCCTCTGAACCTGAAAACATTTATCCTAATAGAGTCGAATTGAATAAGATTTCTCCAAAAAGGAGTCAAAATGAGTGAGATTACAGAGAGGTTTCTAATCAACTGTCTCTTAAACCTGCAACTATGTGAGCACTAAATGCCACAAATAGCATATCGGAAACCTACTAAAAGGAAATGAGGTATAAAATTAAGATGTTGGTCTAGACACGCACTTCCAACTAGTTCGAGTCACACTAGTTGATTACTATCTAACTATGATATTGAACGATACCTTAAATACCGCCTTCATTTCCTAACCTATTTCATTAAACATTACTTGAATTACCCCCTCATGGCCAGTAAGAGACCATCTAGGTTATTTTCATCAAGACATCCATATGTTTTCTATCACAAACTAAAATGTTTAATCTAATAATTATCCAACCCATGTGGTCTATAAATCAGATGAAAATGATAGAATAATTTAAAGGTAAGCGGTAAAACTACCACCGAGCTTGGATTTCTCTTGTCCAACGCATAAATTGGATCGAAAGCCAAACTAGTTTCACCAAACATAAGATCCAAAACTATTCATGAAAAGTGAATTTTAGTTTGGAAAGATTATGTTCCCTTTTCCTTTTAGTTTTAGAATATAATTGGGACATATTATTTCCTACTAGTATAATGCTCGTGCCGATGCACGAATATTTATTTTAAAATATCATATGCATATATTAATTAATAATAATAATTTAATTCATGAAAAATTACATACGAATGTGCATGACATTTTAATTCCTCACTAATGATATATCTCCAATATACCAAATATATTACCTACCATGTCATTATATTAAATTGATTGAATTCTTCCGATATAGGTCTAAATATTCAAAATGTTCACAATGTGAGAATGTTAATACAAACAAAATTGATAATTAATACATTTTACTGGATGAAAGACAATTATAGCTATTTATGGTGACGAATATGATTAATTATGCAATTTGTCGTAATAAATATAATAAAGAGACAATTATGATGATTTTTGGTGATCATGAAAGAAAAATCAGCTAACCTTTTTAATTGAAAAATAAATTGAGGTAAGCTTAATCAACTTGAATTGAAATGACTTGTTAAAATATCTGTAATAATTGATGCTTAGTAACAGAATGTTGATTAACTTGGCAACAAAGCTGTGTCGTAGAACATAAATTGGAAACATATGAAAACTGAGAAGCAAAAAAGGTAAAAGAATTCCAGAAAAATGTAACATACCTTTTAAGCTGTTAACTAATTTAGAACATAACAAAATTTCGTCCGTAGCTTTAAAAAACCACAACTATTGTAAACAAGAAAACCAAGAGCTAATATGGAACAAATCATTACAATGAAAAAGAGAAGAAGGAACAACTAAACATGCAAAGTAAATGATAAAAACTCGTAAAAGAAATAATAAGGATACTCCGTCCTCATTTTGAAGATATTTTCTTATCAATAATATTGATACACCTTCGTCTTCATGCAGAAACATCTGGATCACATTTTGAAGAAAAAGATTTTTTCAGTATTTTGAGATATTTTGTAAATCATTCACATACTAAAAACAAACACACTAATTTAAGCAAGACATACATACATGAGGGATATTTTACCGGAATTTAGAGAACATAATTTATAGAGAGAGGACTAATGAAAAAGGTGTAGAGAATTTGGAAAGGTTTGCTGTGAAAACATATGAGTCCATAAATGTAGCAGCTTTATTAAGGAGTAATTGGAGTATATGGAATTTAAAATATAGATGTTTCACTTTATTCTGGAGAAATTTTGGGAAAGAGGAGCAGAAAACGATTTAGAGCAGATTTATTAAGGAGTAATTGGAGTAATTAGAGCATATTTGTTATGAAGCAGTTTATTAAAAAAAATAATGTATCAGTTTTTCACGTTTTCAGTGGAGAAATTTTAAGAAGGAGTGGAATAAAAAGATTTTAAAAAAATTCAAAAAGAGTTGACACATGTCAAATTGTAGTTGATTGTAAAAAATATTCAAAATGCTTAGAAAATGACACGTCAGCTTTTATTATCTTACTTTAAAGAGTACTATAGATCAAATTTTCAAAAAAAAAAGTACTATCGATTCAAAAATTTGTAAAAAGACACATCATCAAATTTTCTTTTGTTTTGAAGAGTACTATACTATACTACATAGATAATGACTATTTAAATAGATGTTTAATACGGTGAATTAAGCCACTTTTAATTCTTTCAACCATTTCTTCTTTATAAATAAACGTTTTTTTTAAAATTTAATGCATGATCATTGAGTGGAAGTTAAAGGTAAGATTATTAGTCTAACTAAAAGTAAATAATAATATTTGTAAAAGGGAAAATAAGATGCTGATGTGTCAATTCCTCATTAATCCTAAAAATAATTCAAAATTCTTAGAAAATTCTAATTCATTCTCTTTTAAAGTATACTAGTATAATTCCCGTGCCGATGCACGCATATGTGTTCTTTTATTATATACATATAAATTTATTAAAAATAATTATTATGAAGGTAAACATTTTGTGCAAGTATAAACGTTCTATAAACGTTCCACAATTTATATAATAATTATGTGTTAAATAGCGATAAAATAACTTGCATATGAAATGAAAAAATCCAAACAAACTCTGTTTGAGAAGGAATTCTCTAAAATAATAATTTAAAAAATTGCACTACTCATTATACGATTTTTCATGCCTCATAATTTTTAATAGTAATGACTTCTTTAGTATTTATATAAAAATATATAAGTACAGAAGTAAACCATAAATTAGTAATGATTTCTCTAATATCCATATCAGATTTTTTCATTTAGTAAATCGTAAATTTACAACATGGTATATAAAGATATTTTTCATCAAAATATATTCCTAGTGGTAGTTTAAATGCAATTACTCTTGCTACCCACTTCAAAGTTCAAAGTTCTAACAAAAAATAAAATAACTTTTTTTTATTAAAATGTGAATGTTTCCTTTTATATCTCTGGGGTTATGGTGTGCAGTTGCTTAGAGCAGAAGTATTACTCGTATACATTTGTGATACACACATTGCAATAATAACCAAGTTTAATAAGAACTCATGACTTGGAGTTAGAAGTGAGATAATTTAAAGTAAGACAAAACATGAAGTTTGCGTACAATTTGTACAAAAACCAAAACAATCAAAAACAATATTCAATCAAACTGCCATGTACAACATATGTAAACCTGCAATCTCTTCAGCTAAACATATATGATTTTTCTAAGTCTAGTCAAAACGGGAACATTTATGTCCAAACTTCTTTGCACTAAGAAAAAAGAAGACATTGAAGAGCTGGATTTGTTTACTTGAGAGGGTTTTGGGGATTTTTGTCAACAAGGAGATTTGCACTTAAATCCTTTATGTTTGGTTTGTTTTAGTTCCTTGCATTAAGTTGTTTTACGGTATTCAATCTACCTTCTTGTGTTTTTTTCCTATATTTTGAAATTCACAGTTATTCTCATAATAATAATTTGTAAATTTGATGATTGACACTCACGAGAATAAAAGCAGTTCTTAAATTATGTTTTGTTACCGTAAAAGTTGTATGTTACGTTAATTTGTTAGATCACGGTTCTAATTTATTATTTCCAGCACGCACTGCACAACACTAATCATCACGCACATCACAAAAATTTTAGTACAAAATCAAGTGGAGCTACAAAATTAATTTTAAAGCATTAAAAACATGTTATATTATAAAATTTTAAAATGAAGTGTGAATTTAATTTATTTACACATTTCTATCAGTAAATCTTAACTCATTTATCTTCAAAATTGAATTCAACTATGTTTTTCCCGTTTTTAACCCATTTTTGTAACTCACGCCTTTCCTAGTCAGATTTAGAAGCCGGACGGTTAGATCGACTCTTCCCTACTTGTCTAGCATAATCATGTGGTGCCTATGGTCTTGACGCATGGAGATGGTGTAGATAAGTGTATTTATCAATTTTGATCCCAATCTAGACTTGCATTGGTGGATTGACGTTAGCCAAACTGAGACGCTGATGTGGCTCCACAATCGACAAAGAATAAAGCATTAGTTGTTCTAAGGGGATGAGTGCAACGGTTTGGGATTTCAAAAGGGTGGTTTAGAAGATTGCAATTCGATCGGAAGAGGTTAACAATGATATCAGTAATCATCCAAATTGTGAAAAAAAAAAGGATTTATATCACATAGAATCTTCACTAGTTAACAAAAAATATATGTATTTTTCTTTTTTCTTAAAAAAATTGAATTGTCGACAGACATAGGGATGTTATTAATCAAGCCTCTGAACCTGAAAACATTTATCCTAATAGAGTCGAATTGAATAAGATTTCTCCAAAAAGGAGTCAAAATGAGTGAGGTTACAGAGAGGTTTCTAATCAACTGTCTCTTAAACCTGCAACTATGTGAGCACTAAATGCCACAAATAGCATATCGGAAACCTACTAAAAGGAAATGAGGTATAAAATTAAGATGTTGGTCTAGACAGACGCACTTCCAACTAGTTCGAGTCACACTAGTTGATTACTATCTAACTATGATATTGAACGATACCTTAAATACCGCCTTCATTTCCTAACCTATTTCATTAAACTTTACTTGAATCCATCCTCTTTTAAAGTATAGTATAGATTATAGATGTTTAATATCGTGAATTAAGTCACTTTTAATTCTTTCAACCATTTCTTCTTTATTAAAATTTTTTTAAAAAAAATTAATGCATGATCATTAAGTGCAAGTTAAAGGTAGGATTATTAGTCTAAATAAAAGTAAATAATAATATTTGTAAAAGGGAAAATAAGATGCTTATGTGTCAATTCCTCATTAATACAAAAAATAATTCAAAATTCTAAGAATATTCTAATTCATCCTCTTTTAAAGTATAGTATAGATTATAGATGTTTAATATGGTGAATTAAGTCACTTTTAATTCTTTCAACCATTTCTTCTTTATTATAAAACGGTTTTTAAAAATCAATGCATGATCATTAAGTGGAAGTTAAAGGTAGGATTATTAGTCTAACTAAAAGTAAATAATAATATTTGTAAAAGGGAAAATAAGATGCTGATGTGTCAATTCCTCATTAATCCAAAAAATAATTCAAAATTCTTAGAAAATTCTAATTCATCCTCTTTTAAAGTATAGTATAGATATAGATGTTTAATATGGTGAATTAAGCCACTTTTAATTCTTTCAACCATTTCTTCTTTATTAAAAAATGTTTTTTTAAAATCAATGCATGATCATTAAGTGGAAGTTAAAGGTAGGATTATTAGTCTAACTAAAAGTAAATAATAATATTTGTAAAAGGGAAAATAAGACGCTGATGTGTCAATTCCTCATTAATCCAAAAAATAATTCAAAATTCTTAGAAAATTCTAATTCATCCTCTTTTAATAATTCCCGTGCCCATGCACGGAATGTGTTTTTTTATTATATACATATAAATTTATTAAAAATAATTATTATGAAGGTAAACATTTTGTGCAAGTATAAACGTTCTATAAACGTTCCACAATTTATATAATAATTATGTGTTAAATAGGGATAAAATAACTTGCATATGAAATGAAAAAATCCAAACAACATGCAGCCTGATCCCTTCCTAGTTTTCACAAATGCTCTCTTCTCTATCCTACTTTCCCTTTCCCAACACACCCGACATCTACTGTTATTGACCGTTTGCCACCATTAACGGGCAAAAACGGCCACAATGACGCCGGAACCGCCGCCTAACCGCGGCGGAGCCACCCCCAATCTAAGCTTTCTAAAAGCCCTCACCGCAAAACCAACCCCTCTCACCACTTCCTTACCATCCAACCCAGCAATTAGCCCCATTCCAGAGTATAAGGGAAAGATAGCTTGTATAATTTCGCCGGGGGAGGTTGCCGTCCTGTCGGAACATTATAGCAATGCACTGATCGGCAAGTTCTCAAGGCTGAAACCTTCGATGGATTTCCTCAACGAATCTTTCAAATCAGTTGGCTTTAAGGGCAGGTACCAATTAGGCTCAATTGATTACAGACATGTTCTGATAAGATTTGATGATGCTGAAGATCTGCAGAGATGTTGGATGAAATCTGTGTGGTCATTTAAAGGCTCTCTCATGAGAGTGTTTAAATGGACACCCAATTTCACACCAGATATTGAAACTTCTATAATGCCTATATGGATCACTCTGCACAACATTCCAATCTTTTGGTACAACACTGCAATGTTGGAATCAATAGGTAATAGAGTTGGGAGATTTATCAAAATGGATGCAGCCACCTCTAGTTTAACTAGGCCTTCAGCAGTTAAATTGTGTGTAGAAATTGATCTGTTGGCAAAATTGCATAACACAGTGACTCTTACAATTAATATGGAAGGAGATGTTGCTGATTTTGCTATAGAGTATGAAATGCTCCCTCTTTATTGTAGACACTGTAAGAAGCTAGGACATGAGGTGAATGAATGCAGAGTTTTAAATCCAGATCTGAGACCTCAACCTAGAAGAACACATCCACCCTTTAATCCAGCACAGCCTAAACCAGACAATGGTAAGAAAGCTGCAGCAGCTGCACCTGGCCCCTCAGGCATAGATAAAAGGCCTCAACACCCCACTCACCATATGAAGTATGTGCCTAAACAAGTGGAGACTGGATTGAACACTCAGCTGAAAGGAAAGGAACCTATGATTGACCTAACTCCACACCTCTCACCCTTTACTTCCCCCAAATCACAAACTCCACAACCTATTAGCCTTCCTACTCCTATACTCCTCTCTCAGTCTCCTATCCAGATTACCTCTGATGCTGAAGAAGTTCAAGAAATGCCAACTCAGGAATCTAACCTCTCTGAACATCAAGAGTCTGAAGCTGCTCAACAAAATGATGCATCAATGGAAAAAGAATCTCCCACTGGTTCCAAACAACTTTCACCTTCTCCAACCATAGGCAGTCATGCCAAGTCAGACCAAGAAAAAGAATGGAGTACTCCCAAAAAGCCAAGGAATTATGCTAAAGATGATATGCTTGTACACACAGGTAACCATTTTAATTCTTCACAGATTACAGTTCCTAACAGAGTTTCCTTCTATTCTCAGCCAAGACAGGCCAGTAACAGATTCCTTCCACTAATAATGGAGGAGGAAAGTCTCAGTGATCCTGCAACCAACAGAGATGAACTTCAACCCAAAGCAGACAGGCCCACTGGGAATCAAAATTTTGAGATTGAAGAGACACCTCCAGAGTCCTCTCACAGCAAAAATGCAGACAACTCAGCACACCAAGCAACTCAGGTAACTAACCTAACCTATGCAGATGTTGTATCTTCTACTGCTAATAACCCTCCTATTGTTTCTGATCAAAATACAGTACCATCTTATTTTGCTCAGGTCAATAAGATTGTTACTAGAACAGCAAGAGTATTAAAGCCCGTAAATGATTAATACAACCATAGGAATTAATACTCTTTTCTGGAATATTAGAGGGTGGAAACATCCATGCTAAGACTGTCTAGACTAATCTCCAACCATAAAATAGATATACTATGCATTATTGAGCCTCAGCATGATAATTCAGTATGTGAATCTTACAAAACTAAATTACACTTCCAAAATTGCATGTCTTCCAACCTGTGTAATATTTGGCTTATGTGGAACTGTCAAGTAGACATTTCTTTAATTTTAGACCATAACCAATTCCTACAAGTACAGGTTTCAATAAATGCACTAAATCAATCTACAGAGATTTTTTTTGTGCATGGATTGAGAACTAGGAAAGAAAGAGTGGAACTGTGGTCTGATTTTAAAAATTTATCTACCCCTGAAGCAATTTATATAGGGGATTTTAATGCCATGGCTTCCATTTCAGAGTACAAAGGTCATTCCAATACTAGTCTTAGAAGTATTAGGGAGTTTAGTGCTTTTATCGATAACATGCCTCTCTTTCCTGTACATACAGTAGGTAATTTATTTACATGGTCAAATGGTAGAATTAAGGAACAAGGCAGAAGGTTAACTGTTGAGAGATTGGATAGGGGACTGTGTACTCAAGATTGGAGTTTAAAATTTCCACAGTCCTCTATACAAGTGCTCAACAAAGACACCTCTGATCACTGTCCTCTTTTACTTAGAATAGGCAGTAGTGTTACCTCAGTTCCCAAGCCTTTCAGGTTCATAAATACCTGGTTTAAAAGGAAAAATTTCATGGAGGTAATTAATCTTCACTGGAATGACCAATCACAAGGCACTGGAATGTATAAATTCTTTCTCAAGCTTAAAAACCTCAAACCAGTCCTTAAACAATGGAATAGGGACTTTTTTGGTAATATAGATGAGAATGTAATAAAAGCTGAGGAAAAATTAAGGCTTCAAGAAATTGCTTTTGAGACTGATAGTTCAACTGATGAACTTGTCAAGCTCAAATGGGCTAAGGCTCTCTTAAAGAAATCACTAAAAGAGCAAAACAATTTCTGGAAATATAAAGCTAAGGTGAAATGGCTAAATGAGGGTGATGAAAATACCAAATTTTTTCATAACACTGTTATGGAGAAAAGAGGTAGACTGAGAATCACAAAAATAAAAAGTTCTCAGGGAGTGTGGTTGAATGATAATGTATAAATTGAAAATGAGGCAATTGCTTATTATCAAGATCTTCTTACTGACTCACCACACCCTGACCAACACCTTTTCACTTCCCATTTCCTGTCTCAGATACCCTCACTTATCTCACAGGCAGAAAATGATGACCTCATGAAGCCAATTTCATTACCTGAACTAAAGCAAATAGTTTTCAGCCTTAACAAGTCAAGCAGTCCAGGGCCTGATGGCTATACTGCCCAATTTTTTATTAAGGCATGGAACAGAATTTGCTTAGATTTTTAGAGGCATCAAATGATTTTTTAACTAGGTCTCATATCCATAGAGGTATTTCTAGTATATGGATAACTATCATCCCTAAAAAAGAAATACCTATCACTTTCAGTGACTACAGACCTATCAGTCTTTCTAATGTTACCAACAAATTTTTTTCTAAAATCATGATGGAAAGACTGAAACCTTTGATGCCCAAATTAATATCCTCTAACCAGTCAGCTTTTCTTCAAAATAGAGATATATCTGATAATGTCATCTATTTAAAAGAAATGGTTAGATTCGTCAATAGGAAGGCCAGAGAACCAAATTGTATCCTAAAACTGGACCTAATGAAAGCCTTTGATAGAGTTAACTGGCATTTTCTTACAAAAATTCTCCTGAAATTTGGTTTTAATATCAGATTTGTGGATTGTATTATGAAAAACTTGTCTGATGCTTGGTTCTCTATCCTTATAAATGGCAAACCTGTTGGCTACTTCCCAGCAACAAGAGGCATTAAACAGGGGGACCCACTGTCCCCCTTTCTGTTCAATATCTTTTCCGAAGCTTTTACCAGAAGCTTATCTTATATCTTCCATACTGGTAAAATGCAATATTTTCCCCTGCCAAAAAATGCCATCCCAATTTCTCACTTAAGCTATGCAGATGACACTGTGATTTATCTCAGTGCTTCTAGGCTTAACTTGATCAAAATGAAAGCCTTCTTAGTTAAATTTGAAGAAACTACTGGTCAAAAAATAAATTTTGAAAAAAGTGAATTCTTTTTAAGTTCAAAGGCCACTGAGAACAAACTAAGACAGGTTAAAAACATAATGGGCATGAAACAAGGTAATCTGCCATTTAAATATCTAGGAGTACAAATTTTTAGTGGAAAGTCCCTAAACATTCATTCTCAGACTATTGTTGAGATGATTAATAGGAAAACTTTGAACTGAAAAAACAAATGGCTTTCTGCAGGTGGAAAATTGGTTCTCATTCAGTCTTGCCTACAGTCCTTGCCTCAGCACATTTGGGCAGTGATGGAACCAACAAAACACATGATCAAGAAAATTGGTAGAAGACTGGCCATTTTTTTCTGGGGCAGCACAGAAACAGGTCCCAAAAAAGCCTGGAAAAAATGGAGTGCACTTTGCCAGGGTGTAACACAAAATGGAATTGGGATCAGGGATCTGACCACCACCCTTCAAGCTTACTCATGCAAGCTCTGGTGGAAATACCAGATAGCAAAAGCACCCTGGACTCACTTTGTGGCATCCCTGCCACCATCACTCAGAAAATCCTCAAATTGGAAAAGAATCTGCAGAATTGATTATTTTGCTGAGTCTAACACTAGAGTCCTACTTGGTGATGGCAGATGTAATTTCTGGGACTCCAACTGGACAAAACATGGTCCACTCAGACATTTCTATGAGCCTGATGAAATTGGCTCAGCATGTACTGTGGCTGACTTTGTGGACAAAAAATCTCTCTTGCTCCCACTCTTGTCTCAGTGGTGATATGGCTCTTGCCCATATCTAGGCTCCGGCCCAGAGAGTGGCCCGGTCCATATGACGTCAGCTAGAATGGCGCTATCCGGGGACAAGGGGACATGAATATGACCTGTCTCCGGGTGAGGACAAAAGGACAGGACCACTACCTCTGGGCTGGAGGCTGACCGCTCACAACTATAAATACAGCTTTGGACTTGTGGAGAAAGGTATGTTCTATCAGATAAAAACTCTCTCAATATATCCTTATTCTCTCTCCTATTTAAAGGCCCCTCTTTCATCATCACGCCGGAGTAGCTATCCTCGGGATACTCCGGGGCGTTGTTTTGCAGGTCTTTAGGTGAGAGCACGCGGAGCACGGACAAAGCCTCATCCGGGCCGGAGACTCGACATCGTTCGGACCGGGACTTGAAGCTGGTAGCATCAGTTGGCACGCCCAGTGGGACCTAAAAATTCCAGTTACAAGTTACGTTCATGCCGCCGCGCGGACGACCAAGAAAGAACCCTCTCCCGGCCGAGGAGGAAGCGGGAGGAGGGCCAAAAACCAGAAAAGCCGCTACAGTTAGAGCTCAGAAGGTGGCAGCCGAGAAGGAACGGGTTCTCCAAGCCAAACAGGCGGCAGCAGAGAAGAGGGCCGCTGCTGAGGAGCATCGGCGACAACGCCTAGCAACGGAGAAGGCGAAAGGGAAGAAGCCAGCTTCCGAACAGACTCTGGCTGATATACAGCGCGAGGCTAGGGAGCGACTGCGAGCGGCACGCGAGGCATGGAATCGGAATCAGTCTAGTGACCAGGCGTCGTCGGAAGGGGATGACAACCTGGAAGAAACGCCTGATCCGGATCACCCGGAGGGATCCGATTCGGAGGAAGCCGAGGATTATGAACCTGAGGAGTCTCCTGAAGGGTATAGCACGGAAGACGATGCTCAGAGCCGGTCGATTAGACCCCGAGTTGGGCGAAAGGCCGGACGGGAGGAGCGTAAGCGTCATGATTCCGGACTTGGAGGCAACATCCTGAGGACAAACATGACGGAGTATCAACAGTTCCAAGAGTGGAAGGCAGCTCAACGAGTTGAAGCGGACAAGCCGCCTCCGGATCAACCAAGGGCGCCAAACCTAAACCCATATCCGGGCGGACATCAACAGCAGACCGCTGGTTTGAATCCGAACGCACCACCTTACTGGGGAGCACAAACCCATCAGAGATACGGTACCCAGCAAGGCTATGGGATGGGTGCACCCGGAGGACAACAGCAGATGATGTTTGGGATGCAGCCTGCCGGAGGACCCGGGGGTCAGCAGCAGATGACGTTTGGGATGCCGCCTGCCGGAGGAGGATTTCCCGGAGGATTTGGTTTTCAAACACCTTTCTGTCCGGATTCCATTGAAGACCGTCTTAATCGCCTGATCGGACGGAATGGGATCGGGCCACAGTCACCTTGGGTTCCGGAGGTGTTGAGTTTCAAGTGGCCAGCTGGAACCAAGGCTCCGGACGGACTACCTACCTACAACGGAGAAGGTGATCCGGAGGAGTTCGTTCATACTTATGCAAGTATCATGATTGCTAGGGACATTCCGGAAGAGCTACAGTGTAAGATGGTGCCTTCATACCTACGAGGCAACTGCTTAACATGGTTCAAGGGTCTGCCGAACGGTACGCTCCGACATTTTTGGGATTTCGCCATTGCTCTGGTCCGGCGCTATTCCGCTATGAAGCACACATTTGTGAACCTCGCCACAGTCCTAGCAATGAGGCAGCTAGAGACGGAGACTACCTGGGAATTCTACACCCGGTACATAGCTGCGACGATGAAGGTGGTGGACCGGCACTTGCAGGAGAAGGCCATCATCCACAACTTCGTCAACGGACTGAGGGACAACGCCTTCTACATCGAGCTCATGAAGAATATGCCTACATCATACTATCACCTCCAGTTGGTAGTGGAGATGCATTGTACGGTGCACGACGCCAACCAAGTCCGGATGACAACTGTGGGCTTTTTCGAGCAAAGGTCTCTCACAGTGACGGGGACCCAAACCACTGCTGCACGGACTCCGGCCCGGACGGATCAAGTCAGACGAGTACCCGCCCCGGCGACAGCAGCACCAGCACCGGCAGCCGCTGCTCGTCCGACCTACACCACTCTCTCAAAGACCCGTACGGAGATCCTCGCGGTTCACCGAGGACTGTTTACGGATCCGCAACCCATTGTTGGCGTACCGGCACCAGCAAATGCGGACAAGTGGTTTGAGTTCCATAAGTCACACAGACATACCACAGAGGGATGCAGGGCGCTTCGTTCGGATATTGAAAGGTTAATCGGAGCAGGCCAGTTAAGAGATTGCGTGGCGGGAGAAGGACTCGGACGCCCGGCCCAAGCCCCGGCAGCTGCAGCCGGACAGGGTCGGAAAAGAAATAGGAACAATCGCCCCCGAGGGGGAAACCAAGCTAACCCGGCAAACCCGGCACAAAGACAGGCTGCGCCAGCACAACCCCCAGCTCAGCCCCGGATGATCAATGTGATAAACGGAATCGTCGGCGACGGACTCTGTTCTATGACGGCGATCAAGGCCAAAAGCAGATACGTGCCTCCGGGTGAGATACAAGAAAAGAGGTTCAAGCCAAGTGAGACTATCACCTTTTCGGATGAGGATCCGGTACCCCCGCAGGTTCCCCATTCGGATCCAATGGTGGTGATAGCAGATGTTGAAGGAGTACTGATCAAACGAGTGTTCGTAGATGACGGTAGCAGTGTGGAGATCATGTTCACGGAATGCTTTGATCAGCTCGGAATCGGACGACAAAACTTAAAACCGTGTCAGACCCCCCTTTCAGGGTTCACCGGACAGACCGTCCATCCGCTCGGAGTCATCCCTCTGAAAGTCACCCTGACGGATTTCTAGGACCCAACGAAGCGGGCCACGGTGGAGTGTAATTTCGCCGTCATCGATGCTGTTTCCCCTTACAACATGATCATTGGAAGACCGTGGCTGTCACAGGCACGGGCCATATGTTCGCCTTTCCACTTGATTATGAAGTTCCCCACGGAAAACGGTATCGCATCCGTCCGGGGCCACCAGCAAACCGCCCGGAGTTGCATGCTAACCGCCATCAAGGATGCCCGGTCCGGGGAGGGCCAACCCAAGCTGTCCGCCTCGGATAAGGGAAAAGCCAAAGCAGACTTGGTAGGAGCCATCCATGGAGAAGCACCGTCTTATGAAGTGGAGGATATGATGGTCGGACAGAAGGGGGTAGTCAGTGTGGGGAAGAACATGCCGGATGATGTTAAGATGGAGTTACGAAGCCTGTTGGCAGAATACGAGGATGTGTTTTCCTGGGGGACGGAGGACTTGACTGGCGTTCCGGAGGAGATCGCAGTCCACAAGCTCAATGTCTTTCCGGAGCTGAAACCGATCAAGCAGAAGAAGAGGCCCCTCGCCCCGGAACGCGTGGAGGAGATCCGGGCGGAGGTGGGTAGACTATTGAGTGCCGGAATCGTGGAGGAGATATCATACCCGGAGTGGATAGCAAACCCAGTTCTGGTGAAGAAGCACGATGGCTGTTGGAGAATGTGTATTGACTTCACAGACCTAAACAAATGCTGTCCGAAAGATAGCTATCCGCTCCCCTCCATCGATCAGCTGGTCGAGGCCATTACTGGTTACCAAGTGTTGGCATTCTTTGATGCGCACAGGGGGTATCACCAGATTACGATGGCCAAGGATGACCGTCCCAAGACATCTTTTATCACTGACTTTGGTAATTTTTGTTACAGGAAAATGCCTTTCGGACTGAAAAACGCAGGCGCGACGTACCAAAGGATGGCGGACAAGCTTTTTCGGAACCAGATGGGGCGGAACCTGGAGGTCTATGTTGATGATATGGTGATCAAGAGCCGGACATACGAGTCTTTCCTGTCCGACCTCCGGGAGATGTTCGACGTGCTCCGGACGGCGAACCTCAAGCTCAGCCCCGGAAAGAGCACCATCGGAGTTGGAGCAGGGAAGTTCCTTGGCTATATGGTGTCAGCTCGAGGAATCGATGTCAATCCGGAAAAAATATCAGCCCTTATGGAGATGCCCCCTCCGAAGGGGGTGAAGGACGTGCGAAAATTGACCGGATCGCTGGCCGCTTTGGGCCGATTTCTTGCTCGGGGGGCTGAGAAGCAGCTCCCGTTTTTTAACATACTCCGCAGGGCTAAGCCGTTCGAGTGGACGGAGGCATGCGACCAGGCATTCACGGATCTCAAGGCTCACCTAGCAAGCCTCCCCACCCTGTCCAAGCCATTGCCCGGAGAAGAACTTTTCCTATACATAGCGGCGACGGAGCACGCTATAAGCTCTGCTCTGGTCCGGGAAGATGGTAAGGTACAGCGTCCGGTTTACTTTGTGAGCAGGGCACTCCAGGGTCCGGAAACAAGGTATACCGCTTTGGAAAGATTGATATTGGCGTTGGTCCATGCTTCTCGGCGCCTCCGACCATATTTTCAAGGTCATCCGATCACGGTTCTGACGAATCATCCGTTGAGATAGATCATGCTGAAGCCGGAAGCCTCGGGACGGATGATGAAGTGGGCAGTTGAGCTTGGAGAGCACGAGATCAAGTATCATCCCCGGAAGGCTATTAAGGGGCAAGCCCTGGCGGACTTTTTGGTAGAGATGACCGAACCTTCAGGAGAGTCATCCGGATCGGAACCACCCTCCGACAAATGGAAGTTGCATGTGGACGGGTCGTCTCATGCTAATGGGGGCGGGGCTGGAGTCTTGCTTACCAGCCCACAAGGAATGGAGTACAGGTACGCTATCCAGTTCGCTTTCCGGGCAACAAATAACGAGGCAGAGTATGAGGCACTCCTGGCTGGACTCCGGCTGGCGTTAGAGATAGGGGTCACAGACGTCGAAGTATACAGCGACTCTCAGATAGTGGTTCAACAGGTGAACGGAGAGTATGAGGCGAAGGAACGGAGCTTGCAGAAGTACCTTGAGGCGGTTAAACCATTATTGGCCAAGTTCCGTGGCATTATCGTAACACAGATCCCTCGCGAGGACAACGGCAAGGCGGACGCCTTGAGCAAACTTGCCTCCTCTGAGATCAAGCCGGACGCGGAGAGCAACTTGATGATGGAGACCCTATCCGCCCGGAGTTATGACGTCCCGCTAGTGGCAGCAGTGGAGGTACAAAAGGAATCATGGATGGCCCCCTTCTTCGACTATTTGCAGCACGGAAAACTCCCGGAAGACAAAGCATTGGCACGGAAAATCCGGCAGAAAGCACCGCACTACACCATAGTGGATGGAACCCTGCTCAGACAAGGATATCTCCAACCGTGGTTAAGGTGCGTAGACTCGGACGAGGCAGCTCGGATTGTGAAGGAGATGCACGAAGGACCGAACGGCAGTCAGCAAGGAGCCCGGACCATAGCGAGAAAGATAATGTGCACGGGTTACTACTGGCCGACCCTGTTTGAAGAGGCGCAGAAGTACGTTCGCTCCTGTGTACAGTGCCAAAGGTTTGCTCCGCTCATTCATGTTCCGCAAGAAGAAAGGGTCGGGATCACCGGCTCGTGGCCTTTTGATAGATGGGGCATCGATCTGGTCGGACCCTGATAGTAGCAATCGACTACTTCAGCAAATGGGTGGAGGCTGAACCCCTTACAAACATCCGTGGTAGCACCTGCGTCAAGTTTTGTTGGAAGAACATTGTCTGCCGCTACGGAATCCCTAAGTACATCGTCACGGATAACGGAGCTCAGTTTGAAAATGACCCGTTTCGATCTTGGTGCAAGGAGTACGGAATTACGCAGCGGCTCACATCTGTTTACCACCAGCAGACCAACGGTCAAGTGGAAGTTACCAACCGGACAATGGTGAACGGACTGAAGACTCGCTTGCAGGGGGCACGAGGGAACTGGGTCGATGAGCTGCCAAGCGTTCTTTGGGCATACAGGACGACCGAAGGATCCGCAACGGGCCAGTCGCCATACAGTTTGGTATACGGGGCGGAGGCAGTCATACCAGCTGAAGTGGGAGTCCCCAGTCTCCGGACCCTCACGTGGGATGAAGACCAAGCCGGACGGAGCTCTCCGCTCGGATCAAGCAGGCTGCTGGATTTGGACCTCTTGGAGGAAAAACGAGAGCAGGCAGCGCTGCATGAGGCCAAGGTCAAGGAACGGATGAAGCGTTATCACGACAAGCGTGTCAGGAAGGAATCGTTCGCCCCCGGAGATTGGGTGATGAGGAGTAATGATAAGAGTCTGAAGGAGGCCACTGGCAAGCTGGCACCAAACTGGGAAGGTCCGTACCAAGTCACAGCTTCATATCCGGGTGGGAGCTATGAGCTGGCGGATCAGTCCGGACGGGCGATCCCCAGAAGGTGGAACATCACCAACTTGCGAAGGTTTTACGGAGCATCCTGAGTAGGTATGCTTTCTGATAGAGTTCTTTAATCTGTCTTTTCTTTTCAACAAGTATGTAGTTCCGGGTCCTCTGGCTAGGGTTGAGCCTAGGATTCCGTCCGTCCTATTTACTATGTACTTGGCTCCGGCCGCATTTAGACAAAGGGTATGTCTAGCCGGAGTCCGATTATTTGAATGAAGAGTTGTCAAATTTTATACATGTTCAATTTTACTATGTACTATTTTTCAATTCTGCACGATTATTAGAATCCTCCGGATCGTTTGAACAAACGGGCGGAGTGAGCAAAGACGAACAAATAAAATCCTCCGAGGTGTTTGAATAAACTAACGGAGGTAAGCAAAACAAAAGGACAAAATGGTTTGATCAAACAACAAGGATAAACGCTTGAATAAACTATCTCGACATACAAAGAAATCACATTTGAATAAATGATACAATTGAACAATCTGCTACGTCCGTACGGACGCAGATACAAAAGAAAAATAAAACCTATCTATTTGGGCCACGGTATGTCCCAATCGACAGGTGGGGAGTTGGGCTCCGGAGTAGGAGGCTCCGGAGTAGGAGGTAACATAGCTCCGTTCTCTGGGGACGGAGGCCTTAGGTCTTGAGCCCTCTCCTGATTCAGGACAGTAGGAGTCCGCTCCGGAGTGTCGTCTTCAAGATTGTGGACCTCATTCCCATTGCTTTGACCCACTGGTCCTCGATACGGAAAGGGAGGAATGGGCGGAAGTTCCGATGGACCAGCTCCATCCAGATCGGAGCCAAAGATCTCGTCAGAGTCAGAATCGGAGGACTGCATGGTCTCCTTTGTGACTTTGGCCTTCCCTTTGCCCTTGACCGGAGGACCAGCTCGAGACGGACGGAAAGGATTCTGGCTCGGATACCGCGAGGGAGAGCGAATCCGAAAAGGGACTTGGGGACGGCGAGCTGGTTGAATGCTTCTTCCCCTTCCCCTTGATGCCTGCTGGGCACTCCTTCCCCTTTCCCGTGCTGCCTGCTTCGCCATTCGGTTAAGGACACAGTTGAGGCCCCGACTGTTCCCGCCACGAGCATTCTGACTCCCCCGGACACGAGCATTCTGGACCCCCCGGAGACGAGCTTGCCGTCGCCTCGCCAATTCGGCTAACTCCCTAATGATAAAGGGACGGATGATGGAGGCATCTTGACGGAGCCGCTCTACGCGACGGGCAGACTCTTCCGGATCAACGGAAACTTGGATGCCAGTATATCTCTCGAAGGTGAAGTCTATCGCCACCTGACTCGGAATAAGGGTCAGCGAATGAGGGAGAGTACTGCCGGCGTGCATCCGTTTCCACCATTCAACAGCCTCCTCGAATGCAGGACGGTATGGAGACTCCCGATCGTTCCACCCCAGCTTAAACATCCGGACGATTAGAGCACTTACATCACGAGGAAAGTTGCGGTATATGGTTGGAGTGACAAGTCCGAGGCGTAGTCCGGTCAAATGGTATGAAAGTTGCAAGGTCATCAGATTCTCCCGGAGGACCATCACCCGGCCGGCAAGCATTTGATTTTCTTCTTCCAGCTTCAAATAATCCCGTTGAAAATCCGTCCGGCTGGCCAGCCACTTCAACTTCTCGGCATAGAATGGAAGCAAGGACCAAACCAAATCCAACTCGGTTTTCAGCTTGGCTTTGTAGTCTTCATGCTCCGCTTGCAACATGGAGATTGTCTCGTCCGCGTCATTGGTTGCACTGATCCGTTCTCGAGCAAAATCCCGACGCTGGGACAGAGTGCCGAACTCCTCTGATATCTCCCGAAGGCAAGCGGCCAAAGCTGGAATATCCTGAAACTCTTCCATTAGGGGCTCCATTCCGGAACGGATGAAGAGCTCGCGAGTTCGCTCCCCACCCATCGTCCACCCGGAAAGTTCTGCCTCCAACTCCGCGCACCTAGGGCACAGAGGGCTCGTAGAATGAGAGCTAGCCGGCGAACGAGGGTCATGCGAATCACCGGTCCGGAGAGCTGGAATCGGACCTCTGGGCTGTAGACCAGTAAAAATACAAAATTGAATACGAGAAAATAAACACAAGGATGGGAAGAAGGAATAAACTCGTTTCATACAAAGGAAGAAGGGTTACATCATCCGGAGGGTTGTCATCCCCATCCGAGTCCTCGCTATTGTCCTTCCTACACTAAACAATAGAAGATCAGACCTATCCGGATGCAAGCTATTACACAGAAATTAAAAGCTAAGGAGTGCGCTCTACATCAGAGTCCTCGCTGCGGTTGTTGTCGTCATGACCGCCATCTCCTTCCTCATCGTCCCCGAACCGGGCCTCGCCACCATCATCCTCATTGGCGTCCGGAGATCCGTACAGCTGGAGCACTTCCATGTACTTGGGCTTGACAGGAGACTCCGGATCGGCCTTCTCCGGATCCGTCTTCTCCGGGACGGGAGGCACCTCAATCTGCAGGTTAACCAGGCCATCATTGAAGGCGCGGACTGACTCGGCTGAGACTGAGGCCGGGCTTTCCTCCGGATTAGCATCGAACACCGCTAACACGGAGGGCTGCATCTTCTCGACCCCTCCGCGATAAAACTGGTCCAGATCATAGTTGTATTTGGCCTGGGCGTCCGGATGATAGTAGAACTTGGTGAACGCCTCCCTCCGGACCTCCGGAACCCAGCCTCGCATCTTCCTATAGACTTGATGGGCTGCGAGTTTGTTGGATTCGAGACATAGACCCTGCAGGTTCTTCTCGAACGCTTCGCTCCGGAGCACCTTAGCCGTAAAGGCAACACACAGATCGCGCTGCGCACCCGGAGAAGAAAGGTCCTCCAGCTCCTGAACCCGGGCCTCAGCTCTGGCTGCCCGGGCCTCGGCCTCGGTTGTCCGGGCCTCTGCAGCAGCTAGCTCACGGGTCAGGTTCCCCCTTATCCGCTGCAGCCCACTTATCTTCTAGGATATGCATAGCGTGATAAGCCTTGTTGATGGCCGCAGAAACACCCAGAGCAGCGATAAGATAAGCAGCAAAGTCCTACAAGGAATTATATTAGATAACAATCTACTAAATAGACAAAAGATAAGCAACAAAAGAGGTCTTACCTGGCTGGTCCGGCCAGAAGTATAGCTACTGTCCGGAGTGTCCTTATCCGCGGAGAGGTTCGGAATTTCCACCTGCTGGACGATCGGGTTCGCGGACGAATGCTGGCCCGTTTCGGTCCGATGAGGGTAGGACGGAATTCTCTTCCTCGACTTCTTTGACAACGGAACGTCGTCATCCTCATCGGTGGACGGAGGGTCCTCAAGGGCGATGGCAGCGGCCCGATTGCCAGCCCCGCTGCCCGAAACGGAGGACTGTTTGTTTGCTGTTTGTTTGTCTGTTTGTTTCGCGGACGCAGCCGCGATTTTCTTCAAGGCCTCCGCCTTGGCCTTCTCTCCCGCAAGCAGCGCTAATTGGCGCTTCCGCTTCTTCTCCTTCTCTTTCTCTGCTTCTTCAGTGTCTGGGGTTTTCATGCCGGTCCCCGAACCGGTTGTTGGCTTCTCCTTGTCTGCAGTTTTTGTAGTTCCGGGCGGAGGATTTCCGCCCGTGTTCTTGTTCTTGATGGACCCGGACCGAGGATCTACACCCGCCTCAAATTCAGGGTACACTGCAAACAAACAGAAGGAGATGAGTGACAAGAAGCATAAAGCAAGGAAAGGAAGAAAAGAGACTTACAAGATGTGTCCCGGGGGAAGTAGTAGCGGCACCGGGTATAGACGGCCTCCTCATACGCCATCAATGTGAAGATGTACTTCCCGTTGATCCAAAACTTGTTCTGATCAATTTGGTTGTGGCTTAGCTTGTTGATGTCCGCTACGTCAACGCCGTCCGGACGGAATACCTCTTTATCCTCTTTCTCCCTCTTGCCATTCCACACGGGGCACGAATACTTATCCAAGTTGAAGATGAAGTAGTTCTTTTGCCAGTTCGCATAGTAGTCATGGCGACCCTTGCTGCAGTCCTTCACTCCTTTCCGCTTCTGGAAGGTGAAGACCTTCTCGTCCTTTGTGGCGTCCAAATGATAAAAGGACCGGAATAAGTCAAGGGACGGGGTTATGTCGCATCGGTAGCAGTTTAGCAGGAAGGCTCGGACGACGGCGATGCAGTTGGGCTGAAGCTGAGCAGGGGAGATCTGGTAATGCTCGAAGATGTCCAAAACAGCTGGGGAAGGGGGAAAGTGATCCCGTAGAAGAAGTGACTCCGGGGAATGGCTGCGACGGTTGTATGATCCCCGTTGAATGGCGTTAAGCGGGAGTCGACGGAAAGAGGAACCACCATAGCTCGGACTAGCTCTTTGACAGTTGAATCGATGTTGATAATCTCTTCGGGCTTCGGATCATCGATTTCTGGCTCAGGGTTAACCCCTATCGTAACATCAACACCTTCAGAAGACATTATGGTTGAAAGAAGAGGAAGAATGAAAAAGAAGAAGTATTTTGAAGAAAATACAGAAGGATGAGGGTGAATAGAGATATCGCAGAAGAATGAAAAACAGGAGATGAAAAAAGTGAAAAACGAAAATGATGGAAACAACTCGCTATTTATAGACATAAAGCTGATTAAAAAAGGGGGGCGAGTCCCGAGGCGACATGATTGCTCCCTGGAAAAAAGAGAAAAAGAATTTATTTGGAAAAGGAAAAACAGAACTTTTTTGAATTGACAGCGCATTTATGGCGCAGCAAGCACGCTTCATTAATGCGCCTTAAAAGCACGCGCACAAGAAGTACAAACGGCGAGCGCGTACCCAGACGCACCTGGGTAGGTATCGAGCTCCCGGGACGGACTGCATGCTTCCGTCCGGATATGACAAAGAAAAGAAAAGCGTTCGTGATGAGACACGGGATCCCTCCTCCGGATCGCACTTCCGGACGGATCCCATGTCTCGGGGGGCTAGTGGTGATATGGGCTCTGGCCCATATCTAGGCTCCGGCCCAGAGAGTGGCCCGGTCCATATGACGTCAGCTAGAATGGCGCTATCCGGGGACAAGGGGACATGAATATGACCTGTCTCCGGGTGAGGACAAAAGGACAGGACCACTACCTCTGGGCTGGAGGCTGACCGCTCACAACTATAAATACAGCTTTGGACTTGTGGAGAAAGGTATGTTCTATCAGATAAAAACTCTCTCAATATATCCTTATTCTCTCTCCTATTCAAAGGCCCCTCTTTCATCATCACGCCGGAGTAGCTATTCTCGGGATACTCCGGGGCGTTGTTTTGCAGGTCTTTAGGTGAGAGCACGCGGAGCACGGACAAAGCCTCATCCGGGCCGGAGACTCGACATCGTCCGGACCGGGACTGGAAGCTGGTAGCATCACTCAGGTCCTCCCAGATGTGGTCATCAACTCCATATCAAATGCAGAAATAACAGAAGGAAAAGAGGACGGGCAGATATGAACACTGACAAATCAAGGAAATTTTACAATAAAATCAGCCTATCTCAAACTGAAAGTGCATTCAGGTAATTTTCCAGTTCTTAAAAAAATTTGGAATCCAGCTGTGCCTAAAAAGATATCTATATTCATGTGGAAGCTTCTAAATTGTCTTTTACCATTTGATGATATTCTGAGCCAATTTGGTTTTCAAAATGTTTCTAAGTGTTGCTTCTGTCCTCACTCTGATTCTCTACATCACTATTTTAATGAGTGTTACATATCAGTACTTCTATGGAAACAAATGCATCATATATGTGGCTCTATGTTCTTTATCTGTCATAATTTATGGGATAGATTGGCCACCGACTGGGCCTTCTCTGGATTGTCAAAATTGCATAATAGACTAAGGCCCTGTCCAGTTCAACTTATTTGGTGCTGTGCTGTGCTGATGAGTGCTGTGCTGTGCTGATGAGTGCTGAGCTGTGCTGATGAGTGCTGTGCTGTGCTGATCTTGTGCTGAATAGTTTTGCAAGTGTTGAATAGTGTTCATTTGAATTGAAGAAAAAATATAATGTTTATTAATTAAGAACTAAAAAGTTCACTTAATTAATATTATTTTTACAAAACATAAAAATAGTGTCCATTTAGAGCTTAAATGTGTTGAGCTGAATAGGTGTTGTGCTGACCAGTGCTGTGCTGTGCTGATGAGTGCTGTGCTGCGCTGATGAGTGTTGTGCTGTGCTGAAATATGCTGCAATAAGTTGAACTGGACAGGGCCTAAACCACACGGCTCCCATTTATGTATGTTGGTTATTGTGGAAAGCCAGAAACAAGTTCCTTTTTGAGAACTGTCCCCCAGATATACACCTCATGACCCAAGAGTTTCAAAGCCTTATATATTTCTCACTTATAAGGAAGCCTTTATTTATTTCTAATGAGGTTGACAAAGAACTGGCTGCACAGAAATCCATCCCCCCTCTAGAAATCCCTCCTAAGCCAAATATTATTCCTATCTACTGGTCTAAACCTCCTGTAGGTTATAAGATTTCTTTAGATGCTTCTTGGAAACTAGGTAAAGCTGGCCTAGCTCTGATTGTCAGGAATAATTTAGGAGAGGTATCCTTTGCTCAAATTGTCTCCAGCTCTGCTGTATCACCCCTAAAGGCTGAACTGAAAGCAATTCTGGATGGTTTTAACTGTGCCAAAATGCTCAATCTCTCTCATGTAGAAATTGAAACTGACTGTAAGCAAGCAGTGGACATGATCTATAACACTCAGTCTTGGCATTGGAGATTTCAGGGCATCCTTCATCTTATACATGATATGAGCCATATTTACAATCTCAAACACATATTTAGGGAAGCAAATCAACCTGCTGATTTTCTCTCTAAAATGTGCATTTCAAATGGCCTATCCCAATCATTTACTTGGTTCTCTTTGCCTGCTACTGTCAAAAGTCTTGTTATGCTTGATATAGCAGAAATGCCAGTGATTAGAATCTCTGGAACTGACAACTGATACTGCTAATGAGTTTTCTACTCCCTCACAGGTTCAGAAGATCAGCAGCACAACACACACTCTCTGCTATTTGACCTAAACTACTCAAGTCTTTCAAGCTGGTCCTCACTTCAGCACAATACAAGCAACCAGTGATGCAAGCAAAAGTTTCCTAAATCATTACCTCACTGCTGCAATTTAGTATAGTTTTTTGTACATGCCTTAGCTTCTTTACTCTTTAGGTCGCATTGTGTTTTGTTTAACAATTCACTAATAGACTTGAAGGGTTAGAGTTGCTAGGCTGATCTAGGTAGTATAGGAAATTTTGAGAAGCATTTTTATGCTTCTGGGGACATCTGTTCCCTGTGCCTTGTATAAACTTGCTATTCAGGCACCTTTTGGTCTGGGAAGCCAATACATCTCCCCCATCCCATGATGGTTTTAACTTAAAAAAAAAAAAGACAAAATCCAAACAAACTCTGTTTGAGAAAGAATTCTCTAAAACAATAATTGAAAAAATTGCACTACTCATTATACGATTTTTCACGCCTCTTAATTTTTAATAGTAATGACTTCTTTAGTGTTTATATAAAAATATATAAGTACAAAAGTAAACCATAAATTAGTAATGATTTCTCTAATATCCATATCAGTTTTTTTCATTTAGTAAATCGTAAATTTACAACATGGTATATAAAGATATTTTTCATCAAAATATATTCCTAGTGGTAGTTTAAATGCAATTACTCTTGCTACCCACTTCAAAGTTCAAAGTTCAAACAAAAAATAAAATAAATTTTTTTTGTTAAAATGTGAATGTTTCCTTTTATATCTCTAGGGTTATGGTGTGCAGTTGCTTAGAGCAGAAGTATTACTCGTATACATTTGTGATACACACATTGCAATAATAACAAAGTTTAATGAGAACTCATGACTTGGAGTTAGAAGTGAGATAATTTAAAGTAAGACAAAACATGAAGTTTGCGTACAATTTGTACAAAAACCAAAACAATCAAAAACAATATTCAATCAAACTGCCATGTACAACATATGTAAACCTGCAATCCTTGATACAGCTGCAATCTCTTCAGCTAAACATATATGATTTTTCTAAGTCTAGTCAAAACGGGAACATTTATGTCCAAACTTCTTTGCACTCTGGCAGGATTTTTCTAAGTCTAGTCAAAACGGGAACATTTATGTCCAAACTTCTCTGCACTCTGGCAGATCAGAAGACCGTCGTTGCTTTTTCTGCAGCAAACAAAACAATGCATACATTCCTCCTGATTTCATGCATTTTCCAAGAAAATATAACATCATAAAACTTGTGCAAGTTATATATGCTTTAGAAATGCAATCACACCATGGCTCAGCCTTGCAATAGAACTCAACCTTCAAACTTTAAGCTTCAATCATGATGGCATATATTCACAATCAGATTGGTCACAGTGAAAAGTTTAGAAAGAGTTCGTTTCTGAAGCATTTACTTGAGGACGACCATTGTAAAAATAAATAATTATGGAAACAGTCTATTAAAAGGATTGTCTATTTAAAAGCGTTGACCTATAAAACATGAGGCAATCAAAGCACACAACTCTGTCTAGCTACAATCCTTCAAAAAATTATACATACACATAATATAGAACCTGATGTGATCATGGTTGTTCCCATCTAGCGATCTCACTCGTGACTGATGCGCACACGCTAGACTTCTGAACTGCAAAATTAAAATATGGCACGTGTTTCATGTCAAACAATAAAGGTAACATCTTTAAAATTGGCATGAGACATCAAGTGCATTCATATGCAAGAGAGCCCCATATGTGGTGATAAAGAAACTCAGACTTGTTAAAGAATTTATCCCCAAAAACATGTCACAACCGCCGTTATGCTAAAATCATGCAGTATAATGCCGTTTCTGCCTCCAAGCTTCTATGGGAACTGTTTTCGATCCACAATATCCACAAAAACGTGACGTGATATGCCATTCCAGTAAAGCTCTGGCCTGATACGATGCAAATCCATTCATTTCATAAACAATCATCATCCACAAAACAACTGCAACATTTTCCAGCATCACATCTAAGCAGATATGCATAACAAATTTACATTACAGTGAGACAACAGAGAAAGAAGGCAGAAGCTAGGATGATCGTTTTCCAATACCACAAAACAATACCAAATTCCATCAAAACAAAGACCTTCAAACAACAAAATTGCAATAAGTTCACCAAACCAAACAGAAGCCATCAAAACACTAACTTTTTAAAACTGAAACTGCAACTGCAACATTTAAAATTGAAATCAACACCAAATTAAACGCATAGAGCTTACATGACCAGCAACAGCAAGATCAGCTATAGCTTTCTCATCGGCCCAATCAGTGACAACCAGAACTGTAATAATATGCAGAAGCTGAAAAAGACGGGTCAGATTTCAAGAGTATGTGATTTGATTTGGGTCGCAGATACATTTCGAAGTTTCTCCAAACAAGTTCTGAGTAAGCATTTTGTCGTTAGAACAATGGCGAACCATTCGTCCCAAATTTTTAAGCGCAACTATGATTTTATTCATCACGCACAGAACACAAAGCTGGCAAAGAAGAAGAATATGGTTGTAACCGATAAGGGGGAAATCATGTATTATATATGTATAGGTGCATGGAATTATTCTGTGCATATTTTGTTCTTAATTTATGAACACAAAAAAAGGTAATGTTTTTGTTATTAATCAACTTGAAGATGTATCCTGAGTTGAATAATTTACTTTAATTTATTTAATATATATGCTTAATTATTCAATTTTTATTGTGCTTGTTTTATGCACAAAACTCACACTATAATTTTGTACCCATAAAATGCTTTCTCAAGACATGCGAAAAAGTACCCAAAAAGAAATGCAAAAAAAACTAAAACGTATTATTTACTTAGGCATTTGTATTTTCTTACTATCCTTGTATTTTAATTTGATTACCATGCATTATGAATTTTTTAAATTTGGAAACATGTATTTCTAGGTGTGCTCCATATGTGCAATACTTGCACAATATTTGTGCGCACGTTACTGGCAAATCATATGCAATCAAAAATATTTTTGCTTTCACATTCATAAACAAGCTCATAGATACTTTTCTATCTTGGTTTTATCAATATGTGTGTATTAATTTGGTCTTGCAAATAGAAAATCGGTAATATTACAGGTTGAAGGAGGAATCAGAGATAAAACTCGGGCCTTTGGAGGAGAGACTTAGGATACCGAGAAAAGATAATGTTCGATGTCACATTCAGGAATGGAAGAATTTATTGGCTAAGAAAAAAGAAGACATTGAAGAGCTGGATTTGTTTACTTGAGAGGGTTTTGGGGATTTTTGTCAACAAGGAGATTTGCACTTAAATCCTTTATATTTTGTTTGTTTTAGTTCCTTGCATTAAGTTGTTTTACGGTATTCAATCTACCTTCTTGTGTTTTTTTCCTATATTTTGAAATTCACAGTTATTCTCATAATAATAATTTGTAAATTTGATGATTGACACTCACGAGAATAAAAGCAGTTCTTAAATTATGTTTTGTTACCGTAAAAGTTGTATGTTACGTTAATTTGTTAGATCACGGTTCTAATTTATTATTTCCAGCACGCACTGCACAACACTAATCATCACGCACATCACAAAAATTTTAGTACAAAATCAAGTGGAGCTAAAAAATTAATTTTAAAGCATTAAAAACATGTTATATTATAAAATTTTAAAATGAAGTGTGCATTTAATTTATTTACACATAATCTTAACTCATTTATCTTCAAAATTGAATTCAACTATGTTTTTCCCGTTTTTAACCCATTTTTGTAACTCACGCCTTTCCTAGTCAGATGTAGAAGCCAGACGGTTAGATCGACTCTTCCCTACTTGTCTAGCATAATCATGTGGTGCCTATGGTCTTGACGCATGGAGATGGTGTAGATAAGTGTATTTATCAATTTTGATCCCAATCTGGACTTGCATTGGTGGATTGACGTTAGCTAAACTGAGACGCTGATGTGACTCCACAATCGACAAAGAAGAAAGCATTAGTTGTTCTAAGGGGATGAGTGCAACGGTTTGGGATTTCAAAAGGGTGGTTTAGAAGATTGCAATTCGATCAGAAGAGGTTAACAGTGATATCAGTAATCATCCAAATTGTGAAAAAAAAAAAAGATTTATATCACATAGAATCTTCACTAGTTAACAAAAAATAAATGTATTTTTCTTTTTTCCTAAAAAATTGAATTGTCGACAGACATAGGGATGTTATTAATCAAGCCTCTGAACCTGAAAACATATATCCTAATAGAGTCGAATTGAATAAGATTTCTCCAAAAAGGAGTCAAAATGAGTGAGATTACAGAGAGGTTTCTAATCAACTGTCTCTTAAACCTGCAACTATGTGAGTACTAAATGCCACAAATAGCATATCGGAAACCTACTAAAAGGAAATGAGGTATAAAATTAAGATGTTGGTCTAGACAGACGCACTTCCAACTAGTTCGAGTCACACTAGTTGATTACTATCTAACTATGATATTGAACGATACCTTAAATACCGCCTTCATTTCCTAACCTATTTCATTAAACTTTACTTGAATCCATCCTCTTTTAAAGTATAGTATAGATTATAGATGTTTAATATGGTGAATTAAGCCACTTTTAATTCTTTCAACCATTTCTTCTTTATTAAAAAACGTTTTTTAAAATTAATGCATGATCATTAAGTGCAAGTTAATGGTAGGATTATTAGTCTAAATAAAAGTAAATAATAATATTTGTAAAAGGGAAAATAAGATGCTGATGTGTCAATTCCTCATTAATCCAAAAAATAATTCAAAATTTTTAGAAAATTCTAATTCATCCTCTTTTAAAGTATAATATAGATTATAGATGTTTAATATGGTGAATTAAGCCACTTTTAATTCTTTCAACCATTTCTTCTTTATTAAAAAACATTTTTTAAAAATCAATGCATGATCATTAAGTGGATGTTAAAGGTAGGATTATTAGTCTAACTAAAAGTAAATAATAATATTTGTAAAAGGGAAAATAAGATGAAGGTAAACATTTTGTGCAAGTATAAACGTTCTATAAACGTTCCACAATTTGTATAATAATTATGTGTTAAATAGGGATAAAATAACTGGCATATGAAATGAAAAAATCCAAACAACATGCAGCCTGATCCCTTCATAGTTTTCACAAATGCTCTCTTCTCTCTCCTACTTTCCCTTTCCCAACACACCCGACACCTACTGTTATTGACCGTTTGCCACCATTAACGGGCAAAAACGGCCACAATGACGCCGGAACCGCCGTCTAACCGCTGCGGAGCCACCCCCAATCTAACCTTTCTACAAGCCCTCACCGCAAAACCAACCCCTCTCGCCACTTCCTTACCATCCAACCCAGCAATTAGCCCCATTCCAGAGTATAAGGGAAAGATAGCTTGTATAATTTCGCCGGAGGAGGTTGCCGTCTTGTCGGAACATTATAGCAATGCACTGATCGACAAGTTCTCAAGGCTGAAACCTTCGATGGATTTCCTCAACAAATCTTTCAAATCAGTTGGCTTTAAGGGCAGGTACCAATTAGGCTCAATTGATTACAGACATGTTCTGATAAGATATGATGATGCTGAAGATCTGCAGAGATGTTGGATGAAATCCGTGTGGTCATTTAAAGGCTCTCTCATGAGAGTGTTTAAATGGACACCCAATTTCACACCAGATACTGAAACTTCTATAATGCCTATATGGATCACTCTGCACAACATTCCAATCTTTTGGTACAACACTGCAATGTTGGAATCAATAGGTAATAGATTTGGGAGATTTATCAAAATGGATGCAGCCACCTCTAGTTTAACTAGGCCTTCAGCAGTTAAATTGTGTGTAGAAATTGATCTGTTGGCAAAATTGCATAACACAATGACTCTTACAATTAATATGGAAGAAGATGTTGCTGATTTTGCTATAGAGTATGAAATGCTCCCTCTTTATTGTAGACACTGTAAGAAGCTAGGACATGAGGTGAATGAATGCAGAGTTTTAAATCCAGATCTGAGACCTCAACCTAGAAGAACACATCCACCCTTTAATCCAGCACAGCCTAAACCAGACAATGGTAAGAAAGCTGCAGCAGCTGCACCTGGCCCCTCAGGCATAGATAAAAGGCCTCAACACCCCACTCACCATATGAAGTATGTGCCTAAACCAGTGGAGACTGGATTGAACACTCAGCTGAAAGGAAAGGAACCTAGAATTGACCTAACTCCACACCTCTCACCCTTTACTTCCCCCAAATCACAAACTCCACAACCTATTAGCCTTCCTACTCCTATACTCCTCTCTTAGTCTCCTATCCAGATTACCTCTGATGCTGAAGAAGTTCAAGAAATGCCAACTCAGGAATCTGACCTCTCTGAACATCGAGAGTCTGAAGCTGCTCAACAAAATGATGCATCAATGGAAAAAGAATCTCCCACTGGTTCCAAACAACTTTCACCTTCTCCAACCATAGGCAGTCATGCCAAGTCAGACCAAGAAAAAGAATGGAGTACTCCCAAAAAGCCAAGGAATTATGCTAAAGATGATATGTTTGTACACATAGGTAACCATTTTAATTCTTCACAGATTACAGTTCCTAACAGAGTTTCCTTCTATTCTCAGCCAAGACAGGCCAGTAACAGATTCCTTTCACTAATGATGGAGGAGGAAAGTCTCAGTGATCCTGCAACCAACAGAAATAAACTTCAACCACAAGCAGACAGGCCCACTGGGAATCAAAATTTTGAGATTGAAGAGACACCTCCAGAGTCCTCTCACAGCAAAAATGCAGACAACTCAGCACACCAAGCAACTCAGGTAACTAACCTAACCTATGCAGATGCTGTATCTTCTACTGCTAATAACCCTCCTATTGTTTCTGATCAAAATACAGTACCATCTTATTTTGCTCAGGTCAATAAGATTGTTACTAGAACAGCAACTAAGAGTATTAAAGCCCGTAAATGATTAATACAACCATAGGAATTAATACTCTTGTCTGGAATATTAGAGGGATGGAAACATCCATGCTAAGACTGTCTAGACTAATCTCCAACCATAAAATAGATTTACTATGCATTATTGAGCCTCAGCATGATAATTCAGAATGTGAATCTTACAAAACTAAATTACACTTCCAAAATTGCATGTCTTCCAACCTGTGTAATATTTGGCTTATGTGGAACTGTCAAGTAGACATTTCTTTAATTTTAGACCATAACCAATTCCTACAAGTACAGGTTTCAATAAATGCACTAAATCAATCTACAGAGATTTATTTTGTGTATGGATTGAGAACTAGGAAAGAAAGAGTGGAACTGTGGTCTGATTTTAAAAATTTATCTACCCCTGAAGCAATTTATATAGGGGATTTTAATGCCATCGCTTCCATTTCAGAGTACAAAGGTCATTCCAATACTAGTCTTAGAAGTATTAGGGAGTTTAGTGCTTTTATCGATAACATGCCTCTCTTTCCTGTACATACAGTAGGTAATTTCTTTACATGGTCAAATGGTAGAATTAAGGAACAAGGCAGAAGGTTAACTGTTGAGAGATTGGATAGGGGACTGTGTACTCAAGATTGGAGTTTAAAATTTCCACAGTCCTCTATACAAGTGCTCAACAAAGACACCTCTGATCACTGTCCTCTTTTACTTAGAATAGGCAGTAGTGTTACCTCAGTTCCCAAGCCTTTCTAGTTCATAAATACCTGGTTTAAATGGAAAAATTTCATGGAGGTAATTAATCTTCACTGGAATGACCAATCACAAGGCACTGGAATGTATAAATTCTTTCTCAAGCTTAAAAACCTCAAACCAGTCCTTAAACAATGGAATAGGGACTTTTTTGGTAATATAGATGAGAATGTAATAAAAGTTGAGGAAAAATTAAGGCTTCAAGAAATTGCTTTTGAGACTGATAGTTCAACTGATGAACTTGTCAAGCTCAAACGGGCTAAGGCTCTCTTAAAGAAATCACTAAAAGAGCAAAACAATTTCTGGAAATATAAAGCTAAGGTGAAATGGCTAAATGAGGGTGATGAAAATACCAAATTTTTTCATAACACTGTTATGGAGAAAAGAGGTAGACTGAGAATCACAAAAATAAAAAGTTCTCAGGGAATGTGGTTGAATGATAATGTATAAATTGAAAATGAGGCAATTGCTTATTATCAAGATCTTCTTACTGACTCACCACACCCTGACCAACACCTTTTCACTTCCCATTTCCTGTCTCAGATACCCTCACTTATCTCACAGGCAGAAAATGATGACCTCATGAAGCCAATTTCATTACCTGAACTAAAGCAAATAGTTTTCAGCCTTAACAAGTCAAGCAGTCCAGGGCCTGATGGCTATACTGCCCAATTTTTTATTAAGGCATGGAACAGAATTTGCTTAGATTTTTAGAGGCATCAAATGATTTTTTAACTAGGTCTCATATCCATAGAGGTATTTCTAGTATATGGATAACTATCATCCCTAAAAAAGAAATACCTATCACTTTCAGTGACTACAGACCTATCAGTCTTTCTAATGTTACCAACAAATTTTTTTCTAAAATCATGATGGAAAGACTGAAACCTTTGATGCCCAAATTAATATCCTCTAACCAGTCAGCTTTTCTTCAAAATAGAGATATATCTGATAATGTCATCTATTTAAAAGAAATGGTTAGATTCGTCAATAGGAGGCCAGAGAACCAAATTGTATCCTAAAACTGGACCTAATGAAAGCCTTTGATAGAGTTAACTGGCATTTTCTTACAAAATTTCTCCTGAAATTTGGTTTTAATGTCAGATTTGTGGATTGTATTATGAAAAACTTGTCTGATGCTTGGTTCTCTATCCTTATAAATGGCAAACATGTTGGCTACTTCCCAGCAACAAGAGGCATTAAACAGGGGGACCCACTGTCCCCCTTTCTGTTCAATATCTTTTTTGAAGCTTTTACCAGAAGCTTATCTTATATATTCCATACTGGTAAAATGCAATATTTTTCCCTACCAAGAAATGCCATCCCAATTTCTCACTTAAGCTATGCAGATGACACTGTGATTTTTCTCAGTGCTTCTAGGCTTAACTTGATCAAAATGAAAGCCTTCTTAGTTAAATTTGAAGAAACTACTGGTCAAAAAATAAATTTTGAAAAAAGTGAATTCTTTTTAAGTTCAAAGGCCACTGAGAACAAGCTAAGACAGGTTAAAAACATAATGGGCATGAAACAAGGTAATCTGCCATTTAAATATCTAGGAGTACAAATTTTTAGTGGAAAGTCCCAAAACATTCATTCTCAGGCTATTGTTGAGATGATTGATAGGAAAACTTTGAACTGGAAAAAACAAATGGCTTTCTGCAGGTGGAAAATTGGTCCTCATTCAGTCTTGCCTACAGTCCTTGCCTCAGCACATCTGGGCAGTGATGGAACCAACAAAACACATGATCAAGAAAATTGGTAGAAGACTGGCCATTTTTTTCTGGGGCAGCACAGAAACAGGTCCCAAAAAAGCCTGGAAAAAATGGAGTGCACTTTGCCAGGGTGTAACACAAAATGGAAATGGGATCAGGGATCTGACCACCACTCTTCAAGCTTACTCATGCAAGCTCTGGTGGAAATACCAGATAGCAAAAGCACCCTGGACTCACTTTGTGGCATCCCTGCCACCATCACTCAGAAAATCCTCAAATTGGAAAAGAATCTGCAGAATTGATTATTTTGCTGAGTCTAACACTAGAGTCCTACTTGGTGATGGCAGATGTAATTTCTGGGACTCCAACTGGACAGAACATGGTCCACTCAGACATTTCTATGAGCCTGATGAAATTGGCTCAGCATGTACTGTGGCTGACTTTGTGGACAAAAAATCTCTCTTGCTCCCACTCTTGTCTCAGGTCCTCCCAGATGTGGTCATCAACTCCATATCAAATGCAGAAATAAAAGAAGGAAAAGAGGACAGGCTGATATGGACACTGACAAATCAAGGAAATTTTACAATAAAATCAGCCTATCTCAAACTGAAAGTGCATTCAAGTAATTTTCCAGTTCTTAAAAAAATTTGGAATCCAGCTGTGCCTAAAAAGATATCTATATTCATGTGGAAGCTTCTAAATTGTCTTTTACCATTTGATGATATTCTGAGCCAATTTGGTTTTCAAAATGTTTCTAAGTGTTGCTTCTGTCCTCACTCTGATTCTCTACATCACTATTTTAATGAGTGTTACATATCAGTACTTCTATGGAAACAAATCCATCATATATGTGGCTCTATGTTCTTTATCTGTCATAATTTATGGGATAGATTGGCCACCGATTGGGCCTTCTCTGGATTGTCAAAATTGCATAATAGACTAAACCACACAGCTCCCATTTATGTATGTTGGTTATTGTGGAAAGCCAGAAACAAGTTCCTTTTTGAGAACTGTCCCCCAGATATACACCTCATGACCCAAGAGCTTCAAAGCCTTATATATTTCTCACTTATAAGGAAGCCTTTATTTATTTCTAATGAGGTTGACAAAGAACTGGCTGCACAGAAATGCATCCCCCCTCTAGAAATCCCTCCTAAGCCAAATATTATTCCTATCTACTGGTCTAAACCTCCTGTAGGTTATAAGATTTCTGTAGATGATTCTTGGAAACTAGGTAAAGCTGGCCTAGCTCTGATTGTCAGGAATAATTTAGGAGAGGTATCCTTTGCTCAAATTGTCTCCAGCTCTGCTGTATCACCCCTAGAGGCTGAACTGAAAGCAATTCTGGATGGTTTTAACTGTGCCAAAATGCTCAATCTCTCTCATGTAGAAATTGAAACTGACTGTAAGCAAGCAGTGGACATGATCTATAACACTCAGTCTTGGCATTGGAGATTTCAGGGCATCCTTAATCTTATACATGATATGAGCCATATTTACAATCTCAAACACATATTTAGGGAAGCAAATCAACCTGCTGATTTTCTCTCTAAAATGTGCATTTCAAATGGCCTATCCCAATCATTTACTTGGTTCTCTTTGCCTGCTACTGTCAAAAGTCTTGTTATGCTTGATATAGCAGAAATGCCAGTGATTAGAATCTCTGGAACTGACAACTGATACTGCTAATGAGTTTTCTACTCCCTCACAGGTTCAGAAGATCAGCAGCACAACACACACTCCCTGCTATTTGACCTAAACTACTCAAGTCTTTCAAGCTGGTCCTCACTTCAGCACAATACAAGCAACCAGTGATGCAAGCAAAAGTTTCCTAAATCATTACCTCACTGCTGCAATTTAGTATAGTTTTTTGTACATGCCTTAGCTTCTTTACTCTTTAGGTCGTATTGTGTTTTGTTTAACAATTCACTAATAGACTTGAAGGGTTAGAGTTGCTAGGCTGATCTAGGTAGTATAGGAAATTTTGAGAAGCATTTTTATGCTTCTGGGGACATCTGTTCCCTGTGCCTTGTATAAACTTGCTATTCAGACACCTTTTGGTCTGGGAAGCCAATATATCTCCCCCATCCCATGATGGTTTTAACTTAAAAAAAAAAAAAAAATCCAAACAAACTCTGTTTGAGAAGGAATTCCCTAAAACAATAATTTAAAAAATTGCACTACTCATTATACGATTTTTCACGCCTCTTAATTTTTAATAGTAATGACTTCTTTAGTATTTATATAAAAATATATAAGTACAGAAGTAAACCATAAATTAGTAATGATTTCTCTAATATCCATATCAGTTTTTTTCATTTAGTAAATCGTAAATTTACAACATGATATATAAAGATATTTTTTATCAAATTATATTCCTAGTGGTAGTTTAAATGCAATTACTCTTGCTACCCACTTCAAAGTTCAAAGTTCAAACAAAAAATAAAAAAATAATTTATTAAAATGTGAATGTTTCCTTTTATATCTTTGGGGTTATGGTGTGCAGTTGCTTAGAGAAGAAGTATTACTCGTATAGCGTTTGTGATACACACATTGCAATAATAAACAAGTTTAATAAGAACTCATGACTTGGAGTTAGAACTTAGAAGTGAGATAATTTAAAGTAAGACAAAACATGAAGTTTGCGTACAATTTGTACAAAAACCAAAACAATCAAAAACAATATTCAATCAAACTGCCATGTACAACATATGTAAACCTGCAATCCTTGATACAGCTGCAATCTCTTCAGCTAAACATATATGATTTTTCTAAGTCTAGTCAAAACGGGAACATTTTTGTCCAAACTTCTTTGCACTCTGGCAGATCAGAAGACCGTCGTTGCTTTTTCTGCAGCAAACAAAACAATGCATTACATTCCTCCTGATTTCATGCATTTTCCAAGAAAATATAACATCACAAAACTTGTGCAAGTTATATATGCTTTAGAAATGCAATCACACCATGACTCAGCCTTGCAATAGAACTCAACCTTCAAACTTTAAGCTTCAACCATGATGACATATATTCACAATCAGATTGGTCACAGTGAAAAGTTTAGAAAGAGTTCGTTTCTGAAGCATTTACTTGAGGACGACCATTGTAAAAATAAATAATTATGGAAACAGTCTATTAAAAGGATTGTCTATTTAAAAGCGTTGACCTATAAAACATGAGGCAATCAAAGCACACAACTCTGTGTAGCTACAATCCTTCAAAAAAATATACATACACATAATATAGAACCTGATGTGATCATGGTTGTTCCCATCTAGCGATCTCACTCGTGACTGATGCGCACACGCTAGACTTCTGAACTGCAAAATCAAAATATGGCACGTGTTTCATGTCAAACAATAAAGGTAATATCTTTAAAATTGGCATGAGACATCAAGTGCATTCATATGCAAGAGAGCCCCATATGTGGTGATAAAGAAACTCAGACTTGTTAAAGAATTTATCCCCAAAAACATGTCACAACCGCCGTTATGCTAAAATCATGCAATATAATGCCGTTTCTGCCTCCAAGCTTCTATGGGAACTGTTTTCGATCCACAATATCCACAAAAACGTGACGTGATATGCCATTCCAGTAAAGCTCTGGCCTGATACGATGCAAATCCATTCATTTCATAAACAATCATCATCCACAAAACAACTGCAACATTTTCCAGCATCACATCTAAGCAGATATGCATAACAAATTTACATTACAGTGAGACAACAGAGAAAGAAGGCAGAAGCTAGGATGATCGTTTTCCAATACCACAAAACAATACCAAATTCCATCAAAACAAAGACCTTCAAACAACAAAATGGCAATAAGTTCACCAAACCAAACAGAAGCCATCAAAACACTAACTTTTTAAAACTGAAACTGCAACTGCAACATTTAAAATTGAAATCAACACCAAATTAAACGCATAGAGCTTACATGACCAGCAACAGCAACATCAGCCATAGCTTTCTCATCGGCCCAATCAGTGGCAACCATCAAAGTCCTGAGCTCCACAAAGCAAAACTGCCTAGAGTCCAGCCCCTTTACAATGGCGGTGCGGCTGATGGACATGGCGCACCACTCAATTTCCCCTAAACCACTCAATTTCCTCACTCTGAAGTTGATTTTTTCGGGAACATACTCTGGGCACTGCTTCTGCAAAATGAAAGTTAAAAAACCGGAAAACATAACTCCAAAATCAGCTAAAATCATGACTGAAAACTCACCGGAGCCGCAGCTGGAGATAAGCTCGTCGCCGGAGACAATTTTATCGAATTCGGACTCGTCGGCGAGCTCCGCCGGATTCCTGAACAGCTTGTCGATCATCACTGTAGAAACCGAGATTTTCTGACACTTGTTAGAGGCTGAACTTCTGACAGCGGTTCCGGCGAGAGGCTCTACAAAGCCATGGAAATTCCCGTCCCTCCGCCTGCTTCTCCGCCAGAGCTTGGGAGGGCGGTGATCGGATTCTGGTTCTGTGGGGATGAGGTTTGCGCAGATAAAAGTGGAGTCCAGAAGTTCTAGGTAATTATTGAGGACGGAATTGAAGGAAACGGAGCCGATTAAATTAATCGGCATTGAAGGAAATCAGGAAACTGATGTAAACGTTTCATAGACAGGGGAGAGGAAGATGGGAACTGACACGATTAAGGCTGTGTTTGATAAAACTGAAATCTGAAAGCTGAAGTCTGAAATCTGAAAACTGAAGTCTGAATATGATAAGTGCTGAATACTAATATGTGCAGTTGTTTGATAAAACTCAGATAAGTGTTGAACACTAAATATGTTAATTAGAAGAATAAATCCTAGTTGATTGTTTGAACATTAGAAAATAGTTTATGAACCGGTATTAATTAACACTAACAAGAAAAAGTAAACTATTATGATGTGAATATGATCAAGATTTAATATAAAATATATATATATATATATATATATATTTATTTATGAATACTATATTTATTTAATTTGAAAATATTATATATATATATATATATATATATATATAAATTTCAACGTTAAAGTACTCGAATTTTAAATTTGAGTGTGTTGGATAATTATATTCCTTTAAATATATATTATATCTATATCTAATATAATGTAATTATATTATTTTATAATGAGTATACAATTATTGATTATTATTTTAAAATCAATTACTAAATTATTTTCTAATTAAATAATTAATACACAAGAAATATTGAATAGCTATGATTATGATTTTTGACACAAATATTATCTTAAAGGTGTATTTAAAAAATATAATAATTTTAAATTACGTATACCATCTTCAAATTCGTTATAAGTGATACGGAAATCACTTAATTAACCCATACAGATTGTACGTACCGTTCAGAGCCACTTATTTCATTCAGATACACAAGATTTCTTTATCAAACACACGGAATGTAAATTGGCGCTTAATCCATTAAGTTAAGTGTTGAACGTGGTTATCAAACGCACCCTAAATTGAAAAGATTAAATAAAGCCTAGCTGAATAAGATGCGAGAAGAGTATAAAACAAACTAAAACTCAGCTGACGTGTAATTACGTGGTTACTCTAAAAATGAATTCTAAATTCTAAGAAAATTAGAATCCATTGTCTTTTAAAGTATAGTATAGATTATAGATGTTTAATATGGTGAATTAAGCCACTTTTAATTCTTTCAACCATTTCTTCTTTATTAAAAAATATTTTTTAAAAAATCAATGCATGATCATTAAGTGGAAGTTAAAGGTAGGATTATTAGTCTAACTAAAAGTAAATAATAATCTATCTATACTATTAAAACAGCAACTTTTGGAAAAGTCAAACCTCTCCTCCTTACGCTACGTCAGCTTTGAGAACCCTCCTAAAAAGACACCACGTCAGCTTTTTAATACCTTCTAAAATTGCCACCTATCATGTTTCTTTTTTCCTTTTCTTTTATCCTAATCAAGGCTTCCTTCACACGCTCTCCCTTGCCGTTTCAGACTTCTGGACTCTTCTTCTACTTCCCACCTTGAAAAGTGAAACCGTAATCAAAACTCTTCCTTCCCGAGGTTTCCCAATTCATTGCATTCTTTCGTATTCAAGAAGATTTTGAAATTTTCTGGCTTCACACATTCTCTTCTGTTATAGGTAAAGCCTCTTTTACGGTTTCCTGTAAGATTTTGTGATGAGAGTGTGATTGGATTTTTGTTGTGTGATTGATCTATGAGGTTTATTCAACCATTCTCAATTCACCCACCATTTTCAGCCAAAAAGCACCAATCTTTCCACTCCAAGAACCCTAGAATCACCTTCAAAGTCCTCTGCAAACAAAAACATGCCCGGCTAAATTTAAAATCCTCTGCTTGGTTGCTGTTTCGAAGGCTCTCCTCTGCAATCTTTCCGTGTTGAACCTTTGTATTCGAGGTACGAGGAAGGGAGGAAGGCCTGGTCTAAGGTGATTTTGGTGACTAATCTGATTCTTTCGTGTTATGCCTATATTCGGAGAGAAGCTCCAGAAGATCGGAATGGGCCCTGCGCAGGAGCCAGTGATGCCGGAGACGACGTTGAGCCCCGTTTTCTGGTGGCCAAAGGCGGTTTCCGTCGGCGGAACGCCGTCGGGCCAGGCGGCGAGGATGTTAACACCAGGAGCGGTTATGTAAGATTTTGCATTAACAGACCTTTTATTTGTGAAGGGTATTTTCCGAGCGATGGGAATTTGTTGAATTCTGAATGCACGGGAATTATTTGGGTTCTGATCAAACGATTAATTTGAATTCTTGGTTCTGATCAAACGATTGATTTGGGTTTTGCAAAAATTAAGGGTTTTCCCTTCTTTTTTGGCAGATTGACTATAATTATACTGAAAGGGATGCTGCCATTTATGCCCTGGGAATTGGAGCTTGTGCAAAGGATGCTTTAGATGATAAGGATCTCAAGTATGTGTATCATCCTGATGGCCAGCAGTTCACTCAGGTAAATTAATTCAGTTTGATCATTTTCAAAAGGTGTAAAAGATTGGTTTTTGAGGAGTTTTAGGATTAGGATGTGTAAAAGTTGCCTGCTTTAATGATTAATTCAGTTTGTTCAGTCTCATATGGTGTAAAAGATTGGTTTTTGAGGGGTTTTAGGATTAGGAGTTGGTGTAAAAGTTATCTGCTTTACTGATTAATTCAGTTTGTTTCATGTGTAAAATATTGGTTTTTGAGGGGTTTTAGGATTAGGAGTCGGTGTAAATGTATCTGCTTTAATGATTTAGGTCCATGCTTTGGCGATTTAGTTTTGTTTTACTGATTGGTGCTATTTCTGATAGGTTTTGCCAACATTTGCTGCTCTATTTCGTCACGATCTTTCTTCAGAGCTTAAGAAACTGCCAGGCTTGGAGTAAGTTCTTGCTCAGCTCTAAAATTTGTTTATGTTTCATGTCGAATGTTTGACTGGAAGTTTAATGAATATCGATTAATTCCAATCAATTTTTATGAATTTACGAAGGAATGATTGTGTTTGTGTTTGAGTACTGATTTGTGATTATGTGCTGCATATGTTCTTACTGGAATAATGATATGAAGTGGGTAAAATATTGTCACTGAAAAAACATTACTTATTTGTGTTTTCTTTCTTTAGTTATAGTTGGTAAATGGACTTCTACTCTCTGACATGCTTATCTGTACGTTCTGTTTTCTTACTCGATGTCAGGAAAAGCAACCATTTGAGCGAAAACCCCTTCAAGGTTAGTATATTACTTGTCAAAGATTGGAAGTCTCTTGGTTTTTTGGTTTTTCACCCAAAATGTTGACATTAGGTTGAAATCATCAAAGATTTGCCTGAGGATAAAACCATCACTGTATACAGATGCGGCCCGGCCATTGAAAGATCTACTGATGAGTCATTTGAAGGTGTTTATGTAGTTATTACAAGGCTTTAGAATTGACAAGAGTATCCTCAGACCTTACATTTCCGGGAAATCTAGGTAGGCTGTATATTTTGTATCTGTTCGAGGAAATCTATGTATATGTTATGTGACTTATGGTGATGATGTTTTTCTGAGGTGATGATGTTGAATTTGATCCTTGATTTTTCTTCTTCGAAATGGTTAATGATAAGTCAGTCAAACGCATGTTCTTGTGTGGCTGTGAATGATGCTTGCAAGCTCAAATTTCTGGAACTGAAATCAAAGGGGGAACTACAGATTCATCATTTTCAAGATCAACGCTGGGGATAGGCAAGTGGAAGTGGAAGTGGACTGCTGAACGTGTTCTTGGCGGTCCATGCTTGGGGTGCCATGACGAGTTGTGCCAAAGTTGGTTTCCGGCGTACTGATTTCTGTACTGATTACCCGTTGCAGTTGGGGATTGGTTTCTTAATGAGGGAGCGCCCGGTATTTGCTCTCACCACCGTGGTTACTGTGGTGGTATGCGCTTTACATTCTTTGTTAACAAGAAACACAACACAAAGATATGACTCTCATTTAGTCGTTCACGATACTTTACATATTGCAGGGAGTCTGGACTGTGTTTCCTTATGTGGCAGCTGGTTTGACTGCGTTGTTTCTGTATCTTCGGCGAAGATACTCAACTTAGTTGGCATTATAGCTTTGGTAACTTGGAAAAGTGCTAAGAAGCTGAATAGAAAGGATGGTTTTCGAGAGGAAGAACCTGGGAAATGGTTTAGATATGACCAAATGTTTTGTCATGTTCTTAGGATTACTCACTGGCTTTCTAAGAGTTCATTTTAGAAAGTACATGTTTATTTACTTCCTCCACTACATTAGAAATAAGATTACAAGCCTCAAATTGTACTAATTGTATTTTGACAATAATTAATTATGGTGAATCAGAAAATAATAGAAATTAGAGAGCCAACCCACCCTTTTAAGTTATATAAAAATACTAGGTTGTCTTTCAGCTCAACACATTGTATAAAATATATATAGTAATAATAAATATTGAGAACAATAATATAATATATCAAAAAAATTGTTTTGTCTCTACATTTAATAATTTTCGTTTCCTTTTCTTTCCTCCCTCTTTCCAAGATTAATTAAACCCTTTAAAACTTCTTTCCAAAATTTATTTTTCAGTTACTCCCTTAATTTTGTTAATCTCTTCTCCATTTATTTCACGCCATTGCCAACATTAGAGAAAACTAAAGATTTAAATATTTCATCACCTCTTCTTCTTCTATTTCCGTTTCATGTCATTACCTCATCTTCTATTTGTTTTTATTTTATTCAACTATGACGTCAAGCTCACTTCTTGCCCGAAGTCAACATATATGCGATGTCATACACAATTTTATTTTGAGTTTCTTTAAATTCAGAGCTATTCTTGGTTCGATCTTAAGATTTTTGATAGTTGTGCTTCCAGGACAACCATCTATGTCGATGTAGTAGTGCATATTTTTTAGTTCATAATAGTGTTGCAACATTGTAATAGAGTTGTTGTGCTTTTATCACTGAGATGAATCTTTTGTATATTGAATCATGATATCAATACATGAAAATTTCTATATGATTTGTATAATCTTCATTTACAAGTTAAAATTTTCACACTCTTACTATTTTGATTTGTGAATTTAGTCACCCTTTCTTCTTTATAGCCTGCAACTATTTCATTAAAAATTATTAAACTTACCCTAACCATAATGCTCCCTGAAATAAATGATACACTTAATCATACTCGCAAATTCTTTATTATTTGTGTAACGGTAAAACTAAATTTTAAAACCTTTATCATAACGTACCCTAAAATAAAAAAATATGCTTAATCATCCTCACACACTCTTTCTTATTTTCGTAATGGTAATTCATGCACCGTTTCATCTTTATAACCTGTAATTATTTCATTGAAAATTATTCAAAATTAATTTCAAAACCTAGATCGTAATGTTCCCTGAAATAAAAACTGCAATTAATGATCGTCACAAATTATTTTTTATTTTCGTAACAGTAATTCATGCATGTTTTTATCGATCAGGAAGCTCCATCGATTGGCTTATTTTTGCTGAACTAATATGAAAAATAATGAAATAAATTATGTTGAATAAAAAATAAAAATGAATGTATTTAAAATTATAAAATTATAAAAACAAAGTTAAAATTCATGAATCAAGAACTAAATTAATAATATTTAGATTAAACTTTTAAAAATATTGAGAAAAAATCATGTAAATATATATTTTTTAATTTCAAAGGGAGTCAATGATTGGTCATCAATTCATAATTAGCTTGAATGTTAAAAAACGTTTTTATGATCATGAAATGTTTTGAACATTAAAGAGTTGTAACTCATTGCTATAATTTATGGATTATAAATATAATTCATTTTCCCTAAATTTGAGTTGTTAAAATTTATTGTGTAGTAAATGAATTATCAAATTATCGGGTGTTAGCTAATTTAATTATGAATTCCGTTTAAATCTTTACGTTTAGAAATTCGGAGTAAATTGATTGTTGAGTGAATCAAAATAAAATGTTCTATTTGGCCGCCTATACATCATTGCTGTTTTAAAATAATGGTTTTGGTTAGTATTACACCATGTGTCAATGGATTTTTAATTTGGTGTATTACTACACAATTCATTCATGCAACCAAAGATAAAAATTAGAAATTAATTTGTTATGCACTACGCCTTCTTTATGTTTTTTTTTTTTTTATAACGCATTTATTTTCTTTAATTTTGAACATTTTTCGTATTTCAAAAACAATTCGGTCAATTTAACATTATTTATAAATTATTCACTCATCAACATGAGTTATGTTTTGCCATGTTTAGGTTAAAATTCACTATATCATTACAAAAAATCTTTTATAAAACAATGTATTTATTTTTAAGTTAAAGTATTTACAACCTTTATGAAATTTAATATTTAAAAAAAATAATTTACAAAGCGGTGTATTTATTTTAAAATAGATGTACAAGTCTGTGTATTTAGTTTATTTCTTCAAAAAGAAAGTGACATGTATTTATGTAAAAATAAATATAAGTTAGTGTATTTATATTTTATAAAATAAGATAGTATTTTTAATTTATACATAATATACTATATTTCTTATAATTTATATCAACAAATACCCGTGCATCGGCACGGGAATTACACTAGTATTTGTAAAAGGGAAAATAAGATGCTGATGTGTCAATTTCTCATTAATCCAAAAAATAATTCAGAATTCTTAGAAAATTCTAATTCATCCTCTTTTAAAGTATAATATAGATTATGTTTTATTTTCATAACTTTATATATTGTAATTCTTGTACAGAAAAATAGAGAAGAGAGTTTGAGATTAATAAAAAATGAGAGTATGAGTTTATCCCAGTTTTCCTGGAAGTGTGATTGCCAAAGGATATATAGCTCTAGGTGTGATTCCAAGGTTAATTATATATTTTGTTACTAGTTCTTTTTCCAACTACGTTTTATCACCGCACGAATCCTGCATCACATCTTTTCACCCACGCTATCCATACTGCATCAATTGAGGATCTGAATTCAACTAGACACGATCAATTTCATTTGACAATCAAACCCGAACCCGAAATCTGACCTCACCTGACATGCAATTAACCTGAACTCAACCTTGAACACAATTAAACCCAAACTCAACCTGAAAGTTGATTTTTCTCAATAACTTAGACTTAGGTCCCGTTTGGGAACTAGCGTTTGGTTGTTAGCTTTTAGCGGATTGTACTAACTGTTAGCTGTTAGCATATTGTATTAACCGTTTTGACTAACTGTTTTACTAGCGATTTATAGATGAGTGTTTGGTAAAAAATAAATAGCGGATAACTGTTTGTTATGCTAAATGACAAAAAATGAATTGTATTCTATCTATTTATTTTGAGGTATTTTTCATTAACATATATAAAAATTTTATATGTTATTAGTTAATATGCTTAAACGATAAAATAAAATTTTGTAATTTTAAAAGGATAACGAAGAATAAAAATATCACGTCCAATTACTGGAAAAAATGTTTGAAAAGATTCGTGCGCATGAAAATTGAGAGTAAAGGATAAAATGGAAAATTATAATATTAATTGTTGAGTAAAGTTGAAACAGGGTGTGTTTGGTTGGGCAAGTTTTTGCAAAACTTGGACTATCCAAGTCCAGTTTTGTAAAATCTTGTTTGGTTCACCAAGTTTCCCAAAATTCAAACTTGCAAAATCCTAAAAACCAATCAAAAATTTTGTTTCATACTCACAAAATCCAACTCAACCAAACAAGAATTTTGCAAAACCAAACTCTCAAAATCCCAAACAAAAATCCAAACTCTCAAAATGCCAAAACAAAATCCAGACTCTCAAAAATCTTGGGAACCAAACACACTTTTTTCAAGCGTTTTCATATTGACAGTTTTGGATTAAACATCTAGATGATATTTTTCTCTCATCAAACATTATAAGTAGTTGTTTGATGAGTTTAATCAGTCAAAAATTTATTTTTAGCAACAAAAAAAAATCAAAACTCTCATAACCTCTTACTATTAAACGGGGCCTTAACATGTTCTTGACCATAATTAAGTAAGAAATTAAAACTATTCACATAATATGATTATTAGCAATTATAGAAATTTAAATAGGAATTGATCTTCGTTTGATATGGCGTGTTTAGATGCTAGTGTATTCAGACACCAACAGCGGAATACATGGGATTTGATCAGGGACTTCTTATAAGATGCCTCTGTTTCTGTACTTTCATACCAGCCGTGACACCACAATAACAAGCCCTTTAAGGATTTACTTAAATAAAAATAAAAATGTACTATATTATTTTACTGGCTTCATTCATAATCTAATGCGTACCAGTACAACATAGCAACATATATCGAATTTAATGTACTTCTGATCCTGTGATCCATTGAAAGAACCGACAGAGTTTTTACAAGTGCATGACGCACGATCACAGTTATTCCAGTTTTATGTTTGACCAGGTCAGAAAGGACAACTTCTAGCTACATTACTATACAAGCAAAATACTACTAAAATGTACTGCCGAGAGAGCTTAAAAAATGATTCAAAAGAATTGACACATTTTTACTCCTTCAAAATCAGCATTTTTGTTATGAATCGCATTCATTCTGGCCCTGAAATCGCAGAATCAGCCAGTTTTATCGCTCTTTTGTGGCGAAGGAAGAACTGAGAGAGCTGGCCTTGGAAAAGAAGCAGAATCATGGCTCTTTTGTGGAGAAGGGAAAACATCTGATAAGGCCTCCCATGAAGGTGGATCAATGTTAGCCCTCCGTTTTCGCTCCAAGAAAGCTGGTTTCACTGGTGCCTCATTATATTCAGATTTGCATGTTAGCATTGCAACTATCTCAGACATTGGTGGCCTTAAACTACCCTGTGGCTGGATGCTCAGAAGAGCGACGTGAAGTACTTGAAAAAGGTCCTTCTCTGTGACACCCTCCTCGCGCAACCGGGGGTCTAGCAGATCAATCAGTTTAGACTTCTCGTATAACTTCCAAGCCTATCGAAAAACCAGACATTTTTAGGTTAAAATTGACATAAAATGGTGAAAGGAAATGAAGGAAGAGAAACTTACATATTCAGGGAGATATTGCATTTCTGAAGTCAAAGTAAGATCAGTGTTTTTTCTGCAACTGATGATTTCAAGCAACAAGACTCCAAAACTATAGATATCAGCCTTTTCAGATAATTCTCCTCTCAAGGCATATTCTGGAGCTGTGTAGCCTCTGAAAATGTTAAAATGACAGATTATAAAGCTGATAACTTTGATCTCAATAGGCAAAATGACACTTTAAATGATCATCAATTTGAATCAGGTAGAGAGAAAGGACTTACAAGGTTCCAGCAAATGTAGTGCTGAGATAAGCTTGATCCTCAGGGAAAAACCTAGCAAGGCCAAAATCGCCTATCTTCGGTAAGAACTTTTCATCAAGAAGGATGTTGCTGGCTTTAATGTCCCGATGAACAATCCTAACGTGTGAATCCTCGTGCAGGTATTGCAGTCCCCGAGCGATTCCAAGTATTATCTGGAAACGAGCGTTCCAATTCAGATAAGTCTCACTTTTTCCTACCATTTTCCAGACAAAAACAAGAGCTAACATGAGGACATTTCACTATCTTTAACAATCACATGATATAGGATAAATGGCATACCATAAACAATGTGGTCCAAACTTCGATTCTTCATGTACTCGTACACGAGGAGCCTCTGAGAGCCATCCGAGCAGCATCCAAGAAGGCGTACCAGGTTCTTGTGCTGGATGCTGGTAATCATCCTCACCTCTGCAAGAAACTCTGATTCCCCTTGCTGTGATTTATTAAGCGACAGCTGCTTCACAGCAATCATTCTCCCATCTTCAAGTTTTCCCTGATATACATATAATTATGTAATCAATTACATGAAATTCTACGAGCGTAAGTAATGGACTAATAAAAATATAAAATCATCAATAATTATACCTGAAAAACTGGTCCAAATCCACCTCTTCCAAGCATGTAGCTAGGATGAAAATTCTTGGTGGCCTTCTGTAGTGTCTGAAAGCCAAAATAGCTAATGGTGTGAAGATTTCCACTGAACAATCTGCTTGTCCCTGAACCACAACATGTTTAAGTTAGCTATTTGACTAGTATATGATTCTTTTGAAGTCGTGGACTATTAGACATACCGCCCGGGCTTGTGGCAACATGACAAGTACTCGACATGTCATGTTTCCCGATTCTGAGGAACTTCTTGAAGATGAAGAAGAGGACAAGTACTGCTACAAGAAGAACAATTCCTCCGAGGAAAAAGAACAAGGCGGATGACTGCTTCGATGAAGAACTAGTCCCCATGCCAAGTCCTGTGAACGCACAGAGATGTCAAACTCAAAACTCACAAGCATTATGAGTTAAAATACACAAATTGGACATGAAGACTTTATAAGTTCAAATATTTTGCCAACATTTCCAATCTAATATTTCTAGATATACAAAATGCAGGACATTAAGAAACAGAAAAATTCTACATAATCACAGCAAACTCAATCCCAGACATGTTTCCCTCCCTTTCAAATTCTTATTAAATTGGTACCAGGTGTCTTTCATATTATTACAAGTCTCCTAGTACCTGCAACACAACTTCAATCAACACTAGGAAAAAGAAATTCAGGAAAAAAATCATAAAAATTATAACTTTGCAAAACTTATAATTATTTGCTTAAACATCAAATTCCCTTCTGTTCTTGAAAATTTACCTTCTTTTACTGCTTCCTGCAGAATTAGGCGAGCCATTCGTGTCGGTTTACTTATGGCGTCTGTATCGGAGGCCAGAAGAAGTGGAGGGGCGATGGTTTTCTAGCTAGAATTTGACAGGGTCATAGTGCAGGCTGTCACACAACATTGTACTCCCTCAGATCAAGGAGATATACCTTCTTCGATCCCCCACAAAAACTTTGTCACATCGGAGCATGGGAATGATCGTAGAGGGCAAGAAGAGGAATATAGTCCAAAATACATGCGACGGATTCCCTCAAAATGATACATTTGTCATTTCTTATCCACGGGCGGCAAATTTCGTCTCTTCGAAATTGATAGATTTCAATAAAAGAAATATATTGATTTCTTTTTATTGCGCCCCTAAAGAAATGTTTTTAAAAATAATTTGCATAGATTTCAATAAAAGTGAGTAGGGGTGTCCAACTGGCCGGTTTACCGGTTAACGGTTAAACGGTTCGGTTTCTACCGATTTTTAGCATTGAAGGAGAAATCTATTAACCAACTTATTATAATAACATTAAAACGGTTCGGTTTGTACCGGTTTCGGTAAATTTTAACGGTTATACGGTTTTAACCGGTTTGATTATTTGAATATTAAAATGGAAATATTTACATAATAATATAAGAATTTGTGCCATAAATAAGAAGAATTAAATTCATGCGAAACAAGTAGTAAATTGTACAAAACACATACTAAATCTACAAAAGAAACTTCAAACAAAAAAATGAAGATGAGTTTTTAAGAAAATCACGTATTTATCAACAGATTCTTTTGATAGTTCAATTAGTAAGTAGTTTCAAGTTTTTAGTTACTAGTTTGTAATTAGTTTTACTCATAATAAATATACCAATAATTAGTTTGAACTTTACAAATTTATGGAAAATATCGATTAGTAAAAATGTTGTTGGAATGTCAATTATTAATTAAATAATATATCATATGAACAGTTAAACGGTTAAACGGTTAACCTGTTAAGAAAATTTCAAAACCTAAAACCGAACCGTTTAACCGACTAAATCTATTAACCGAACCATTTAAAACCTATTAACCTATTAACCGATAACCGATTATCATAACGATTCGGTTTTCGTTGGTTAACGGTTTTCTGATTTTTTTGAACAGCCCTAAAAGTGAGTACCGAATTGTGATGGTGTAAATAGATAGTAGGTGAATTTAAATAGAATTATCCAAAGAAAAAAGCTAATAGGATAATCTTGATTTATAAATAGTACCAACTCTTCAATCTATTCATTTTTTTAAAATATTATTTTTTCACCCGATCTAGATATTTCCGGCCTAAATCGAACATTCAAAATAAAATTCCTAATAGAAAATTCAATAAAATTTGGTTTGCAGGTAATAGTGAAATTCGATTTGCAAGAAAAAATTAAAAATGTGAAAAAGAAAAAGAATTAAAATAAATTAAAATGATTGTTTTTATTTAAAAAAATGGAACCTTTATTTTGACTCATATTTTAAATAAATAAGAGTTTAAAAGTAAATTTATTTTTATAAACATAGAGAATCTATTTTTTTTAATGGGCCTCTATTTTGGCCCATTTTCTGAAGGGCCGGGCTCATGCTATAATACAGTGGCGGAACCAAAAATTTATATTATGATGTGTTTAAATGGCTAACAAAATTTATGCACATTGACCGAGTTCAATGAATTGTACTGAAATTATATGTAGCAACTGAAATTGAACCTAATCTCACATGATCATATTTTATTTATTTTAAAAAATATGGGTAACTCGACCCAATTCAAAACTTAAAAAAAATTAAAATTTATTTTACACATGTGTGTATATATAACTATATATATATATATATTTGTGTGTAATATTAATGATCAATTTTTTTTTGTCAAGATCCAACCTAATTTTAGTCGATATGGTTAATGATATATATTTATAAATATTTGTATAAACATATTCTAATCGTCTATATTTCATGAATTTGCAATTGATAAAAGTCATAAAACTTGTACAAAAGCAAATATAGGTCAAAAGCAACGACTAACACTTACAAAAGGAAAATAATTAACAAAACAAAACCTAAGAAGATATGTGAAAAAAAAAACCACCCTACAATAAAAATAGTGACTTATCTACACGAAAATATATTATTTGATATTAACATTAAATATTAATTACATTTGATCCAACAAATCATAAACTTGATACTCATGCTAATATTTAATTTAACAATTCATTCTTCCTAAACAGGGCATTTAAAAGGAAGAATAACGTTAAAAATCTCAAAACACCGCTTCTATGTAGAATGATCGATGATGTTACCTGCTTTGCGCATGTCAGATTTCTTCGAACTGAGAGCAGAACATGATATAATCATCAACCCGATCAGTAATAAATATTTGATCATTTCAGATTTCTTCGAACTGAGAGCAGAACATGATATAATCATCAACCCGATCAGTAATAAATATTTGATCATTTTAAGAGCTTGGTTGAAATTTGGTGCAACTAAGAATGTGATCTTAGTTTCCCACCCTAAGGGAACAAATGAAACATGATAATGTTTTTCCAAAACTGTTTTTGTTTCCCACCCTAAGGGAACAAATGAAACAGGATGATGTTTTCCAAAATTAGATTAAAAAAACATAAAATTGATATTCTTTTTTCAATTATTCGAGTTTCATTCTTTTTTTTTTAATTTTTTTTAACTACTGAAAAATGTTCTCGAAGTGTGATTGGAACAACAAAGTTACACCACGAAAGCTTGATGTGATAATTTAGTAATTTTAAACTGCATCCGTTAACCCACTATACAAACTTTAATAAATATTAAAAATTTGTACGCAAATTGCACGTCAATAAATATAAAAATATTTGAAACGTACATTTCAATATGATAATTCATTAAATTGAACACATGAGTTTTATAAAATCTTATTTAGTATTCATAGGACGATCACACTATTATGGAATCAATTTTATTGAACTAACTTTACATAAATGAAAATTATTGAACTAACTTTGTATAAAATTTAAAGTTATCGAACTAACTCTCTCCTAAAAATGAAACTATGGAACCAACTTTATATAAAATTTTAATACCAAAATATAGATTTATATTTTAAATATAGTGAATTAATATATGTGACTAAAGTTATCGATTACCAAACATACAATTTAAAAAATGACACTCTTACAAGTGCTATTTACTGTATTTAAAATTTAGATATTTAAAAATAAGTACAACATTGAATCAAAAACTATATTATACAATAGTATTATTATTCATATTCAATATTAATTGATGGTCAAACTGTCAGGAAATGAAATTAGCTCAAGGGTTAAATAGTCGAAGCAGGGGAAAAAGAGCAGCTGAAATTACTGATTTCCAGATAAGAGCATAGAATGTGCAATTCCTAACCGTCACAATGGATTGGCACTGATTCGTATAAGTAATGTGCTGCTAGTTCGATTTAGGGTATCAATTTATGTGCATTTTGATCATGATTGAGTCTCTACCCTTATTTTGTTCTTTTCTATTTTGAAAATAACAAAAAAATATCATCTTTGTGACTAAAATTTCTCTCAATTAGTATCAGAGTCGGCGATTGCTCGGAACAATGGCCCTGAAAAAAATTGAGAAACAATAGCTAGCGGAGCTACTGTCATCCAAGGTAAACATCAAGGAGAAATGTTAACAATTGGAGGACACGGTGGCCGGAATGAGAAGCGAATCCGATGGACAGCTGCAGGCGATGGAAACTGAGGCAGAGACTGTTGTTGGAAGCTAATCAAAAGATCGACAAACTGCATTCGGAGCTCACCCTCAACAATCAAAAGGTTAACAAGATGCAATTGAGCCTGGACGCGCTACTGAACATTATGTCCTTTCATCCGGCGAGCCAGGAGGCATTGATTCCGATCGACAACACATATATCCTACTTCAAAATCCGATCAGAGGAGTAAGAGTTGGTGAAGGATCGCAAGGCAGTACGAATGTTATGATAGTGGGAGCGCCACCACAACATTCGCCACCGACAAGAGCACCGATGACCTACACGCCAGCGGCCACCACCAATTTTCTCGCCGCTAAGACTGTACTTTTGGCAAGCTTAGTGGAGGAAGCTGCTCCATTTGTGAATCGCAACCCAAGGAATTAGTCAGTAGAGGCACCAACTGGTTTACCTCCTTTTGATTTTAGAACTACATCCAATATTCTAGAGTGGTGTTACATGGTGAAAGTAATCATATGATAGTGTGGCCTAGTGCTAATGAGATAATTTATCAAGAGCATAACCAGGATATAGTGAGATCAGAGCCATGGAAACAAGTTTTAGATAGTCAATTTGGAGGGTTGCAACCTAGAATAGACCTACTTAGTTTCAATGGCAGTAATCCCAAGGATTGGCTAAAAAAATGTTAAAAATACTTCAACTATTTTGAACTACCTGAGTACAGAAAGACGAGCACCATTAAGATGGTTTTAGAAGGTAAAGCTCAAAGGTGGTATAAATCACTTAACATGGTGAAACCATTTGAGGGATGGAATAAATCAATTAAGGTGGTGAAACCATTTGAGGAATGGAATAAATCAGTTAAGGTGGTCAACTGATAGTTTCAAACGGGATTTTCGAAAGCTAACAATTTCGAAGGGTTGTAATGTGGTCAGAAAACTGAAAATAAGATTGTAAGGTGATCAGAAACAGGCCGCTGAAACAAATGACTTAGATTTCTGGTTGCTAGCCAGTCATATCTAAATATCGGATACTAAGAGAAATATGTTTGTAATGTAAAAATAGCTACGCTAAATGAAGCATTTATGAGAAGATCTCCTGAACTTCCAATTTTCTTAACTTTCCATGAAAAATTTTATACGTTTCACCTTATACAATGTACCTTTAATTTGAACTGTATATTTTGTTAATTAATTTTTTTAAATTTTTACTTAAAATTTATTGAATTTTCGTATTAAAACATGTTTTACTATATGTTTACTTTAAAATGATCAATGTTTTAACACAAAATTATATTACTTTAATTTAAATATATAGTGGTAGTTCAATAGTATTTACGAAAGTTTGACTTTCAAAAGACTTTGCTAGCTCTTTCGGATAGGCCCTAAAAGGAGAAGGAAGGCTGGAATGCGAACAGGCGTCCATTATTGAATTCACCCGACCCGATAGTACCCATCTTGGGAACGTCCAGTGCGAAAGTCACTGAATGGGTAAGTCGCCAACTTGACCATGTCGTTCCAATTTGAGATTAAAAAACATAACATTTCTAATAAATATATGGCCGGTTTATTTAGATCCGTATTGAAAAAGCAAAACATCATGGAAGACTACATAAACTCTTTTTTTCTTTTTCAATTATTTGATGAATTTCATTTTCATTAAATCGTACATTTACTATGTTTAATATCTTGAATTTTAATTCGATTGAATACAAATTTTCAATTATGTATAATATATTTTGGTCTCGGAACATATTGTATAATACATTTCAATTACGAATATGAAAATGGATGATACTTTTGGTCTAGGAAAATATGATTGTTATTGCACTTATTGATGTCTAATTCTATAGTAAACCTCAAAAAGAAAAATCTATAGTCTACCTTATCTAGTTATTAGTTTGTAAGACATATCTCACACTAAATAAATCTTTTTGCAATTCTTGGTATTTGTTCTTTCATACCATATTCTATACAACTTATAAAGATTGTAAATATTATATAAATTCATTTCATTTTCAGTTCAGCAAGAAATGTGCTCGGAGAAACCAACCCTTTTAATTAATAATAAAATATAATTATCCATACACCGCCGCATTAAAGGGTAATAGATCCTCCTACTAATCTAATCTCATCTGAAACAGTACACCAAAAAAGGCGCTTAAAAGTCCTTTCTTGATTCCATCCCCTTAATTATAACAGACGCAAACCCTCTCGAACTTTGTCTTTCATTCCAGCCCCTTTCCGACTCTGAATCCATACCTGAATCCACCAGCTGCCCTTTTTGCTTTGTGCGGAGTCGGAGTATGGCGTACGTAGATCACGCTTTCTCGATTTCCGACGAGGACATCATGATGGAGACCTCGTACACCGTGAACAACCGGCCGCCGATCAAGGAGATCTCTCTGGCCATCGCCCTCTTAGTCTTTGGGACTCTCGCCATCATCCTCGGCTCCGTCATGGCCGTCAATAAAGTCGGCGGCGACAGAGCTCACGGTTAGTCCATTTCCCCCCAATTACTGTGTCTGGGATCTTGATTTCACTGTTTAGTACTCCAATTTAAGGTTATATGGAATATGTAATTGATTTCCTTGTTAATTAACCTCGATTTACAGATTTCTAAACTACTCCGTGTTCTGTTGTGTAATTTGCTTCTGCAATTTGATGTGCTAATGTGAATTTGCTTCAAAATAGTGGAATGCATAAGCATAGAGGTTCGGTTCAGTTCACAGAGCTTATTTCTAGAACTAGAAACAATGAAAACAGTAAAAAGCCCAAGCTTTAAATTAGATAAGAACACCAATTCTTCGATCAAAAGATGGCAACTTTATTGGGTTTAAAGATAGTCATTAGGTTATGATACATTAAGGGTATTTACACATGGGATAGGATGAAAGGTTAGTGTCTTTTACGCTCACCAGCACAAATTTACATTAAAGAACTTGAGAAAGGATATACAGATTATGCTGAGTCATTTGTCATTATAAAGGTGAACTTAGGAAAGGATAAAAATATAATCTTTACCTGCTTCTACAAAGGAAATAGGTTCTAAAGTGAACTTAGGAGAGGGGAAAAATGTAATCTTTACCTGCTTCAACAAGGGAAAGAGGTTTTAAACGGGTGCGGCTGCAAAAGAAGTGAAAGTTTGTTAGAAATAAACTTCAAACTCCCTTATTTTGGAACAATATAACTTCAACTCTGTAAACTTCTACAATCTAATGAGCTTATGTGCATTTTAACAATCGTTGCCTCTGTCGTGTGATCGGAGCCTCATTTGATGGTAGTACAACATGGAAATCATCACTGTACACAAGTGTTTCTATGTCAAGTTATTGATAAGGAAATGAGTCTACTCCCTAGGTCCTAGCTTAGCTCTGGGTTTCATAGATAGGAATTAGTTCTTCAAATATTGATCGTATTGGTAATGTTTAAGAAAATGATAATTTTTTCGAGATAAGAAAATGATGCTGCAAGTGTGGGAAAATGTCACATTGACATGGTACAGAACAATAAGAAATATGTGCACTTGAGACTTGAGTTGAATGTATATGACTCTAAAAATGTTTAAATTGCCATTCATTTATTAAAACATTCTACACTTTGTATTCTATATATTCCATTCACTATGATGTTCTGCTCCACTCATATCCACACTTTGTTTTCTGTCCTTCCCTCCATTGTTTTCCAGTTGCATAATCCAAGTACAGCATAACAAAATTTAATCTTGGTTTTGAAGTTTGATGTTTTAGGGTGCAATTTGATCGTTGATGTGATGTGCTCGTGCTTATGTTGATTCTTGTGAATACAGGAATGTTTTTTGCTGTACTCGGGGGGATTTTGTTCCTTCCAGGCTTCTACTACACGAGGATTGCATACTATGCTTACAAGGGCTACAAAGGTTTCTCTTTTGCCAACATTCCTGCTGTGTAGAGTAAACTTATTGTGTACAGATAGATTGAGTTTTCTGAATTGTCCTTAATGTCGAGCTTCTGATGTTCTCTTTGATGGACTTGATGTATATGTAAATAAATAAATGATCTGTTATGTTATAACTGTAGTCTGAACACATCTCTTGACTAATGAATCAATGTTCTCTCTCATTCCTTGCCGAGTACTGTTTTTCATGGTAGATCTTATCCAACTGTACATTAGCGGATAAACAACATGTGCATAATTGAAGATTGCTAGCTCATGAATCATGTGTTGGTGATCCTATATCTGAGATATTATGTTGCAGTTAGAGCTTCTGAAATGTGCATAGTTTAAGGTTTCATGACACTTATTATATGATTTATAAATAATGGGGAGAAAAATACAAATACAGACAGTGAAAATTATACCTAAAGCTTCAAACCAGATCCCTGCAGCTTTAGTTCAGTAATTTGATCGAGTCGTTCTGCCATCTCCTCTGTCAAGTAATTCTTCCAATCTCCAACCTCGCCCTTCCTGAACATATCTTTGTTGTTCCCAACCGATCATTTCCCGTACTGATTGACATCCAAATTGCTCAAATTCTCAAAGCCTCAAGATCTCATCAACCAGCCCCTTTTCCTCTTCCTTGGCAGTGATCCGGCAGCCCACAAACGCCGCTATGCGCTTCACCTGCAACACCGGACCCTCCTTCATCTCCTCGTACCTTAAAAACATCACCTACTCGGGCTTCTACACGCTCTCTTTCCAATAACCTAGAATGTGATCCCAAACAGGCCCGTATATGCTGACGCCCTCACAGAAGGACACAAGAGCTTCTTCCATGGACATACTGCCAGAGTCAGGCTTAGCAGGTTTTTTGATGAAGTGCCAATATGACACAAAAACATCCTTCAAGTTTCTGCAGAGATAGACTATCTTACATTTAGCGTCACTCGGGAGCAGTGGCCGTGGTAAATGTGTGGCATACAGTCTGATCGATGGCAAAGAGGACCAAAACTCACTCAGGTTTCGAAAGTTTATGAATGGAACCAAATTGTGTGGATTTTTTACTAGCAAGGGATGGTTTTGGTTGATGGGGTGATTTTTTCGGTTTAGTAGGGTGAATAATAGAGCCTTGAGCCAAATGGTGCCTGATTTTGGCATAGTGGCTAATAAGATGTCGGTTTCTTTTGCTTCGACCTGGTTCTGCACTGGGATGAAGGCACGCAAGGTTTCGGTCACGAACCAGCAGCCTTTGTACTGATGGAGAAGTTGAACTCCGATCCAGTCTCTCGTCGGGAGAGTCGAGATAAACTCCTTGAGTTCATCACCACGCAGCTGAATTTCGCCTCCTTCTGCTAGTATTTCTGAATCTGGACCTGATGCCATTTTTATGTATACGAAAGCTCGGTGCTGACCTCTCTTCACTTCTAATAAAATGATGGATCAGATCCAAAAAAAAAACAAATTATTTTTGTATATGAGTGATAGCAGCACCTTGTCAGAAAGAAACGTGATAATTAATTGTGTATATATGACAAATTATTCATCTAACCGTTACATCTCCAATGCTAAAGAAGTGTAGCATAAAATTAGAAGACATTTGGTAGCTTGTCAATACACTTTCACTATGAAATGGTTTTAAAATTTCCGACACTCTCGAAAAGTACTTATATAGCTCTCAGTTTTAATTTATATGCAAATATAACCTCCAATTCTCAAAAAGTGCAATAGTAACCATGATTATAATTTTATTGAAATTTTATAGCCGAAAAATCCATTAAAATATAAAAAGACGATACATCCCTTATGGATTTAAAGGCTAAATGACCTTATTTGGTTAATCGGATTTAACAAATATGTGATAATTGTTTGCTATTCTCTCTGCAACTTGGCTGAATCATTTTTTGGCTCTGAGATGCAGAGATCTAGTTTTTCTGCATTTCCCATGGTTGCTGGTTCTTGCTATCAGATAACAACCTAATATTCAGGGCAATTTTGTCATTTCAAGTGATTAAATAGCCATAAATTACAGTAAACACAAGTCAACCATTGCAAGGTTATAACTTTTTTAAATCAAAGTCAATTCAGGGTTATAATAGCACATTCTAAGAATTGAGGGTTATATTTGCACTTAACCAAGAACTCGGGGTTATCTATGCATTTTATCCTTTTTAATTTTTGTGATTTGCTCTCCTGTGACAATAGAGAACTTAGATGATAATTAAAGGTGTTTGCTATATGCAGACCCTGTTTGCTTTTGCAGGTCCAAAGAAAGTGGGAAAATACCATAATTATCCTTCATTCGTTTAATAATTTTTACAAATATATATTTCTAAAACCCTAACCTTAAATGCATAAACCCGTCTATGTAATGATTAAAAACGTGTCCAAATTATAAATTACTTTTCATGAAGTATAGTAAAAAAAATTAGGAGGGACATTATTGTCATTTCTGATTTAATTTGGACCTGCAGAAGTAAAGTGGACCTGCGTTTAGAACCGCCCTAATTAAACTAGTCTTTTGTGTTTTGCATATGTGCAGTTACATAAAAGGGTGTTGCTATACGTAGTACGGTATTTTTACTCTTGTAGTCCAAAATACGGTATGAGTTTACGAAAATTATCCTTGTTTCTTATGTTCATTGGGAAATTAGCAATATTTAGGTGACGGATTTTTAATTTCAATGATATTTTAAACTATACAGTTAAATCTCGATAAATGAATACTGTTGGGACCATCATAAAAATATTCATTTAGCGAGGTTATTCATTTATTGATAAATGAATAATATATTCATTTAGACAGTAATATTACAAGAATTGCATGTATATGTACTAAGTCCAAAAATGTACACATGTACATTGTATTTAAAACTACTAATAAGATATGTAGTATGCATTGTATGGAATATCTAGAGTCTACAACACGAGCAGAATACTCCTGAAGTTTTGTTTGCTCTGGGAAAAATCAAGGATGAGATGAATTTTGGTTAGAAAAAAGATAAAAAAAAATTTAGACACTATTTGTAAGGGAATGATTTATTGTATGAATATTATTGATTGAAAAATAAAATTTAATACATATATATCTTATGAAATGTGGTGATTATTCATTTATATTTACATAGGGTCTTTAAGGATTTTAAAAAAATTATTCATTAATGCATTTAGCGAGATTATTCATTTAGCCCTTAGACCAAGTCAGGATCAGGAAAAATTATTTATTTAGCGAGATTATTCATTTATCGAATATTCATTTATCGAGTTTTAACTGTATTAAGTAAAATACCGGACTACGTATTAGTATGACATGTATGACAGTATGAGTATGAATAGACCAACAAAAACTCTTAAAATAGTACATGAAAAATAAAAAGAATAGATTTCAACATGAATCTAAAATTATTTGTCATTAACAAGATGACACAAAAGGAAGTAAAAGATATCGGATCAGGCAACATGATCTTCTGCAATTTAAAGAAAATAGTTTGATAAATAAATAAACAGTTTACATGGCTGCAGCAACTTCACACTAGAAAAAGGCAGCAACAAATGCTCAGATTTGCACCAGAAAATGCATATTCAGACCTGAAAATAAACCACAAAATGCAGCAGTAAATTCTTAAATACACACACACACACACACACACAAATTATACCTAAAGCTTTAGGCCGGATCCCTGCAGCTTCAGTTCAGTGATTCGATCAAGCCGTTCCGCCATCTCATTTGTCAAGTGATTCTTCCAATCTCCAACCTCGCCTTTCCTGAACATATCTTTGTTGTTCCCAAACCAAAATTTCCCATTCTTATTCACATCCAAACCGCTCAAATTCTCAAAGCTGCAAAGCTTCAAGATCTCATCAACCAGCCCTTGCTCCTCTTCCTCAGCAGTGATCGGACAGCCCACAAACGCCGCCATGCGCTTCAACTGAAACGCCGGATCCTTCTTCATCTCCTCGTACCTCAAAAACATCACCTTCTCGGGCTTCTCCAAGCTCTCTTTCCAATAACCTAGAATCTGATCCCAAACAGGCCCGTATATGCTGACGCCCTCGCAGAAGGACTCAAAGGTTTCCTCCATGGAAACCTCAGACTCAGGCTTGCCTGCTTTCTTGAAAAAGTGCCAGTATGAAACAAAAACATCCTTCAAGTTTCTGCAGAGATACACAATCTTACATTTCACGTCACTCGGGAGAAATGATCGCGGTAAATGCGTGGCATATAGTCTGATCAACGGCAAGGAGGACCAAAACTCAGTCAGGTTTTGAAAGTTTATGAACGGAACCAAATCGTGGGGGTTTTTAGCTAGCAAGGGATGGTTTTGGTTGGTAACGGGATGGTTTTTCCGGTTGAGTAGGGTGAATAATAGAGCCTTGAGCCAGATGGTGCCGGATTTAGGCATCGTGGCTAATACAACGTCGGTTTCTTTTGGTTCGACCTGGTTTTGCACCGGAATGAAGGCACGCAGCATTTCGGCTGCAAACCAGAAGCCCTTGTAGGAATGGAGACGTTGAAGTCCGATCCAGTGTTTCGTCGGGAGAGTCGAGATGAACTTCGTGATTTCATCACCACGAAGCTGAGTTTCGTCGGTTGAAGCCATTTTTTGTGGGTACGAGTACGAAAGCTCGGTTGGAGTTTTTTTGACGTGGGTGATATTTAAAATATAACTTTGTGAAATACTTCTCATAGTATTAATTAATTAATTTTCTGATGGAATTTTTCTGGGTTCATTGACTGATGTGTATTACTGGTTTTCATTACTAGCTCTGTCTCATCCAAATCAGCACGGTTGAATTTTCACATTATCCTATATACATCTTTGACCAATCGTATTTTTATTTACTTATATTATCGAAAAATAAAAAATTGATATTTAAATACTATATATTGCGATTAATCTAACAATACCAAAATACGATAATATTCGTGATTATATATATATATATATATCTATTTAAATATACAGTAAAAATTTAAAAGTGAATAGTGTAAAAAAGTAAGAGTGTACATTAAGCGGAGTATTAGATTGATGATAACTATGGTTGGATGATTACAACTAGAATTAAACTACTGACATATGAGATTGGATTGTTGTTAGGAGTGTGTGTCACTGGTTTCTAATATTGGATGGTTGACGATTACGGTTGGATGATTACGGTTAGACTATCCGTTGTTTGGATGATTAGTAGATTTCAGATAGAAGTAATCTCTACTTAGATGTGAGATTGGATTGCTAATGACTACGGTTGGATGATTGTAGTTGGAAGTAAATGATTTTTATTTATAGATAAGATTGTATCGCTGCTGACTACGGTTGGACAGTTATGGTTAGTATTAATGAAATTTGCTCATGCATGAGATCGTACCACCATGGGAGATTATAATCTACGCATACATTGGTCCAGTTAAAGTTACGGTTGAAAAAATTGCAGGCTTTCTGGATCTGTTCATATTTTGTTTATTTGCATTCCATATTTTTTTAAAATAATTATATACAATGATTTTAATATATAACTGATTTGCAAGTGTATGCAATAGAAATATTATATATGATGCATATGTCTGATATATATAATTATTGACCATATCATGTGTATCGAAAACGTATTTTTATTTTGAACTGTAAAATAAGTAAAATATGGACTACATCTAGCATGACCCAAAAATTGCCGTTAGAATTAAATGATTTCTACTAAAATGATAAATAATAATGACATAATTGATAATAGAATATGCTCTTCTAATATGAAAGGGCGAGTAATATGAGAGAACTATTACAATATTTATAGAGTCAATTATGACTTACTGCATAAGAATGCAATGTATAGACATATCCCTAATATAAGACTAAAACTGAATATATTTATTTTCTTTCCTTAATCACAATACCCTTACTCAAGTTGGAGAATGATGATAAGAATGCCCAACTTGCGAAGAAAGATCATGAAATTACTGTTTGAAAAACCACACTATCTCATTAAAAAACCTAGTGGGAAAAAGAGTATTGTGTAGCCTTCTTCATAAGCTCCAAATTCTTCAATCCATCAGCGAAATCAGCAGTAGAAAAAAAATCACATGTACCGGCCAAGGGGTAGATCAATGGTCCGAGTGTACGACCTCATCAAGCAGTCCATCCCGCCTCCGCAAGTGTAAGACATTGCCTCAGATATGTTGCACTTGGACATCATAAGGTAAGGTCAGCGGTTCGGTGATGCTAGTCAACAAAAAGCAGTAAGTAAATCAATCAAGGTCGGCGGTTCGGTGATACCAATCAACGAACATTATCAGTCAATGTAAAAAAAATCGAACTAACTCTTGATACCATGATAAAATAATAATGATATAATAGATAATAGAATAGTCTCTTCTAATATGAAAGGACAAGTAATATGAGAGAACTATTATAATATTTATAGAGTCAATTATGACTTACTACATAAGGATGCAATATGTAGATATATTTATTCGTAATATACTAGTATGGATTAACCGCGCGTTGCGCGGTTATTTGAGGTAATACTTATGTGTAATTCGATACATTCTAACTGCTAAATTATTAGTATGGAGGAATATAAATCCCTTAAACTGATACTCTTGGCGAAATTTAGATTTTGGCCATATTTCTCCATATTTGTGTCGATGAAGATCGAGATCAAAGTAACAAAATATTAAATTTGTCCCCAAAATATCAAAGAAACTAAATAATAATAAAAATTTATGCAATCTCTTCGGTTTCTCAATAATTATTAATTTATACTCATATTTGAGTTCAGTTCAATTATAATCGAATATAGGGATAACTAATAAACCAAATCATAATCCAAAATACAAAAGGAAAGAAATAGAATATATTTAAAAAATTAAAAATTGATTAGGAATTAAGTTTGTATAATATAGATAAAATATTTACCCAAAAAAATGAGGTGGACGAAATACTTTCATAAGAAAATAAATATATTCGAAATCGATTAGTAATTAACTTTGAAATCTATTAAGAGTTAAGTTTGTATAAAAAGGCTACTATTTTACCTTAAAAATAGCAAACCAAAATTTAGACCACAAAAAATGTGAGAATATTTTTACAATATTAACATAGGGAAGACTAACACTGAATATATTTATTTCTTTTCCAAAATCTCAATATATATATATATATATATATATATAATGAGATTGAATCGCCGATGACTACGATTGGATGATTGAGTTAGAATTGTATGATTTAAGCTTAGTTGAACTCAAATCGTACAAATTAGACTTAGCTAAATTGAAAAAGAATATAACATTAAAATTGAAAACGACTTGCATTAGGGTCTGTAATTCTACAACTTATCTGAATAATTTTCCGTTCAATTCAGTATTGTTCGATTTAGTTTTAATCAAATTCAGCCTACTTTAGCCATACTTTTATGATTTTCAATATGTCAATTTTTTAGAGTTTAGTTCAATAATATATTCCAGTTCACAGATAAGTTCTATTCACTTCGGTTTAGTTCAATTCCACAAAATAATCAGTGTAAACTAAAGTAACAAAAATATAGTACCAAATAGTAACAAAAACAAGTCTAGCATAAAATTAATTGACACTTGGCAGTTTGTCAATACACTCTCCAGCTACATGATTAAAATTAACACTGATGCTTCTTATGCTAATGGTCTAGCTGGATTAGGAGTGGTGGTGAGGGATGCAAACAGTGTAGTTCTATCTATGCACTTGAAATGTGCACATGCCTCATCCCCATTACATGCTGAACTTACTGCTATTCATTTTGGATACACATTAGGAACATCCCTGTCAATGCCCTTTGTGTTGGAATCTGACTGCCTTAGTGCAGTTAGAGGGATTCAAACCCTTTCCAGTCCCAATGGGATCTTCTCAACCAATTTCATGTTTTACATGCATTAGGTGTTCACTCATGTACCAAGCCTGTACTTAGAGAGTGCAATTTTGTTGCTGATTTCTTGTCCAGAAGGGCCCTCTCCCTTTTTTATACTGGCCAGTTGCTAGTAGATGCTCCTCCTGCACTATTAGGGTTCCTTGCCACAGATGCAATGGGAATCCCTAATCTGAGAAACATTTGAACTACTTACTGCTTCCATGATTCTAAACATGTACAGAAGACCCATAGCTTATAAGCTATGGAGGTAGTTGTTTCAAGCATTGCTGGAGGAGTTTTGGACAAGTACCAGGACTCATACCCTGGAGCCCTCAAACAGAAGATGAAGCCCTCCGCAACACTTCTCCAAAATACTGTAATCATAAGAACAATACTAGTAACTATTTTGTAAGTGATACTTGATACAAAATCATGATTATCTTATCCCAATTGGCTAAATTGTGTTTCGTCTAACGATTCGCTAAATTTCTCTTTGGTTCCTAAGTAATCAAGATTTTTTTTTGGTATCAAGGATCACAACTTAGCTACTCCTACTAGGTCTTTTTAGACATCTCTTGTAAATCAACTATGACCCCTTGGTCCTTTTTGGCATTTTCGACACTATTGATCTCCAATGCAACACTTTATAGAACTTTAGTACATGACATGCATCTATCTATACTATTAAAACAGCAACTTTTGAAAAAGTCAAACCATTTCTCTTTACGCCATCTCAGCTTTTTAAAACCTCCTAAAAATGACGCCACATCAGCTTTTTAAGACCTCTTAAAAATGACGCTACATCAGCTTTTTAGGACCTCCTAAAAAAGACACGTATTTATCATTTTTATCTTTTTTAACGCTTTTAATCCTCTTTTGAAATACCATTCGTTTTCCCAATCTTCTTGAGGAAAGCCGCGGGCTTCCTTTACACTTATCCGGCATTTCAGTTCTCTCTCTATTCGTGTGGCCTCTTCTTCCACCAGGTTTTTGCTGCCTTTTCTGATTCACTTGCTATCAACTTCTTCCGGCGTAGGTGATCTCTTGATGGTCCTCTTTTTTCTCGAAAGCTTGCACTTACTTTCCGGCAGCGGTGTTCTCATGTGGTGGCTATTTTTCTGGACAAGCTGTAGAATGTCGCTCTGTCCAGGGTCATCAGAATTCAGAAACGGAACCCTAGGCAACGTCACAGATTTCAAGCATTCGTTGTCTTCTCCGGTGTCATTCCAGGAGCACGGTGCTCTGAATGCCACCAAATCTTCCAAAACCAGAAGCGTGCCCTGACATAGGGTGAATTTATATGTCGATTTCTCTAACTTTCCTGATCTTTTGTACTATTCGCTATTTTTATTTACCACCTCTTTTGCAAGAAGGTAAATCTCCAAACTCAATACCCATAAACTGTTCGATGAAATTCCTGTGTCAGCACTGCCAATAATATGTAAGTTACCTTTTCCAACAATGTTTTAGAACTGTTTTTCTTGAATTGAATTTTATGTTTCTCATAAAGCAAAGAATGGTTGTACAATTAAGGTTTTTGGTTGTCTTGACTGAATAGTATATATTGTGTGGCCCTATCTTTTAGTTTTTTAATGAACTCCCTGGAAACTAAAGAACATGTTTTCAACCGTCACTAAGAACGTAAATCACGCTATACTCGTAAAGGGTTTCAAAATACCTATATAGTAAAAATCTTTCGGATTTTTGACTTTCAGGAAATGCTTTCTTAGCCATCAACTTACAGAAAGGTTGAATTTGTTATATAGAAGATTAGTTTTAGTTTGAATATTTCCTTTTACATATATATGATGTAGAAAAATAATCAGTGTATATGTATATACGCTAATAATTCTGCTCATGCGCAAAAACTTCTTCTTGGCTTTGGTGCTTTGCGAAGCATGCCTTGAAGATCTCAGGCTCAGACTAATAAGTCGGCACCGTTGAAGTGATTGGTTTACTACTGGCTTCAAAATTTCACGCCAAATAAGGTACATTCTCACAAGTTACTGATTATTCGTTTGTTTTTGCAGTTGTATTGATTTTTATCAATTGTTTTTTTTCAAGGATAATTTTGATTTAGGAGGATTTTATCAGATTGTGATTGCCCGGTTAATACATGATTTTATGACGGTCACAGGGTTTTAATCAGAGGGTTCGAGGATTTTACTCCATTAAAACGAGGTTGTTTAAAAAGGTAAGAAAAGGTTTATAATTTTATTATTTGTTGTTGTTTTGCATGGCTTCTTTGGCGAAGCAATGATTTTTTGGATTGTTTTTAGGCTAAATAATCCCCTACACAGTAAGAACATCCAACTCTTCTCTGCACTTAGTATAGATGCTTGCAGTAGATTTGATAATGTACTTTTGTGTTTTTTACAAGTACATATTGCCAGTTCTAATTGGAGTATAAGCAAACAGTTACAAACATCTGTCAATTCGCATAATTAAAATATGAATAGATTTTTTTGACATAAGTGGCTTTTATTGAGTGGGGAATAATATTGTCAGTTGGAGGGATGCACAATATGCAAATATACAAGCGCTGCTCTTTAGTTTTCTGAATATGCAGGAGCTTTTATTTTGATTTATATTTTAAACATGGTAATATTGTGTGAGATACTAATGCATGTGAAGTATAGGTAATGATTGTGTGAGATCCTAATGGTGAGCCTGATTAAAGAGATATATTCCTATTGAATTTAAAGATGTTTTTTCTGCTGATATAGAACCTTAGTTTGGCAGATTTTCTGTTGCTCAATTATGTGTTGAATGTGAGTTTACTCAGCTAAAGTAGAACCTGAGTATGCCAGATTTGCTACTGAATTAGATGCTATTATTTGCTTTTAAAGTAGTGCTTGATTTGGCTGTTACTATGCTGAATTAGATGCTATTTTTGTTTATGAAATTGATCGTTATTTGGGGCCTGTTTTGATGTCGAAATGGAAGTTGATTTTTGCTGCTGAAGTTTGAGGCTAACTTGCTGAAGCAGTATTACTGCTGTTACAATGAGAAATGTGTGGTGTGGTGTTTGTTGCATATTTATGGTGGTTGTAACATGCTATTTTTTCATTGATACATGTCAGTTTTTCTCTCTTTTTACTTCTCTTAAAGTGATGATCCTTTGTAGTGATGTTTTTTTATCGGTCAGATTTTGGAACATAAAAATCGTTGTGTTATTGATTGCAAAGTAAACATTTGTTCCATAAAACGTGTTTGATAGAACCTATGATACAACGTCAAAGAATCAGCAGCCAACCTATAGAATCAGTGTTTTGATGGTTTTTTTGGCTTCTTCTAAACATATATATTGATGGTGAGTGCTGGTTTTGTAGGAGCGAGGGTGGACAATACACCACCATAACTCAAAAGCATCCTCAGCGTCAAGGATTCGAGCAGTTGCATATGCTGATGCAATAGCAGGCTTAGCTCCGACAATGCCATGAGCGATATAAGATATTTCCAATTCTACTGCAGCTTATGATGAAGTCCATGAGAGAATGAATCTTCTCCAGTTTTTGTACATCTGTTGATCTTTTGCTGCTTTGAAATGTTGTAATCTTTGTTGTTCAGAATTATGAACTCAGACTTTGTTGTTTCCTTGAGATGATAAGAGTATTTACCACATTGGGATTTAAAAGTGTTGTCTTATAGACTACAAAGGTGTCTGCATTAAATCTTATGTTCATTCAATTTTTCCTTCTCTAAATAAGTTCAACACTGAAAGTATTTGGATTGGTTGATTTTCTCTTTTCACTATATGATATTCCATGTGAGAATTCATGTTATACATATACTCTATAGGATGTTGATATTTTTTATTAGAATAAGTATATTTCTTTTGCAATATTAAGCTCTGAAAGGTTCCCTTTCTTCAATGAACATTATTTTAGAATAAAGATGCAGAGTTTAAGAGGAAACTGGCTCTATTTTTGCAATATACAAATCATTTAATATATGGTCATGAACATCTTTTCAGAAAAAAAATGGGAAAGTAGAGGCTTGCAGAAGGAAACAATCAAGTACTAACATTAAGATAAATTGGTTTAAAATGTTTTTCCTTTTATATATTTTATCAAAATTGTTTAGAAAACTTCAATAAAAATAGAGAATAATGATATTACATATATTTATATGAATTCAGGCATATGTCTGAGTATTATTGGGTGGATATTTCAATTCAATCATAAAAATTAGTCAGCTTTTATAGTTTAAAATTTTTTCTTAAGCTTCCGTGTATCGGCACGGATATCATCTAGTGAGTGTAATTAGACCAACTAAAACTCTTAATGTAGTCCATGAAAAATAAAAAGAACAGATTTCAACAAGAATCTTAAATTATTTGTCATTAACAAGATGACACAAAAGGAAGTAACATGATCTTCTGCAGTTTAAAGAAAATAGTTTGATATACGATCTGCGAATTATTCCCAACACTTAATGGCCTTCACTTGGGTGACTTTATCATCTTGTTGAGTTGCAGGAGAACCAAAAACAATGCACAGTAGCAGGTAGTTCCACAGAATCAAAGATCGACAGCGTACAATAAAATGCATATGCTAAGAAAAGGCAGTAGCAAATTCTCAGATTTGCACCAGAAAATGCATATTCAGACCTGAAAATAAACCAGAAAATGCAGCAGTAAATGCTTAAATTCACACACACACACACAAATTATAGCTAAAGCTTTAGACCAGATCCCTGCAGCTTCAGTTCAGTGATTCGATCGAGCCGTTCCGCCATCTCATTTGTCAGGTGATTCTTCCAATCTCCAACCTCACCTTTCCTGAACATATCTTTGTAGTTCCCAGCCCAAAATTTCCCATTCTTATTGACATCCAAACCGCTCAAATTCTCAAAGCTACAAAACTTCAAGATCTCATCAACCAGCCCTTGCTCCTCTTCCACAGCAGTGATCGGACAGCCCACAAACGCCGCCATGCGCTTCAACTGAGATTCCGGATCCTCCTTCATCTCCTCGTACCTTAAAAACATCACCTTCTCGGGCTTCTCCAAGCTCTCTTTCCAATAACCTAGAATCTGATCCCAAACAGGCCCGTAGATGCTAACACCTTCACAGAAGGACTCAAAGGTTTCCTCCATGGAAATCTCACACTCAGGCTTGCCTGCTTTCTTGAAAAAGTGCCAGTATGAAACAAAAACATCCTTCAAGTTTCTGCAGAGATACACAATCTTACATTTCGCGTCGCTCGGGAGAAATGATCGCGGTAAATGCGTGGCATATAGTCTGATCAACGGCAAGGAGGACCAAAACTCAGTCAGGTTTTGAAAGTTTATGAACGGAACCAAATCGTGGGGGTTTTTAGCTAGCAACGGATGGTTTTGGTTGGTAACGGGGAGGTCTTTCCGGTTGAGTAGGGTGAATAATAGAGCCTTGAGCCAGATGGTGCCGGATTTAGGCATCGTGGCTAATACAACGTCGGTTTCTTTTGGTTCGACCTGGTTTTGCACCGGAATGAAGGCACGCAGCATTTCGGTATTAAACCAGAAGCCCTTGTAGAAATGGAGACGTTGAAGTCCAATCCAGTCTCTCGTCGGGAGAGTCGAGATGAGTTCATCACCACGCAGCTGAATTTCGTCGGTGGAAGCCATTTTTTGTGGGTACGCGAAAGCTCGGAAATGTTAGCCTCCGTATATATAGATCAGAACCAAGTTACTGAAGAAATTAAGGTATATTAGGTAACGGAACACTACACGTGATCATCAGAAATAATTCATGAAATCCTGTTCTCAGGACCTATTTTGTAAGGCTCTATTGATCTAGAACCATGCATTCTACTTACCGCGACATCAATGTCGGAAGGGACCGAAAGTATTTATCCAGCTGCCTACTTTAACTTGATGTGTCATGTTGTAGTCATCTCATCACAAACTAATTCGATCATATCCAATATCCGTGTTAGAGTAAATCTCACATGGTTTGTGAGTTTTTTTCATGTGAGTGATGTTTAATATATAATTTTGGTGAAATATTTCTTATAGTATTAATTAATTGATTTTCTGATAGAACTCTACTGAATTTATTGACTAGTTTGTATCACAGGTTTCTAATATTAGATTACTGATCACTATGGTTGGATGATTACAGTTAGAATTAATTTTGAGATTGGATCGTTGACGATTACAGTTGGATGAAATTACGGTTAGAAACTTAGAATGAATCTAAGATTGGATCGTTGACGAGTGCGTTGGATGATTACAGTTAGACTTTATATTGATGGTTGAAGGATTACAGATAGAATTAATCTCTACTTACATATGAGATTGGATTGCTAATGAATACGGTTGGATGATTACTATTAGAAATAAATAATTTTTATTTATAGTTATATGGTTAGAATAAAATGAAATCTGCTTATGTACGAGATCATACCATCATGAGAGATTATAATCTATGAATACATTGCTCTAGTCAAAGTTACGGTTGAAAAAGTGCGGCTAGAATCAAATGATTACTACAAAATATATGAGATTGAATCGTTTATGACTACGGTTGGGTGATTATATTAGAGCTATATGATTTAAGCTTAGTTGAACTCAAATGGTACAAATTGGACTTAACTAAAATGAAAGATAATATTACAATCAATGACAGAACATATGAATGGAGATCAGTCAACCAAACTTAGTCCTGGAGCAAGAAAGTTCTGGGGAAACATCTGGAAGCTCAAGGTTCCACAGAACAAGCATCTTCATTTGGAGAGCAATAACAGGATGCTTATTCTTTTCAAAAAAAAAAAAAACAGGATGCTTAGCTACGCAGGTTAATAGAGAGAAACGAAATCTCTGCAATGACAGATCTTGTCCAAGATGTGGTCAGGAAAGGGAGGATGTGCTTCATTTATTTATCAACTGCAGGTATTCAAGACAAATTTGGATAGCATCAAGCCTTCAAATCTCAAGTGATGCGCATTCAACCTTCAGCACCTGGTTTTACCATTGGAATACAAACACACATCAGGAAGACAAACTAGTACTCTCAATATATTTGTGTTGGGAGATTTGGAAACAAAGGAACAGTAAAATCTTCAAGAATGAATGTCCACCGCCAGTATGGTGTGTACATCAAGCGCATGCATCTATATCCTTTTGGAAAAAGTTTCAGCAGACAGAGACACCAGAAACTATTCCAGCGTCCATCCAGCAAGGACAAAGTAGAGAGGAGGACAATCCACAGCAGGTAAGGGAACTTTCCATACAGAACATTAAGGAAAGAAAGATATCGGAAGCCCTTCAAGAGGCCTGTGCAGTGAGTATGGACGGCTCTTTCAGGAAGATGGAGCATGTAGGAGCAGGGGGCTGGCGTATTTTGGAAATCAGGATGGCCACTAAATTATGATGTCAAAGGTTCAGATTTCTTCATGGCAGTCTCCCCTCTACAGGCGGAAGTAGAGACTTGTTGGAAAGCCTTGAAAGCAGCTAGAAGAATGGGAATCAACATTCTCAATTTAATCACGAATTCAAAGATACTAGAAGAGTCCATTAAATTCCCTACAATGGCTCCTTTGGAAATCAAGGGCGTAATCGACAGTATTTCGCAAGTGTTAAATTCCGTACTGGAATTCAAGGTTATAAAAGCTAGTCGTTCATTTCTCTAGGAGGAACATAGGCTAGCGAATAATTTATGTAGAAATATATGTATTAACTATATTTTCTCTTAAGTTATAATCCCCGTGCCGATGCACCGGTGTGTATTAATAAAATTGTTTTTATATGTATATTAATTTAGTAAAAATAATTATTATGAAGGGGTAATGTGAAAAATATATATTTTATAGATTAAAGAAAGGTAGATTGATAATTTTTAACTTTTTTATAAATTTCATTTGTTTCATCAAAATAGTGTCATATAAGTTAGTTTTTTAAATATTACAATATAAAACATTATGTAAAGGTACTAATATTTATCATCTAAAATTTTTCTGTAAAGTAAAGTAAATAATTTCAAGCATAATGTTTCTTTTATTCAAAAAGGATCGGAGAGGAGTAACGTATGAAAAATTGAAAAAAATAGAATAACATTCACCCGGATGATCCTGATATATTCCTTATCAGGCACCAATAACATAATGACACGTGTACAATTGTAATATTTTAATTTTTTAGGATATTTTTAGTAAATTTCTAAAACTCTAACCTAGACTGCCTAAATCCGTCTGGGTAAGATTGAATACGTGGTCCAATCATAAATTATCAGGGCATTGTCGCGTGATCGTTACAGTGTCGTTTCTCCGGCGAATCCCGCCAATTTGCTGGTGGAGAATCTCCGGCAGGTCAGGCTCGGCAAGGCGGTTATCGCGTTTACAAATTACGATAAGGGGAGAACGGTGGTGATGGTGCGGCGCACTGACGGTATCGGCTCGGCCCAAGGTTGGGGTGAGGATAAACCTAGCGGCGTTTTACCTGGCGGAGCTGCCGTGCTCGGCGGCACCGGCATTCAAGGTCTGAGAACTGTTTGCCAATTATCCCCAATTTAAAGAAATAAATTGAGGATGAGAAGAAGATAAACTGATGATGAATTTATGAAACTGAATACGGGGACGTAAGATGAGGAGTAACCGACGATTGATATTACGGAAGCAGCCGGTAAGGAACTGTAAAGTCGAAGTACCTGAAACGGGTAAGGTATTTAGCACCTTAATTAATTTAATAAACTAATAACATTTATATTAAGAAGAGAAAAACAAAAAATTTAAAATAATTAAATAAACCATGCTGATGTGTCAATTTGTGGTTATTTTAAAATTTAATTCAAAATTCTAAAAAAATTCTAATCCATCATCTTTTAAAGTATAGTACAGATTTAATGATAAAAAAAAAACTTGAAAACGGTTTGCATTAGGGTATGTAATTCTACAACTTATCTGATTCGTTCAATTCAGTATTGTACAGTTTAGTTTTGATCAAAGTCATAATTTTATGATTTTCAATATATCAATTTTTAAAAACTTTAGTTTAGTAATATATTCCAGCTCAATTCAGATAAGGTCAATTCAGTTCGATTTAATTCAATTCAACAGAAACAAACATCATTAAATTAAAGTCACAAAAATATAGTACCAAATAGAATCACCATTTCCGAATTTGCAGATTTTAAAAGGACCCAACTGCAATTATTCCTGACAGTATCTATAGGGCAATAAAAAACAAATATAGGTAGTACACACAAGTTGCGCCTTGTGCCCGAATGCGATACGGTCTTTTCATTTCTCCCCGCAGCTCATCACACTCACACTCTCTACACACACTTTACTAAAAAGCTTCAACTTTTCCGATCCATTTCTCAATTCTGAAAAATGCCGCTGAATTCTGAATCCACGCCGCCGCCTAAGATCGGAAAGATCGGCCCTTACACCGTCTTCATCACTCCTCCCCCCACTCCGGCCGCCGCAGCACCAACCGTCTCCGTCGCCTCGCCACCGTCGCCACCGTCTCCCCCGGTGTTCCAGTCTCCGGTGAAGCCTCCATCTCCGGCGCCGGCGCCAGTTCAGGCCCCGCCTTCCCAGTTTTACAAGTCCTCTGGGAAGACACATTCCTCATTCGGGTTCTTTTGGGATGCTGTGGCCAAAGTGCAGAATGGTGATTTATTGGCTTTAATCTTATTTTTGCTCCTCTTTTCTTATTTCTATTATGAGTTTTTGATTTGGTTTTTGATTTTGAAGCTCATGCTAGTCTGGATGAACACGTGGCGTATTGGTTTGGATTGAATCAGTCTAAGTACCAGTGGGCGTTGAATGACTACTACGAGAGCAATGTGAGTTATTTTCTTTTTGTTTCTGGTTTTAAGATGTTGCAATGTTTGATGGGATTTTGATCAATTTGCATTTAATCGATTGAAACTGAGAAAAGTTGCTGTCTTTATCAAAAGTGGCTGAGGAATTAGATTCCTGGACGAGGAAGGCAAGAAAGCTAGATGCTTTAACTTGACATGGAATGAATATATAAGAGTTGTTTGTCGATAAAGTTTCTGAAAATGCCGTTTCTTTCTTTGCGCTTTCTGATTATCTGAGGTTCTTGAATTATGACTTTTGAATTTACAAACAGTATTAGCATTTGCTAGGTGATTTCCTTGAATGCGAGGATTCTTTGGATTCAGATATTAAAGTCTGATAGTCTGATGATGCTTTTCCAACTGAACTTATGAATTTTGAATTTACTTTGATGATTTTAAAGTTTATACCTAGGATGGGAATATTGACAAAGTGGAACATGATTTCAATGCAATTTTATAGAGAGTGCAGAAAGAAAGTGAGAGGATACATAAGAGTCGATTATTAATCTTCCTTCTTTAATATGGCCATTCTTTATGATCCTTTAAAAACATATTGATGCATTATCGAGTACTGGTATTATATAATGCCTTTGTTTCAGCCTATGATAGAAGAATACTGGTACGAGTCAGATTATCTAGGACGGGTTACAGAAAGTTGGAAATTTGCATATAGATAGATGTACAGGCTACAAGTAAAAAAATGCATTAATCTCAATCAAACCAACTGTAAGATAGATTGGGTAGAGCTTTGATTCCTGTGCTTGCTTGTGAGTGCCGATCACATTTAAATATAGGCGTTCTTGAATTAAATCTAAACTCAAATAAAAATCACGTCATGTTTAGAATGTAGATGCAGTTTGTTCTGCTAACAAGACATAATTTGTACTTTAGCTTAACGGATAGAGGTACCTTCTCATATATGTTAACAATCAGACATATTTTTTGTCCTTTTTGCTTTTGTGTCTACGACATCTATGGTGAGTGGGAACTTCAGCACACCAGTTGGAGTTGCTGCCATGTGATTTCTACGTAAATTATTCATAAGTTGAGGTTGTCTGCATTAGATTCTTTCGGACCCCTTTCTTTCCTGGATTCCACCGAGTGCTAGCCATATTTTGTAGTCCCGCATTGCTTTTTATCATTACGATTGTGAGAGGCCTTTATTATTACCTTCCCATTACCATCATCCTATAAACCCGAGTTCCCTACCTTTTAAGACTTTGAAGAATATACTGAAACTGAGTATACCACTTTTTGTAAAGCGTTCTATCAGACTTGTAGATGAAATTATTTCAAGAGATCTGGTGGTGTCAATAGGCCTTTGTGTAGGCTTAAACAAAGGATTGAGGATCTTAAAATGAACTAGGAATAAAATATGGTACACCTTTAATGTGTGGATGAACCACGTAGTGAACAGCATAAAGGGGATGGAGGAATGGTACTTCTGTAGATGTTTTGTCCACATAAACGTTTCCAGCAGAAATAGATGTTCTTTTGTCAAAGTATTACTGATAAAAAATAAAAATACGACCCTTAAATTTCCATCTTAGTGCTTTATTACCATCCTTGCACTCTTCACTAAGCATAATGCAATAACATGGTTTATTAAAATTAGCTTCACTTACGATGAATATGCATGTGCAGGATCCATCGGTCAAAAAATCAGAAGTGTTGTCGGGTAAAGCTCAGGATGTGTAACTTGCTGGTAGGCGAATATGCACTTCATCTGTTTTTTACATAAATCTCGAGTTTTCGTGGACTCAGTCATTATTATCTTGCAGGAAAAATCTCTCGTTGAGGTGCTGGAAAATTATGGATGATGTAATACAAACACAAAGTTGGATGCTAAAAAGGGTGATTCTTCACGAAGATTGCGTGCCATGTCTAATTTATTGCTCTAGCTTATTTGTTTTGATCTATATTTCATTGCCCTTAGCTTTTAGCCCTCTGTACTAATTGTTCATAGTCTGTTTTAAAGGGTTTTGAGTGGCCTCAGAAGTTTATTATTGCCTACAAAATGCTCACTTCATCCATGTTTAAAAGTGAAAATCAGGCTCACATCATCCATGTTATACCTTAATATGTTCGGCCTCTGTTCTATCAAAGCCAAATAATTTGGTTATTTCTTGAGAAACTCCGTAGACAGATTATATGAATTGCATACTTCATCCATGTTAAAAAGTGAAAATCTCCTCGTAATCGTGGTTTTATATCGTTTTCGTGAGGGATAAATATGGATTTTTATTATGTTTCACAAAAGTATCCAAAGCCAATTTTTTCCCCAAATTTTAAATGTATAAAACAAAATGTTGTAGAATTGTATACAAAATACATTTGACGATAATATAATTAGATCTTGCATGATGAGACTATTCCAATTTATATAGTCTTTTCGGTTCGAGTGAAATTACATATTTTTTCTCAACTCCTGTGGAGCATATTTGAACATAAATGACTTTATTATGTTGAATTGACAACATCTAAAAGTTAGTATTTTAAGAAGAATACACGTTGAATACAGCCAATATAAATTCATGGTTAAATATGATCTAACTTTTTCTCTTAGATTTTAGACCGTTTATGTTCAAACAGAGGGAATGTCAAAACAAAATTTTACAATCAAAGGTACATAAATATTTTTTATTTAAATTAGTTTAAAGGGTTAAGTTTAGAGCTAGGGGGCAAAGAGGTCTATGAAATGCACGGCAGAAGCACAAAAAAAAAGATTTATTAAATATCAATTATGTCTAAACTGATCACATAAATTGATCGGTATAGGTTGGAGTGAAAGTATATCGTCTAATGTTAGAATTACACAATTTTGGTGTTATTTAAACTGTTTCGACTAAAAGAACTATTTTTGATCATTTGATGTCGTTCAAGATAATAACACCTAAATTTGTCAGTTTACGAGACTAACACCTAAATTTATGTAGTCTTTCGGATTTTTGAGTTTGATTCTTTACTATACATCATAATTTTATTATAGTTTTGAACGTAAATTCAAAATACTACATGAAAAGTAATATTATCGTATGAAACAGTTTTGAAATGTTTTAAATATAATTTTTTTAAATATTAAAATTAAAATTATAAATTTTAATAATATACATGCGAAAATGTCTGATAATCAAATTTATCGTCAAATAGTATTTTTGATTAGACTACTAGAGATCAGAGGTCATAATATTTTCACTGCCTAACTTCCAATCTTTTGTATCGTTAAAAAGGTGAATTCTCACACATCATTCTCCCTATTTATCCACACCTTTTGTTTCATCATCATCACGTTATCATTTCTTCATTGAAATGTGCATGTAACGGCCAAGTTAAAACTCAAACGGATTAACTTCCTGTCATCCATTTCACTTTTTTACCAATAATAATAAATTAGCATGCAAAACAGACAACTCCAACCTAAAACAGTTAGCAAATACCAGCAGCAATATTAATACATCCTTCTCGACCTTCTCGTAGCGTGTAGTATTTGCAGTGACATATTCAAGCCGACGTGGCAAAAAGCGCAGACGGATTATTTTCCTCCCAAAAAATTAAAATAAAATCCAAAATTAAGCTGATAAATATCCAAACCCAGATATTATCATCAATGTACAACCTTTTCTGCACAAGGTACAAGTCGTAACTGGAGGACGAGGTGGCACATAACCCGCACCCAATTTGAACCTTTTTCTGTATCGATCCGACTATCTTTACCACTCATTTCTTTCCCCAAAACACCGTACAAACAATCGAGAAACCTAGTTTATCATCGTCTCTCAATCCAGCTGCTTGAATCGAGTTCTGCGAGCGACCCAGATTGTGTTTTGAGGTGTTCTCTGATGGGTTGAGCTTGATTTCTGAAGGTGATGATGGAGTGGGACAGCAATTCAGAGCCGAGTGGGGACGAGTTCGAGGAGGAGGAGGAGGGGAGTGGAGGATTTGGACCGTCGGGGTTTTTGTTCGGTGGAAATCATGGCGGGCCGCTGCCGTTCCCGATGGACCCGCTGGCGCCGTGCGGGTTTGTGGTGACTGATGCTGTGGAGCCTGACCATCCCATTATTTATGTCAATTCCGTCTTCGAGATGGTTACTGGCTACAAGGCCGAGGAGGTTCTTGGTCGCAACTGGTGAGCTTTTCGGTTCTTCAATTTTGGCTTTAGAATAGGGAATTTTTAGAGCTTTAATTTGCATTCCTGTTGTTAAATTTGCTTTCTTTTGGGTCATTTTGTGCTGGTTGATTGAGGAAGTAGCTGATTTCAGGTGTTTTAAGTCTTTCTGCTAGGACTTTTTGGGTGTAGAGAGTGTGGAGCTTGTGTTTTCGGTTAAAATTGCTGTGTAACAATGTAAAGTTGCCTGCTTTTTGGTCCTTTTGTGGTAGTGGATTGAGGAAGTGCTTGATTTTAGGTTTTTTGACGTCTTTCTGCTAGGACTTTAGGTTTGGGAAGCGTGGAACTTGTTTAATTGCTGTGTATCAATGTAAAGTTACCTGCTTTTTGGTTCTTTGCCTGTGTATCAAACCAATTTTGAGCTCCTAGTTTATTTTGATTGTTACATCTACAACTGGAAGTCTGGGTTTTAAATTTAGGTGTTTTTATGTTGAAGTGGTGGTTAGAGGCTGAGCATGCTTTAATATAGGAATTAATAGGGAATTGTTGATCTTTGTATCCAAATGGCCGTCTTTCGGGAACTTTTTGCAACCTCTTATAGGTTTATACTGTATTAGTATACTTTAGGGGAAATGGCTGTGTGTGCTCATGTCAAGGTCGAGCTATTCATTTTGCTTGTAGAAATTAATGAGTTAAAATGTGCTTTTCAAAAGTTTTCTATAAGGTATTAATAATTTAAATGCCATTTAGGTGCAGTCTGATCAACCTTTCCATGTCTTCGCTCATAATTGTAGTATGATGGTTTTATGAAACTTATAATCAGTTCTGTAACTGCTGCTGGATCACTTTAAGTAGTAAGTGTAGAAACATCTGGAGGGTATTACTACTGAAAAGAACGTAAAGGGCAGAATTTTTTTGATCTAGACAAGAGATAGAGATTAAAAATTTTAATTGAGAAAAGAAAATGTCATGTTAATTGTCAACATAGTCTTAGAAATTTGTTAGTGTTACGTGTGCCTAGGGGCTGCACAAGACTAAAAAAGTTAAGTTGAGATATTGGATTAGAAGTCCAGGAAATTATTCTTTTCTGAAAAAGTTTTGATGAATTTAAAAGTCGCTTGATTAGTAGAAGCTGAAAATTGGTTGGTCTTGTGTCACGCCTCATAATCACACTCAAGTAGCTTAATTTAGACTTTCACACAATCTAACAAAGTATGCCTAATATCTACATAATTTTCAAATTTGAAACGTATATATTGGCTGTTAGCCTAACACAATACTCCTTAGTTAAAAAAAGGTTGACAGTTCCAGCATGGGATACATATAAGAAAGAGTAGTGTATTTTTTGGGTAAATCTATTCCACCATCTATGCTCTGCAATTGATATAGACTGTATTATACAAGTATACTTAAACTACCAAGATTGTATAGCCAGACAGTTATTTGGGGATTTGGACCCTCCCTTTTATATTTATGATTCATCATATGTTCACCCAACTTTATATTGTAGCCAGGCTTGAAAGGTATACGAAACATATATGGAAGTGTGGACAATTGTAGTAATTTTAAAACTATGCTTGGCCATTAAATTCATCTGTTTCTGAACAATATTTTGATTAAAATAAAATAAAAATCTGTGGCAATACTAATTTGGCATTGATACCTGGCATATATTGGCACTTGGCAGTAGTTGCTGTATTTTTGTCTACGTTATTTGTCAAAAGCGGGGTATACATTGTAAAGGTCTGGTGATAAGTTTGGCCCCTTGCAGAACCTACTCTTGTGTCCTGTTTATTTTTATTAGGTATGTCACATTATTGGCCTTTATTAGCTCTCTGAAACTGACCCATCTTTGGATTCAATTGCAGTCGGTTTTTGCAATGCAGAGGCCCATTTGCTAAGCGAAGGCATCCATTGGTGGATCCCACCGTAGTTTCTGAAATGAGAAGGTGCCTTGAGAAAGGAGTTGAATTTCAAGGAGAATTGTTAAATTTTAGGAAAGATGGTGCCCCCCTGATAAATAAATTGCGCATGACACCTATATATGGAGATGATGAGACTATAACGCACATCATTGGCATACAGTTCTTAAAAGAAACAGATCTAGATCTTGGTCCACTCTCTGGATCATCAGCAAAAGAGTCTGCAAGAGCATCTGATACATTTCGTTCTAGTCTATCAGCTTGTGCACCTTTCGTAGATGGGAAACACAATGTCAATCGTGGGCACTGCGGATTATTCCAGTTGAGTGATGAAGTTCTGTCTCTTAAGATACTTTCACTGTTGACTCCAAGAGACATTGCATCTGTTGGTTCTGTGTGTAGGCAGATGTATGAGCTGACTAGAAATGAAGACCTTTGGCGGATGGTTTGCCAAAATGCATGGGGCTCAGAAACAACTAGAGTATTGGAGACAGTACCTGGAGCTAAGCGATTGGGATGGGGGAGATTGGCAAGGGAACTTACCACCCTTGAAGCAGCAGCATGGAGAAAATTAACAGTTAAAGGTGGAGTTGAACCATCTCGTTGCAACTTCAGTGCATGTGCTGTTGGTAATCGAGTTGTTCTTTTTGGTGGAGAGGGGGTAAACATGCAACCTTTGAATGATACCTTCGTTTTGGATTTGAATTCCAGCAGCCCTGAATGGCAACATATCCAAGTAAGCTCTCCACCTCCTGGTCGTTGGGGTCATACTCTCTCTTGTGTAAACGGGTCTCATCTAGTCCTTTTTGGGGGCTGTGGTACACAAGGTTTGCTTAATGATGTTTTTGTCCTTGATCTGGATGCCAAGCATCCAACTTGGCGAGAGATTTCCAGTTTAGCTCCACCTCTTCCTAGATCCTGGCACAGCTCCTGCACCCTTGATGGGACCAAGTTGATAGTCTCTGGAGGCTGTGCAGACTCTGGAGTTCTTCTGAGCGACACATTTCTTCTGGATCTTTCCATTGAGAAGCCGGTTTGGCGAGAGATACCTGTGACATGGACCCCACCATCTCGTTTGGGCCACTCTCTCTCTGTGTATGGTGGTAGGAAAATTTTGATGTTTGGAGGCCTGGCGAAAAGTGGTCCTCTGCGTTTTAGGTCAAGTGATGTCTTCACTATGGATTTGAGCGAGGACGAGCCATGCTGGAGGTCTGTAACAGGTAGTGGCATGCCCGGTGCTGGAAATCCCGGTGGCATGGTACCTCCGCCTAGACTTGATCATGTGGCAGTGAGTCTCCCCGGGGGAAGAATACTGGTTTTTGGAGGGTCTGTTGCTGGTCTTCACTCTGCTTCCCAGCTCTACATCTTGGACCCCACCGAGGAAAAGCCGACATGGAGGATTCTAAATGTGCCAGGAAAGCCTCCTAGGTTCGCCTGGGGGCATAGTACCTGTGTTGTTGGGGGCACTAGGGCTATAGTCCTCGGGGGCCAAACAGGGGAAGAGTGGATGCTCAGCGATCTACATGAACTGTCCCTGGTCAGCAACAGCTTGAACTGATTGCAGGATTCGAGAAAGCAATAAACTAGAGGCTGTAAAAATCTGCGCAACTTTCTTGACTCGAGAAGTTTGATCAATCACCTTGTGCATAGAGATTTCTTGCTGTGTTATGTCTATCCTTGTGTGTTGGTGCCTCTCTGTGCAGGTCTGTTGGAGCGGGATTTACATGCATTGGCATCATTTCAGGTCACCATCCTCTCTTTCTAGGCTAGTAGAACTTAGAGTGATAGGGGGTTATATGTAGATTTAGATACCTTTGTATTATTATGCCTTTGTTGTTGTGGAATTCAAAACCTGAGAAAGGATTTGTAATCGGATTTGGAAATAGAAACAAGCAAAAAGACTGTAAACCAGTTGTTCATGTGCTCCGGTTTGGTATGATTCTGTTTTGTATGTGTAGCTTAAGGAATCAGTTGTGCTGTTTTATCGCTTGCAATGTCTACCAACTAAACTGTTCATCTTTTGTGCCAACTATATGAATACACATATATAAATGAATATACAAAAATGCATCCACATTTCACTGTGTATGTCGTATACAGATACAGTAGGTTTTCGCTGAAGTTTAAGGTTCTAAAGATAATCTCATAGAACAAAAAGCTAACAATCCGCCCATTCTCGTCAATCCCAACCAATATGCCAATTCTGCAGCTCTTAAGATCCAACACAGCGAGGGATTAGTATAGCAAAATCAGGAGTCCATGTTTTCCTGGACCCGACGAGCAAGTCTTTGCAAAGACGGCTCATCATAGGAAGGATCAGTTAGATTAATCCTAGCAACAAAATCTAATGCATCATCATACCTTCTTGCTCTACAATAACCATCCACAATGGTCTTGTATGTCAGCTCATTAGGCCTGCACCCGTGCTGCATCATGTACCCGAGCAGATCATCCACCTCAGAGAACGATCCACGAGCAGAAAAACCAGCAACAAACGTGTTAAACGTGACAATGCATGGAGAAATCTTCTTAGAAGTCATCTCCGAGAACACATTGATTGCCTCCTGCATCAGGCCCTGCCTGCAGAATCCCTTGATGACAGTGTTATAGGAAACAAGGTCTGGTTTTCCACCGCTCCTTTTCAGTCCACTGAGTATTTCAAGGGCTTTCCAAGCATCCCCGGCTCTAGCATACATATCCATCAAACTGTTGAAGGTGACAACATCAGGCTGCAATCCGTTTTCATAGATCAGGTCCATCATTTCATTGGCACTGTCATACATTCTGTTCCTCGCATAAATGGAGATCATGGCATTGAAGATAACTAAATCAGCATTGTATCCCTGGTCCCTTATTTCCTGAAATGCCCTCTCCATTAGCATGAGTGATCTGCACTTGAAACTGGCAAGAAGGACGCTTCTTAGAAGCATCCAGCTAGGGAATATCTGGCCGTCATAGATACTTTCTGCTACATTCTCTATGCCCCTCACATTCCCTCCCTTAGCATAGCAATTAATCAGCAAAGAATATGATGTGTCGGTAGGCTTGAAGCCTTTGCTTTTCATATCTTGGATGATTTTCTCTGCGGCCCTCCAATCTCCTCGACGGGCTAGAGCATTTAGGAGAGCGTTGTAAGTAGTAACACAGGGCGTGAAGCCTGATTTGATCATCTCTTCGTGCATCATTGAAGCGTTCACGGCCATTCCACATCGACCATATGCACTAATTAAGGTGTTGAATGTGTCCCTATCTGGCTCAAAGCCACACTTCTGCATCTCTTGGAAAACAATACTCACATTCTCGTGCAATCCTTTATTACCACATATTGCTAGTACTGTGTTCCAAGTCACGCGATTAGGAACACAACCATTTACTTTCATCTCAGTAAGAATCTCCATCATTTCATCAACTCGAAACTTCTTCCCTAGCATCCCAAGGATGGAGTTATAAGTGCACACATTAGGAACACAACCTGCTTGCTTCATCTTTTCAAACCAAGCCAACGCCTTTTTCTCCTTTCCAGCTTTGCCATAGGCATCTATCACTGTGGTGTAAGTCACAGCATTAGGCATAATCCCCTTTTCAGTCATCGTGCCAAGGATCGTAGCCGCCTCATCGTGGAATCCAGCCCTGACATAAGTCGCCACGAGCTCATTATATGTCACAGCATCGAGAGGGCAATCATTTTCCTCCATTTCCTTCAAAACGCTCAGAGCCTCAGAAAGAACTCCTGCTTTTCCAAACACCTGGAGAAGTGCATTGTAAGTAACCGTCCCTGGCACATAACCTTGCTTCTTAAGATCATCCATGAACCTCTTAGCTTCATCCAGCATATGTTCCCGGCCACAGGCCGATATCACAGTGCTGCAAGTGAAATCATCAAACTGAAGCCCTTCATTCCTCATTTCATCAAGAAGGTCCTTAATCTCATTCCAAGATTGACCCTTTTTACCATAAACATCCAGCATCACATTGTAAGTAACCAGAGTTGGAACCAACCCCTTTTCTTTCATGTACGTAAACAGCATAATGGCCTTATCATACTTCTCAGCACGAGAATACGCGTGAAGAATCGCAGTATACGCCCGAACATCAAGCGAATACACCTCGAGAGGGATTAAATCAAACAGCTTGGAAGCAACTAAATACTGAGACTCCCTCCCAAGAACCTTAATCATAAATTCAATCACCTGGGTATCCAAAACCTCAACATTATTCAGCACAAACCATTCAAACAACACAATGGCTTTCACCCAATCCCCTAAAACATCTAAACCCTTCAAAATACTCATCAAATCCACCTCTAACAACTCATCCTTAACAGAATTCAGAAGCTCATTCAAACTAGAAACGGGGTGGTCAAGAATAGACTGAAGCAGCAACTTACAATCCAGAGGCAGGAAATCAAGAGATGAATCTTTCTCATCCCACAGAAAATCACGCCCTTCGCCGCAGCTCCCGATTCTCGGGATTGTGAGCGAATTCGCCAAAAGGGGTTCTCGGAACTTGGCCGGAGCAGCTGCTCTGACGGCGGATTGCTTGGGCTTGGAGAAATGGAGGAGATGCTGGAGAACTGAGTCGATAGGGAATTCCTGCTCTTTTTGCTGGGACAGTTGATGTTGCAGGGGAAGTTGGATTCTGGGAGTGGTGAATTTCACCTTTGGATTTGGGTTTGGCTGGACTGTTGGTTTTGTTTGGGGGACTGGAAATGCAGGCCTGACGGGGAAGAGAGTGCCTTCCATGTCTGCCTTCTGAGCAGAGTTTTCTGTGAGTGCGTGTTTATGGTGTTGTGTGTGTGTGTGGGATTGGGAGTTTGGAGATGATGTTGTTGGTTGATTTGAGAGGTTTAAGTGGTGGGAGAGTTGGGGGGAAATGAAGGGACATGAGGCTAAAGTTTGAAGATCAGACTTTTATCATAAATGGAGGGATGTAGTATATGATTGTTGGGTGATAAGAATTACTTGAAAGTGTTTGAATGATCCCTTCATAAATCATAACCTAACTAATGAGTATATGAGGTGGATTTAGGGGTAAATGATACATGTTTTGGATGAAACTCACGTTTATTCTAATTTTAAATTAGATTATATGTGAATTTGTGAAATTATAAAATAAATTATATTATTAGTTAGTTAGATTCGGAATAATTATTGAAAATTTAGAACTTTAAATGTATTTAAATCAACGTAAACTACAGTGTTGATAATCTTATTGAACGATTGGGATACTACGAGACCAAGAAGCAAGATCACATTCAACATTTCATGAATATCTTGCGAGGTCGATGAAGAATGTGATTAAGAAATGTCAAGATCTGATTATGTAGTTATTTTGGTTTGATTAAATTTTAATTAGTTTTCTATGAATTGAAGGGTGATATTTTATTGTCATTGTTTAAATTTACAAATTAGGTATGTCCAATTGTCGATGACACAAATTGGGCAATTTCATACTCCATTCCTATTGTGGATAAGAGCGGTGTATATACTCTCATTTGTATATGTATAGAAAGCTATGGTAAGAGAAATCCACTACCTCACTAGAAAATATGTTTTTAATTTGTAGAAACATTCAAAACTTAGTGACCATATTCCATATTTGTGTACAATTTGTATATTTTCCTCAACTATTATCTTAATAGATTAATCTTTTAACAAGAGATGTCGAAGCGCAATTGAACAACTTCTCTTAAAACATCAAAAAAGAAATGTGTTTGATTGTTTAATTCATGGCGAGAAATCGCTGATTGATAAGAAATAGAAAACAAAATACAAAAATAGAATAGTCAAAATTTGAGACGTAACAACACTAATTGAGCTACTAAAAACAATACTTTGATGTGGATTTAGACCAAACAAATTTGCTTTCAAACAGGGTTATTTTCTTAAAAAATTAGTAATATTCTATTTCCATTAAAAAGCAGCACTAAACATATATCTAATATAAAGGGCAACAAATAACTATTTCCTTGACGGCGCTGTAAATTGAGTGATGAAGTAGAACCCAGACAAGAATTTACCCCATTTCTGAATAGTCCACATTTGATTATTGTTCGTATGGTGACTGTGGGCCAACCTGCTCCCAGATTACCACGTAGTACGTTCGTTACGTCCCAGAAGCCAACGATCACTAGACCCGCCGGAGATAGAGGCCCAAACTGAACCATCTCTCGTATAGTCTGAGCCAAAAATTGGGCGCCAAGAATTAAAGACCCCTACTTTATTCGGCCGGCAGAATTAACTTCACCGGAGATTGAACTTGACGGCATAAATTTCCGACGACCAGGTACGATACCCACATTATAAGTTCATCTCTAGCTTTTGGTTGCAAAAGAAATGTTTCTGTGTTTTGCACACTATCGGGGTTCGATTTGATAATGTGGAAACCTAGTTTTTCGATGTTGGGGGGCTGGTGAATTCATAGTACAAGATTAATGTGGTTTAGCTGAGAGGGTATCTTTTGTGCAATACTCACATTCTTGTGCAATACTGTGTTCCAAGTCACACGATTAGGAGCACAGCCATTTACTTTCATCTCAGTAAGAATCTCCATCATAAGATCAACTCGAAACTTCTTCCCTAGCATCCCAAGGATGGAGTTATAAGTGCACACATTAGGAACACAGCCTGCTTGCTTCATCTTTTCAAACCAAGCCAACGCCTTTTTCTCCTTTCCAGCTTTGCCATAGGCATCTATCACTCTGGTGTAAGTCACGGCATTAGGCATTATCCCCTTTTCAGTCATCGTGCCAAGGATTGTAGCAGCCTCATCGTGGAATCCAGCCCTGACATAAGTCGCCACAAGCTCATTATATGTCACAGCATTGAGAGGGCAATCGTTTTCCTCCATTTCCTTCAAAACGCTCAGTGCCTCAGAAAGAACTCCTGCTTTTCCAAACACCTGGAGAAGTGCATTGTAAGTAACCGTCCCTGGCACATAACCTTGCTTCTTAAGATCATCCGCAAACCTCTTAGCTTCATCCAGCAATCATCAAACTGAAGCCCTTCATTCCTCATTTCATCAAGAAGGTCCTTAATCTCATTCCAAGATTGACCCTTTTTAGCATAAAGGCATAAACATCCAGCATCACATTGTAATTAACCAGAGTTGGAACCAACCCCTTTTCTTTCATGTACCTAAACATGGATTGAGTAGAAGATTCTGTGGTCGTAGATTTTTCTGTCAAGTAAAAGTTTCTGTGGCTAGTCGTGGATTGTTCTATCGAGTTTCTGTGGTTTGCCGTGGATTTTTCTTCTTTCGTAGTGTCTTCTTATAACTAAGCTACTTACAAAGTAGATTTCTTTAATCGAATGGAGGTGGTATATCAGCAGTGATATAGAGAATGTGGTGTTTAATCATTAATGAACTTTTAAAACAACAAACTATGTCTACAAATGATCAATTGAGTGCAAATTAGACAATATCTCTATCAATTGTGCCTGCCTCATGTATCATTGTTATATATGCTTGGTATGGAACTAAATTGTGTAATGGCTGTTCAGTACTTCATATAAAAGTTTGATGGCATCTGGAGATAAATTTTTTTTTCATTTCTCCTTTTAAATATCTTCAGTACCTTTGAATGTTTTCCAAAGTTATAAATTGCTATATTGTTAGTGTTTGTCTTTATTAAAATAAGTTTTGTAGAATATATGCATGCATGCTCTATTCTTGAATTTTTTCTATATATATGGTATCTGCAGAATAAAAAAAAAGTGTTTTGTTTCTTCTTGTTTAGTTGAGTTTTTGTAGTACATTGCACTGCCCTGCAGTTATGTTTAATTTTATTTTTATCATTGTAATCCATATGATATTGTTGCTGCTGCTAGGACTGACCCAGCAGCTTCAAAACCTTGGATGTTTTAATTGATCCCTGCCCAAAAATACAAGTGTTGCTACTTTTTCTCCTAATTTTGAGCTATGTATTTTTTCTGCTGCTGCTGGTTTTTGTGCTGATGCTGAACTGATATTGCTGTGTGTTTGTTACTGCTGCTGGTTCCAGCTACACTGTTTTCTGATGTTGCTGTTTCTACACTGCTGCTGCTGCTTTTATGATGCTGCTGAATTTTGTTTCTGCTTTTTGGTTGTTGCTACTGTTGCTGAGCTGTAGTTGCTGTTTTTATTTATTTTTTGCTAATTTGTAATTCACCAATAGAATAAACTCTAGTTCTTGTAAGAATATTTTCAATGAGAATTTCACTTGAAATCTAATATGTTTTATTAAATGATGTACATCATAGTGAAGGGCTAAACTGCATGGAGTCTATGCTATTGGGTTCTCTGGCAAAGCCTTCTTTTTTATCTGAGCTCTGTTTGTCTTCTTCAGGTAATTCGATATTACCAATGTTCATTCACTTGACTTGTGTGTTGCTTTTGGGTTCAGACCATTTAGTTTGTGATTCTGGCTGATAAATGTGCTATCTTGCGAATTGATTGTATTCAGATTGGCAGTTTTAATTGATTTTATGATTGCTGTTTTTTTATTAGATGCATACAATTAGTATTTAGTACTCTTCTGGGCATGCATGTCAAGGTTGAATGATCAGAAGGGAATGGTTTTGGGTCCTTTTGTTTTTGTGGTTGAAATGGTAACTTGTTGTCAAGTCCAAATTTCCTAATCATTTCATTGATGGGATTCTTTAACGAACTTTTAGTGTCTTTATTTTGTCTGCCAGGAGTGCAGTTTTTGAAAAGCAAGAGATGGAACAGTATGGCGGAACTAAGAGTGAAGCCTGTAGTCAGTCAGAGGAGGCTTCTGAATGGGCAGCATTTTGGTTTCGGTAACAGGAGATCTGTTGCGCTTTCTCGCAAAGGAGGTGATAATCATCTGGCACAAGCGGTTTCGGAACAGTCCGAGCCTTCAAAGAGCCCCGTGGAATCATTTCAAGGGAGTTTTGATGCTTTCTATCGGTTTTCAAGGCCCCATACAGTCATTGGAACCGTATGTTCTAAGATCTCATTACATTGTGTACATCAAGTAGTATTGGGGCTTTTTTGAACTTTGAAATTGTTTCTCTGACCAGGTGTTGAGCATAGTTTCAGTTTCTCTTCTAGCAGTGGAAAAGCTTGCAGATATTTCACCTCTATTTCTTATTGGGACAGCCGAGGTTTGTTAAAATTGTGAACAACTGAAGAAGTTCTTGCTTTGATTTGATAGGTTATGTTGTGTTTCAGGAGCTAATTTGTTTATTTTCAGGCCATTCTTGCAGCCTTCTTCATGAACATATACATTGTTGGTTTGAATCAGTTGTCAGACATAGAAATTGACAAGGTATACAATATGTTTTTCGACAATTCCCTTTTAGTTTCTGCTTTAGTATACATCTGTGCCTTCTAGCAATTCACCAGAAATAAGGAAACTGAAAACAAACTTCTGATTGAAAGTGCATGTAAAACTAAAATTTCTTCAGATATCTTCTCTATATGTTTTGTGATGGGATGTCTTGGGTATATCTAGAGTAAAGGCCTCATATATGCAGCACTATTCTCATTTGAACAGGGAGAGAAATGGCATCTTGTTGGTTTGTCGTGTTTCTAATATTTTGTTTGTATGTGTGATTATATTTTACCTCACTGTAGCATCTAATCCCACTCTTTGCAGGTTAACAAGCCTTACCTTCCATTGGCATCGGGAGAATATTCAATCAAGACTGCAGTGATGATTATTTCATCTTTTGCAGTGATGGTAAACATTTGATAATCTATATTCTGATTTACTTTTTGGTAATGTCGTTATAGAAACTAGAATGTTCAAGCTGAATGGAGAGAGTATTTATCATGGTAAACCAGTGGGAAGCTTGGTCTAATATTCCACGTCTCATGACAAACTGTTTTTTACTGCTGAACATAAATTTACTGTAGTATTTTGCGTGTAATGAAAACAAGTGCACATATTCAATGGAGTGCCTGCCTTCCACTGTTTATTGTAGTATGGAAAACTTTCCTCACCTCTCCTGTGTCTCTTCTGCCAAAATAATGTCAAACCTACTCCAGCTCTCCTGTTTTTCTTACATTTTCCAGCCAATGGTCTTATGGTTATAGTAATGTTATTTACCAAGTAATGTTCAAATTAATGAAGGTTCTTGTAGCTGTCTGTGTATAGTGTTTTTCTTTTTGTTCTAACTTTTTTGTTTCACTTCTCAGAGTTTTTGGCTTGGATGGGTTGTTGGCTCTGGTCCATTATTCTGTGCTCTTTTTGTTAGTTTTCTGCTTGGGACGGCATATTCTATAAATGTGAGCTGCTTTATTTCCAAGATTTTGTATATGATTGTAAAATTTTTGTAACACATTATGTAATTTCCTAAAACTTTTTAGAATAAAAATTTATGTCAAACAATGTTATCATCTAATATGCTGCCTTAGATTAGTCAGATATCATGCTCTTTAATTTTGCATGCCATACTAAACTACTTGGATTCCTCTAGTGGGACAATATGTATCTGAGTTAGTAGGCTCACGAGAAGCTGTAAGGGACTGCCTCTGAGTGCATTTTGTTTTGTTACCTGTGCAGGTACCCTTGTTGAGGTGGAAGAGGTTTGCGTTTGTTGCCGCACTCTGTATCTTGGCTGTGCGAGCTGTAATTGTACAGTTGGCATTTTATTTGCACATACAGGTCTACATCGTTAATTTCCTGCTAGCATTTTTAATATACACAAGTAATATGTGGGGATGTAAGGTCTTATAATCACATGATAAATAGTCTTCTTTTCTCGCTATCATGTGAAATTTCGTTAGTATATATATTGCTGTTATCACATGCAGATTCTTTTTCTCTCATTTACATACATTCTCAGATATATCATTATCATCTACATATATGCGATAAGCTCAACTAGCATTCTTGATGCCTGCATGTGATTCCTGCAAATGGAAACCTAATTTTTCTAAACTTCTGAGAGTTTTAACAGGTGTTGGGAGGTTTCTTGTTCTAATATGTATTTGTAATACTTGATACTTGATGGTTTCCTGCATTTTTTTTTAAAATTTAAATTTATCTAAATTCACTTGATCATTGCTTAGCTTAATGTTGCAGACATTTGTGTTTGGACGGCCAGCTCTCTTTTCAAAGCCTGTGATTTTTGCAACAGCATTTATGTCCTTCTTCTCAGTTGTGATAGCTCTTTTTAAGGTAATAATTTCCCATCTATTTGGCTTTTACATGCTTGATTTTTTTTATACGTGTCCATCTTAATGTTCGCTTCGAGTTATTGCATCCGATTAGTTCTCTACCCTGGAAGGTGTAGCTCAAGAGTCTCTGCTTTCTAATATTATCAGCATGCTATAATTTACTAAAGAAAGTGCAGTATGCCCCAAGTTTGATTCCTCAGATCTCATGACTCTCTTCTGCTTAAGTAAGAAAAGATATCCAAGAGGACTAACGATTGTTACTCTATGACCAAAGACGAGCACTTTAAAAGAAAACCAATTAGCTATAAGTTGGACACTTGTGTTCTTTCATGGAATGATTAGCTCAGAAACTGAAAACGATGAGAAAACAGAAAACAAAAGAAGTGATATTGTAGTGTTGAGTACCTATTTGATATTGAAGCTTGAATTTTGCAGGATATTCCTGATATTGTCGGAGACAAGATTTATGGCATACGATCTTTTACGGTCCGATTGGGTCAAGAGAAGGTTAGTTACGTACTACTGGGTAATTCAATTCAGGGTTTTGGGAAGGGTGAACTTCGTTTCAAGGTTTCAATCGGACTAGCAGTATGCTTTTCTCCCTCACTAACATAGTAATGTTTTTCTTTCAGGTCTTCTGGATTTGCATTGGACTTCTCCAAATTGCTTACCTTGTTGCTATATTAGTTGGTTTCACAGCACCCCATAGTTGGAGCAAATTCATAATAGTGAGTTTCTCTTCCTAAGTTCCTCCTTCACTTAAGTGACTCAGTTTAACAACTGAGTCACAAACTTCTTAGTAATTGATCACCTAATTATTAACAACTCAATTTAACAACTGAGTCACCCAAAAGGGTGAAATGGATTGATAATATTTGGTCTGCAAACTTCTTTTGGTAGATATCTCCATGATATTATCTCTAATTGATCCCACAATTTTCATCCTAGCATTTTATTTCCCCCCTTCAAAATCACTTTAAAATCACGGTCATGTTTTGAAGAAGCAAATTCAATGTTGACTGTATTTTTTTGAAGATATGGGGTGTTGAAAACCCTGTAAAATAGTCTGTCTATTTGTGGTAAATGATAATGATTTAAAAGAGTCGTGAAAAGGTGTCCGGCTTGATGAAGTTTGTCTTTAGGTAGCTTAACTCACCCTACATTCTCAACACAATAACAAATGTCCAGGTTACTGGTCATATGCTTTTGGCGTCGTTACTTTGGACTCATGCCAAATCTGTTGATCTAGAAAGCAAGGCAGCAATTACATCCTTTTATATGTTCATATGGAAGGTAAGATCCCTTTAAAGTTTTGAGTGCATAAGATTTTGAACTCCTTCTTCCTTGCTTTTTTCATCTGATTTTCAATTTCGTATGCAACTGTCTCGAGTCCCATATATCGTGGCCTATCTGAAATCCCCTCATGCTGTTTATTCTTCTGAATTTGCAGCTCTTTTATGCCGAGTACTTCTTGATACCGCTTATAAGGTAGCTTGAGATTTTGGTGGAGGAGTGTCGGCGTTTCTCTTTTTAAAACTTTCAAGGAAGCTTCATCATTTCAACATAGTCTTAGACTCAGCAGTGTAACTTTAATCATATACCAATAGTGTAGCTGTTTTTAAAAAAAATTAAATGAAATAAAAACATTTGTTTGTGAATGTGACATCATGCATGCGAGTAGTATCATCTCCTTCTTAAATTTAGAGTCTTGATTTTAATGCTATCAAATGCATTGAAATTGGACTTAGTGTCTCATGGCTGATTACATACGTAACACAGCAATGATCAAATTTAAATGTATAGTTCTAGCAGGTATCTATAGTACAAAACTGTGATAAAAAAGAAAATACCAACACACATTTATTACAATATTCCAATCCAAAAACCAAGAAAAGTAAAATCTTGTTTGACTACCAAGAGAAGATGATGTTTTCTTGATGCACTCATGTAGGCCCGGCCCTAACACGAGGCATGTGAGACCCGCGCCTCAGGCCCCCAAATAATGGGGTAAAATAGGGTTTTTGTTTTAAAAAAATGGACTAAAATAGGGCCTCGTTTTCTTAAAAATACTCAGATTTGTGTACTTTTTTAAAATTTATTTTTTAGAAATTGGCCAAAATAAGGACCCATTTTTTTTTTAAAGAAATTCTTTATTTCAATCAATTTTAATTATTTTTTCTTTGGACCCTCTATTAGGGCCTTTTAAAAACTATCTTGCTTCAGACCCCAAATCCTTAGGGCCGGCTCTGCACTCATGCCAACACTCTCAGACATGTCTAAATCACTTGGGTTGAGGGCACCTGGAAGTTCCCAAATCAAAGTGATAGAGCGAAAGAGCTAGAGGAAGTTATACTGATATACATTGGCAAGACCAAAAGAGATCCCCGGGCACATCCTTCTCCCATCACCAAATGGTATAAACTCAAAATAATTGCCCGTGAAATTCTTGACAATGCTCTCGAATCTCTCTGGTTTGAAACTATCTAAACTAGGCTAACTGGATCGGGCGTTGCCCGATATATTTTAAATACTTTTGAAATGTTTTTATTTTTTGATAATGAGAAAATAAAAATCAAGTTTGAGTATCCAAAATAGCAATGAGATTGGGCATCCGCAACAGTAATGAATTTATGGAGCACTCTTTATGTGCCATAATTTAAAATTTGATAAAATTAAGTAAAAACAAACTATTAACAATGAAATAAAATAAAATTTGAAGGAGCATTTCTTATATTTACTATATGATTTATTTTAAAAATATAAAATTATTGATTGGTTGCCAATGCACAAATGAAAATATAACAATTCCTTATTAATTATATATATTGATGCAGGGGAATATATTGTAATGTCATAATAATATAAAATTTCATGTATTTTTACAGATTGTGTCTGTTGTTCAAAAATAATTGTCTTCTTAATAGGACATTTGACCTTTCATAATGTACCTTTAAATTTTTTTGGTTAAATGAATCATATGGATAATTCTCTCTTTTAATTATTTATAAAAAACGTATCCACTTCTTAAGTAAGGAGTAGTCTTTATTAAATAGTAGCTGTCATTCTTAATTAAGGAGTGGCCATTGTTAGGAACAGTGTTTTTTAAGCTGCAACCATTGTGAATGTTATTTTGTACATAACCATAAGATAAATTCCCACATTGCTTCAAAGTTTAGTAGCTAAATTTCCAAACAATAATTATACATGCATGTCCAGTTTATTATTGCAGGTCTGAAAAATACAATATGTGGTCCCTGAATTGTGTTAGTGCACCCAAAATAGTAAACATGGGCATGTAATGTATCACTCATCTTTCCAAAAAATACACCACATAAAAATGTGCAAGGTTTATTCTAATTCTTACTACCTTTATCTAACCAGACTTGGGCCATGTTACACAGAGATTTTCTTTATTTCAGTTCAGTTTAAGTTTTTTCGTTTTTTAATTCAGTTCAGTTTAAATGAATATATTTAAATTTATTTCGATTTAATTCAGTAGTTATATTTGTTACTGTTTTATATTTCAACCACATACAATGATATATTTAAAAATTAAAATTATTAGTTCGTTAAATTTATTTATTTATTTTCAGTTCAGTTCCCTATTTGTGAATTTAATAATATAGCAGTTCAATTAATTTTTCAATTCAATCCAGTCCAGTTTAGTTCAGTTCAGTTTCATTCACTTGGAAAAAGGAAGTATCTCTGTTTTCCAATTCTTGCATTAGTTGATAAATTTTTTTTTCTTGCATTAGTGTTTGTATAGTAATGATTTATTGTATTTAATTATGTAATATAAAATTTTCTCATTTACTTTTCTAATTATATAACATGAAATTAAGCTTAAATCAAAATGTAAAGTAGCAATATATTGTTTTAATTATTAACATACATAATTGTTATGTTTGATGCTTGACTTATATCTTAATATCGGTTGGAGGAGAGTCTTATTTAATATTGTTATGTTTTTGGATTTCGTATGTAATTATAGTTTTTATTTTATTATATCGGTTGGAGCAATTATAATGAGTTATAATTGGGGTGGTTTATTCCATAATTTTCACCGTGTCCGTGTGTATTATAGGTTTAGGAAATATGAAACTACTTCCTTCCATTCTAAGAATCACCTTAAATATATAGAAAGAAATACAGAGTGAATTTTAGTTTATTCAATAAATCAAATAAAGGTGCATTTATATGGAATTTTGGTGCAAACTTCCATAATAATATAAATTTAATTATACATATTTGGTATTAAGAAAGCAGAAAACTAACGCTTTGTAGTTTACCAGCTTGAAACCGATGCGTTGCCATAATTATGCTTTAGTATTTTCTATGTTTAAATAATAAGTATATTCCATATTAAAAATGCCACAACTACCATAAACAAAAATATAGGAAACGGCCGGCGACGGGTTTACATAATATATACATGACCGACCGGAGATATCAAAACTCAAATTTTGATGTAGTTTCATATATTAATTATAATTTTTGGTGGCGGCCGGCGGCGGTGTTTTTCTTTTATTTTTATTTACGCCGCCACTTTCTACTTTTATATATATACCTAGTAAAAGATGATCCTAGTAATCCGGGTCTCTCCCGATCGCCCACGCGTTAATCATGACTCTTGCTTTGATTGGGATCTTATAACCATCAACCTCACATTCTTCCCTTGTTTATCTTGGAACGAACCAACAATGTCACATATTTTTATCTGCTATAGTTTGGATTCGTGCCAGATCTGTAGATCTGGGGAACATACAATCGTAATTCGGTTTTATGTGGACGGTAAGATATATTTTTAACCCCTCAATGCTGTCAATATGAACAAAATGCAAGATAAAATTTAATTTTTAGTGTTCATAATTAATTACCAAATAATTCACTCTCGTGTGCGGTTTTCTTATTCTTATCACTGGTGCACAAGCATAGATTTCTCGGCACACATTTCACGGCGTTTTGGCCAGATTTTGGCGGAACCGCCGAGTAACTGGGTTACGAACTCGTAACCTTCCGTTCGCCTAGGGCAAAAAAAATAAACACGGCGTTTCACAATTAAAACAAGGCGTTTTCCAAAGTGTATTAAAAATGTCAATACTAGGCGAACTCTGAACCGTGTTCGCTAATAGGCGAGTAGAGTGACGAATTCGCCAGCATTACCCGCCTGAAATAAGAATAGTTGTTCGCCCATACATGCTAAGACGCGTTGTAGTTGCGAAATCGCCTTGTATTGACGCCAGCAGGCGTTACTGAAGAAGCGAGCTCGCCTATAGTTATGACCAGAGGCGTTTCGGTTTACGATTTCGCCTGTATTAAAATGTAGCGGGCGAATTTGGTGGCGAATTCGTAACAGTGTCGTAGCTGGGTGTATAAAAGCTGATTTTTTGCGGGAATAAAAATAAAAGAAGTAGATAAAAGAACTCTCCTTTTGTTTTGTCTCAAGTTTTGCTCACATTTTCAGGCCTTGATTTTGCCCAAGAACACAAAGGTATGAGGTTTTGATTTTTTTGTTGATTGGTTGTGGAATGGGCAAACTGTTTTTGATTAGTGTATGTGCTTGTTTATATGGATTTGTAGAGTTCTTAGGGTGCTAAATTTGTGGAATGTTTGAGTGATTGTAGCAAAACCGTTGTTGATAGTATCTTGTTAAGCATGGGTCGTAGTGAAATCATGTTGGAGAATCAGCGTCTCTCACAAGGTTATACGGATTTGATTCAAGAGTTTATTGATGTTGGTTGGAAGGATTGTGTAGAAAAGAGAATGGGTGGGCTAAGATGTCCTTGCATAGATTGCCTTAACAACGCGATTTATGAGGATGTAGACGTTGTGCGCGAACATTTGGTTTGTAGAGGTTTTGATCCTACATATACAACATGGGTTTGGCATGGAGAAGGTGCAAGTCATAATGATGCAGAGTTTGATGTTAAGTTTGGGGCAGATGGATTGCGTTATGATGGTTGTCTTGATGAAATGGCGGAAGACGTGGCAATGGATTGGGTAGGAAAGCCGAGCATGTTAGCGGCGATGTATAATGATAAAGAGACACCATTGTACAAGGGTTGCAAACATTCCGTTCTTGGTTCTACGTTGTTGTTGATGAATTTAAAGGCGCGCCATGGAATATCTGACAAGGGGATGACTGAATTGTTAGAGTTGGTGAAAGAGTTGCTACCCACTGACAACTTGTGTCCTGATCGAGTATATGCTGCTAAGAAGATATTATGTCCTATGGGAATGGAGATGCAGAAGATTCATGCATGCCCTAACGATTGTTTGTTGTACAGGGAAGATGACAAGGATAGAGATACATGCCGAGTCTGCAATGAACCTCGGTACAAGTCAAAGGTGGGGACCGTAGAGGTATGCGGCGAGAGTGTGACGCTGTCTAGATGTAAAACGCCGGCTAAAGTAGTGTATTACCTTCCGCTGATTCCTCGACTGAAGAGGTTGTTTGCAAATCCTGAGGATGCAAAGTTGCTAACATGGCATGCAGATAGGGCTAGGGAGGACGATGACATTATTTCACATGCCTCAGATGGAGATCAGTGGAAGAAAATGGATGAACGGTACCCTGAATTTGCTGCTGAGCCCAGGAATGTGAGGTTAGGCTTATCCACTGATGGCATGAACCCCTTTGGTAACATGTCTAGCACCCATAGTTCTTGGCCAGTTATGGTTGTGATTTACAATCTGCCATCGTGGTTGATGATGAAACGTAAGTATGTGTTATTGTCCATGATGATATCTGGTCCTAAGCAACCGGGTAACGATATTGACGTGTACCTAGCGCCTTTGATCGAAAATTTGCAGAAATTATTCGATGTGGGTGTTCGGATACCTGATGGCAGTCGAGGTGATGAGGAGTTTAAACTGCAAGGAATGTTGTTGTGGAGTATAAATGACTTTCCTGCATTAGGTAACTTGGGGGGTTATTCAGTGAAAGGTCACTTTGCATGTCCCATATGTGAGAGCAAGACTAGTTATTGTCAATTGAAACACGGTGGTAAGCCGGTGTATCTTGGGCACAGAAGATTTCTTCCGACGGGACATCCTTGGAGGCGAGCAAAGAATTGGTTCAACGGGAGAGAAGAGCATGATCCCTCCCCAATCCCTTTAACTGGAGAGGAGGTTCTAGAAAAGGTTACTGGGATGGATCATGAATTTGGTAAGGGAAAGAAGAAGAAGGTGTCGAATAGCAGTTGGAAGAAGTGTTCGATCTTCTTCAAACTAGATTACTGGAAGCATTTGGACGTACGTCACTGTCTCGATGTGATGCATATTGAGAAGAACGTATGTGAAGCACTTGTAGGTACGCTGATGAATACCCCTGGAAAGACAAAGGATGGCTTAAAAGCGCGGAAAGATCTTGTACAGCTTGGTATCCGATCGTCTCTAGCCCCTGTAGAGGAAGAAGGTAAATCTTATTTACCTCCAGCTTGTTACACTATGTCGACCGAGGAGAAGAAGCGTTACTGTAATGCTTTGAAGTCTGTTAAGGTTCCAACAGGTTACTCTTCGAACATCCGTAATTGTGTTAATACCAAAGAACTGAAGCTGGCGGGATTGAAGTCACACGACTGTCATAATCTTATGCAGGAGCTGAATGTTATCGCTCTACGAGGATCATTGCCTCGTCACGTGAGGAAGGCGATATCGAAGCTATGTTACTTTTTTAAGTGCATATGTCGTAAGCGAGTGAGCAGGCAGAAGCTGGATGAGTTGCAGGAAATGGTGGTGGAAGTTTTGTGTAGGATGGAGATGTACTTTCCCCCGGCCTTTTTTGACATAATGATCCACGTGATTGTCCATTTGGTGAGGGAGGTAAAATTATGTGGCCCAGTTTACTTGAGATGGATGTATCCATTTGAGCGGTACATGTCGATTTTTAAGCATTTCGTGAAGAACATATATAGGCCTGATGCTAGTATAGTTCAACGTTATGTCGCAGAAGAGGTTATTGAGTTTTGTACCAACTATATGAAAGATGTTGCCACAGTGGGGATCCCAAATGCTAGGCACGATGGTAGAGTGGACGGGCACGGGCTCAAGCATCATAGTTTGTTTAGTCCTACCGCCACCGACATGGATGCTGTCCATTTATATATCCTCAGAAATCACGAGGCGGTGACCCCTTATGTTGACATACACATGGATCAGATTAGAGTGTCAAATGCATGGACTGTCGGTGATGTGAGGATCCTGGAAAAGCATTGTGCCAATTTCATTCGGTGGCTGCAAGCTCACATTCAGCAAGGGGACCATCCTGATATTGTCAAGCTGTTATGTAGAAGACCCCTCGGCACTGTGTCCTCTTTTGGTGGGTACGACATAAACGGTTATACTTTTGGAACCAAATGGTCGGATGAGAGGTCAACTAACCAAAACAGTGGTGTGGTAGTACCAGGTGAGGCAGTTCATGGATGCGAAGCATACTACGGGACGATCACCGACATCTGGGAGATTGACTTTATCAGTGCCACAATTCCAGTGTTCAAGTGTGAGTGGGTGAAAGAATGTGGCGGGGTGCGGAAAGAGGATTACGGCACAACCCTGGTGAATCGCAGTGTTCTTGGCTCTGAAGGTGATTCGTTTATCATGGCGTCTCAGGCGCACTAAGTGTTTTATGTGACAGATCCACAGGATAACCGGTGGGAGATTGGGGTGAATGGTAAGCAGGCGCTTCTTCACAATGGCAATGACGAGGATCGCAGCTTTGGAACAGATATCGGGGACCTTCTAGGTTTAGAGCCTAACGAAATCTTAACTGAAGACGAGGCGAGTTTGAAAAGGTATTTTGCGCGGAACGATCACACGGAGGGCATTTGGATCACCAATGCTGGAAAACCAACGAAGCGAAAGAGGAATCAACCAAAAAATATGTAAACATTAGTATGTAATTGGAAAAACCTTAAGTTTTCAGCATATACATTTGGTATGGACTGAATTAGTATTCATGTATGCTTGAAACGTGTTTCACTCATAGCATAGGCGTGAATAAAGACGACTTCTCTTGTACAAATCGCCTGTAAGCGTTACTATAGGCGAAATCGTATCCCTATTCGCCAACCTTGAAACTACGTCGTTTTTGTAGTTTTACTTTATGCCTTGGCATTTAGGTGGTGGCGGTTCCGTAAGCCGTCTCGCCTGTTACTGGCGAGTTCGCTTCTTGAGTCGTCTGTTAGACTCTGTTGAAATAGGCGAGATTAGAAGCGAACTCGCTTCAGTTATAACCCCACAAGCGAATTTTGTTGCGAGTTCGTTTCTGACTTGACATAAATAGTATTTTAGTACTAGCAACACTATAAAAGACTATATCGACACCGGTTTAACACATCAACAATTATATGTAATTTAAACAATAAGCGCATATGAACTGTAAGCACCAAATTTTATTGAATAATGCAATCAAAACGAAAAAATCGTTAAATTGTAGCAATACAATTTGAAAAAACGTCCCTAGACTACATCCACATGTCTAGGAAGAGTTGTCTCCGCCTGTCTGGTCTTCATTGTCAGGAGTGGCCGCCGAAGAATTTTTTCGGGCATATGCTCTTAGAAAACCACGAAGCAAGTGGCTGTTCTTCCACCCCGTCTTGCGGAGATTAGCAAGCTCTGTCCTCATCGCGAAGTTCGACTCCTCAAGCCCCTTATAATATGCTTCCGCACTCACTAGTAAATGGAGAACATTGAAAATGTTAAATTTAGATATTGAACACAATATAATGGAACTTAAATATAATTTGTATCCCCTTACCTCCGATTTGCTCAGGTTCCGGCTCCACGGCCTTCTCTCCGTTTGGCTGCCAAGTCCCCCCAACCAATGACCACTTTTTCTTCTCAAAGTATTCCTTGGTGTAGTACTCACACGGCTTGGCGGTGTTGGAGAATTTCAACTTCGGATGCTTGGACCGGAGGAACATTGTTATGAAGTTTGCGTAGGGCAACTTCTTAGCCACCGTATTGTTCTCAACCACGCTGTCCTTCATGTGTTGAAACATGGTGTACCCGAGGTTTATCATCACTTCCGAGGCTAACAAGTAGTAAGTGACCAAAGTGGTGAAGTTTGGCTCTTGGAGGTAACCCCCTTTGGGCACAATATTGGTAGCCACCATCTCATACAAGATCCTTCGCTCGGGTGTAAGCTGTCCCAACTTGTACTCCTTTGGCCTTCCAAGCGGACCTAACTGGCGGCCGAAGTGCTCCAACCCCAATTTCTGCAAATTTGCGGCTGGAAAGATCGACTCACTTGGCCAGTCACCCCTTATGTAAAGGTCCACTGGTTCATCTTCGTCCTCGTACGTGTTCTTGAGGGCTGCATTGAACAGTTCAGGACTTATTTCGAACTCCTTCTTGTTGACCTTGGTCTTCCACTTATCAGCCACCTGTCGGAAATTAGCGTAGAATTGCATTGTCTCCTCTAGATAACCCGGGTCCTTCACCTTCATCAATGTGTCCGCACCCGAATAATGTAGCAAGCCCCACACCCCTTTCAAGCCTAGCTCTTCAACCTTACTCTCATCCACCACAAGTAAGGTGTTCAACTGCGACTTAGCATCCTCAAAACTCCTATACTTGAGGTAAGCAGATTCACTGACAAACTTAGTTTTATCAAAAACTATAACCTCGCTCGATTGTTCAACCTTCTTCTTTCCCCTCGGAGCCATGTTTCTAATTAACCAAAGTACCTATCAAGAATACCTAACATCAATCCTATTCCTATGATTGAACCCCAGTTTCAACAAAGAAAATCAACAGAAAGCTAAAATACTGATGAACTTAAAAATTTGAAAACATGGCATCCAGATTAACAATGAGTAAGATGAAACGGGTCAGGAACTTACCAGATGTATGGAATATGGCAGTGGGGGAGCAAATTTCCGGCTTGACGGTGGCTGGTCGGCGGTGGGTGAGCAGAGGAAGCAGCGATTTTGCGTGAGTTTGGGGGAAAAATTGGGGATCTGAGTTTTGATCGACAGGGCCCAGCAGTTGACTATTTATGTTTGTCAACGTTACGAGTTCGCTGGTAACTCGCCTACAGGCGATTTACGAGGCGAGTTCGCTTGTTTGTTATTGTATCAATTCAATCTTGTTTCGAATTCGCTTGTAACTCGCCTACATGCGAGCTGGCAGGCGAGTTCGCTTCATTGTTAAAAAATATAGGCCTTTGGGCCAGGGATCTGATAGATGCACTCAACACTCTGATCGCTCATCACTGTATAGTATATGTATAGTGTATGTATAGTATATGTGTATATCATGCATGGTGTTTCATGGGCAGTTTGCGCGGGTCGGCGACTTATCGAACCATTTAGTTTTGGTCACATATTTAAACTGATCAGTTGGACGCTACTCCACCGATGTGGAAAAATTGATGTGACGTGGAGGCGAGTTCGCTTGGCCACTCGCCTCCAGGCGAATTGGATAGGCGAGTTCGCCAGTATTAAAACAAAATAAATTCTTTAACTAATATTGAAATAGGAGTATATATGAATCTTTATGTAATTTCAAATTGTTTTTTTGCACACATTTGTGATCAACTATGAACTTGGTAGGTCGAATTCTGGATGTAGTATACACTTTCATGTCCAATTTCTTTTAATCGCTCACGGTTTGACCAAGCTAGATCTCGAGCTCGAACTCGTTCGAATATGTGGCGCAGTCGACTCGAGCTTTTACATTATATATATATATATATGTATATATATATATATATAATTAGGTATATATAAATCGGTATATGGTTAATATATCAATTCGGTATATAATTTGGCCTTTGGCCGATCACACTTGGAACTCACTCATCACAATAACACGACCACTAGTGTAATTTGGCCTTTTGGTTCTATTGTTCCGGAGTCCCGAACGCAAAACTTCTACACATAAATAGTCAAACTATTATTTAATAGTAATATGTTATATTTTATTTAATATGATCTTTTGTTAATTTTATATATTAAAAAAAATATCTGTGATAGAAATTACACATTTAAAAAAAATAATAATCAGAGGTTACTGTAATTAATTACAATTTCAGTACTCTAGTTGTAATTACAATTTCAGTACTCTAACCGCAACTAGAATACTGAAATTGTAATTAATTACAGTAACCTCTAATTATTGAACCATTTAGTTTTGGTCATATATTGAAGCTGATCAGTTGGACGCTACTCCACCGATGTGGGAAAATTGATGTGACGTGGAGGCGAGTTCGCTTGGCCACTCGCCTCCAGGCGAATTGGATAGGCGAGTTCGCCAGTATTAAAACAAAATAAATTCTTTAACTAATATTGAAATAGGAGTATATATGAATCTTTATGTAATTTCAAATTGTTTTCTTGTACACATTTGCGATCAACTATGAACTTGGTAGGTCGAATTCTGGATGTAGTATACACTTTCATGTCCAATTTCTTTTAATCGCTCACGGTTTGACCAAGTTAGATCTCGAGTTCGAACTCGTTCGAATATGTGGCGCAGTCGACTCGAGCTGTTACATTATATATATATATATATAAATATATAATTAGGTATATATAAATCGGTATATGGTTAATATATCAATTCGGTATATAATTTGGCCTTTGGCCGATCAAACTTGGAACTCACTCATCACAATAACACGACCACTAGTGTAATTTGGCCTTTTGGTTCTATTGTTCCGGAGTCCCGAACGCAAAACTTCTGCACATAAATAGTCAAACTATTATTTAATAGTAATATTTTATATTTTATTTAATATGATCTTTTGTTAATTTTATATATTAAAAAACATATCTGTGATAGAAATTACACATTTTTTTTAAAAAATAATTAGAGGTTACTGTAATTAATTACAATTTCAGTACTCTAGTTGTAATTACAATTTCAGTACTCTAGTTGCGGTTAGAGTAACCTCTAATTATTGAACCATTTAGTTTTGGTCACATATTGAAGCTGATCAATTGGACGCTACTCCACCGATGTGGGAAAATTGATGTGCCGTGGTAGCGAACTCGCCTCTATTCAACGCCTGTGTGTCAAACGGCGTCGTATATACATGTTCTGTACTTGTGTTTTTTTAAAATTCTTCTTTCCAGAGGCGAACTCGCTTCTTTATTCGCCTCAATGCTTACGATTTCGCCTATTGTCACGCTTGCTAGGTTCTGTTCCACACGGCGGAATTGGTGGCGATATCGCAAGACATATACGGTTGTAGGCGTTAGAGTAGGCGGTATCTCTGCCGCGTTCGCCTCTTCTCACGAGTTCGCCTCTTGGCACGCTTGTTAGCTTCTGTTCCACACGGCGGATTTAGTGGCGAACTCGTGAGGCCTAAATCTTTATAGGCGGCAGAGTAGGCGACTACGCTTCCTTATATCGCCTTGTGGAAATATGTGAAGCGAATTCGCTTCCAGGTTCGCTTGGTAATATTATGAAATATTGTTTTCATACGAATTTTCATGTTTTATCAAGGTTAGTTGTCTTATTTGTCAAGATTGAAGTTAATTAAGTTGAAATATATTTGATTGGCTAACAATAATAGTAGTCTCAAAAGAATGCAACTAAACGATGTTGCGAGTTTAAGTACAAAATCAACAAACGGTGAAATATGCTAAGCGTCATCACTGTCGTCCTCTTCACTATCACCGTCGTCATGACCACCCTCCTCTTTGCCCTCGTCTTCGTCATCTTCTTCTTCCGACGAAGAAGAAACTTCCTCTTCGGACGGCTGTTGTACTTCCTCTTCCGACGACTCTAGCGCATCCTCATTATGGCTTTGTTCGTTTCTGAAGACAACCTTGAACATTTCGTCATTATCTTCGTCCGGAGAAAACGGGCCACCATCTGAACCAACGGGATCTTCTCCATCCTTAGCACCTTCGGGCTCGTCAAGCTGTTGTGCTTCCTCCTCTTCTGGATCCTCCTCTTCTGGTTCTGCTTCACTTTCAGGGTCATCCGCCTCCGCGTCCATTGGTGGCAAAGGCTGAACGGAAAAGTCTGGCATCCCTTCCTCGTCGCTAAGCTCAGGTTCCAAGTCTAGCATCCTGCCAAACTCCAATATCATCTCCGTTTCCTTGGCTTGTTCCAACTTCACCTGGTCTATTTCCGCTTAAAGCTGTCCCATCATCACGACCATTCGCTCACGCCACTGAAGTTCCCGTCCTGCCAAAACACATCAAATCCATCAGAATATTGTATAGGCGCAAACAAATAAATCTAATAAAATATCAAGTTTGGGTAGAATCGACTTACCCGGACTCAAAACACCACGCGCACTTGAACTCGAAGCACCATCCTTCTTCTTCTTTATGACCCCATCGGCGCCAAGTGCCAATCCCTTGCTACGCAGCCATTTCTCGGTGTAGTGCATAACTGGCTCTGGCCGACTAACCGGTCTAATACCCTTCTTCTTTATCATCGCCGTGATAAGCTGGTCATATGGGATCGTTTCATCAGATTTGTCCTTGGCACGCTTCAGCATGTACTTCACAATCGCGTACCCTGGATTGATCTTCAATCCCTCCATGATGTAATAAAACAACATCAAATTGGCAATAGTAGGCTCGCAAGGGTGACCACCCGATGGCATGACATTCGAGCATATCAACTCGAACACCAACCTCTGCTCCTGAGTGAGAACGCCAATATTGTACTTCTTTGGAGTACCTTCCACCTTGCTACGCGACTTAAAGTATTTTCTACGCATAGCAACGGGTTCTAGGGGGTTCAAACTAGACAAAGATGGGAAGTTTTGGGTGTGGTAACACTCGTAAGGACCGTTTGGATCTAACGGCCTTAAGTGGTCAACCGACACATACGGGCAACCTATCACCTCATTAATCAAATACTTATCAACCTTAAACCTTACTCCCCTAACCATTGTCTCCCCCTCTTCGGCGTCCTTTGCAAAAGTCATATTTGCATAAAACTGTAAACACTCATCCTTATGCACCGGCTCTCTCGACATCAACATCCCTTCTAGATGCGTCGCCTTAAAATAGTCTACAATTTTACCAAACCCTAACGACTCTATCCGATCTTCATCAAAAACCCTAGCATTCAACAAGAAGCGACGAGAAAATTGTTCGTACCTAGTCTCGGCCTTTGTGCTGACGAACAGAGACGTCTCCTCATCCTCCTCAGTCGCAGGGTTACCCGCCGGATTCTCGGCTGGCCCACCAGTTTCAGGCGGGTTCCTGGTGGCGGTGCGGCGGTGCGGCGACGGACTGGTGGCGGTGTGGCGGTGCGGCGACGGACTGGTGGCGGGTTGGCGGTGATGGGAGGTTCCAGAAGTATGGCCGCCAGTTTCAGGCGGGTTCCTGGTGGCGGTGCGGCGACGGACTGGTGGCGGTGTGGCGGTGCGGCGACGGACTGGTGGCGGGTTGGCGGTGATGGGAGGTTCCAGAAGTATGGCCGCCGCCGCCTGTAGATCCACCGGCCGGGCGATCGCGTCTTCGGCGAGGTTGAAGGTCGGCGAGTGTCTCTTCACGCATTCCGGCCGGCTCCGCTTCGGGTTGAGCAGTGGGGGTGGTCTTCTGGCGCTTGGGGGCTGGTGGGGTGAGGGTTTTACCGGCTGATTTGCTCCGGCCCATGGTGTTGCAGGGATTTTCCGATTTGGGGATTTAGGGTTTTGCGGGTGGAAGTTGGGGGGTTCTGAAATCGCCACCCGCAAAACTTGTTTTTGTATTTTTTTTTAAAATTAAAATACGCTGGCGAACTCGCCTCTTCCATTCGCCTGTAGGCGAAATTGGTTACGAAATCGTGTCAGGAACGTCGCGCGTGGATTTCACTATGAAACGAACTCGCCTGTGTGTTCGCCTATAATTTCAACCAACTAGCGAACTCGCCTCAATTTTGTTTGTAGGCGAACGTTGTAGCGATTTCACTTCTGTACAATCATCAAACCCTTAACCCTAAACCCTGAACCCATGCCCGGCAACCCACACGATAAAAACCAAACCCATTTATCATCGAGATTGGGAATGACAACCTTCAATCAAGCGAATAGTGCGTAACTCGTCTAGACTCGAGAACTATATTAATCATGTTCGAGTCGACTCAAGAACTAGCGAGTTAATAATACTCAACTCGAACTCGTTATTATTTATCGAGTATCGACACTACTTGCGAGTTCGAACTCGAATTATTTATCGAGTTCGACACTACTAGCGATTAGATGATTGAACTAATATAGTATAACCTAATAATATTATAAACTTGCAACTGATTATACTTACCGAGTTACGCACGAGTTTTTCAAGTCGAGCTAGATCGAGTCGTGTTTAGTCAGAGTTTTGACCGAGTCGATCTCGAATTACTCGCGTGTTGACTCAATTACCACCCCTATTCTCATCTAAAACTGGATACTTTTTGTTCATTAGCTCCCGAGATGTGTGATCGCGAAGTCGGCTCTTTAACAGGGTAACGACGTTGCCTGTATGTATAACATCATCCAGACTATGAGTAATACCACATGCATTACAGAAGAACTAAATGTCTACACTTTCAGTCTGAAGTTGTCAAATACATGTATATTCGATGGTGATCAACACGTGGCTAATGTAGAAAGTCCTATTGCTCGTGTCTGCACTAGTGTAACATTTGGTTAACGAACTAATGGTATTAACCCGTAGTCCCATCATATACGTATCTAAACAGTTTATGCCAAATGCTTTACAATAAACATGGATATGGATTAGAGTTAACAATTTCAGATACCTCTTCATAGGACTATATATAACATGTCACAACAATTCTCTTTCATAACAGACGTCATCGTTGCAACCAACTCAAGTAATATTATGCGCAGATAAAATCTGATTTCATTTATAAGTTTTCATATTAAATTTTAATATACATCATCTCATGAAACACACAATGTTAATATTAATTGCATAACAAAGTAGCAAATATTCAGAAAATAATTATTATGGGTTCATCAACTTGCTAGCTAGCGATACCGCAAGGGGTATTCGCCTCTAGCCGATGCAGGTTGCGGTATCGTAACCTGGTTAAACAGTAACCGACCAAATATACTATTCAGGCATGTTTTGTCCAACTTTACCATACTATATATATCTTTTATCCCGGATTTTGCTAACCTCTTCACCATTTTCACCATTCATTCCCATCTACCCCTCCTTCTCTCTCACCTTATCCCCCCCTCAACTTCCATCTCAAATCCTTGCATTCCAAATCCATTCTTGCCTCATTTCTTGGTGAAATCTCATCAAAACCAACCACAAACTCACCCTCAAATCTAGCACATATATTTTGTGTGAAGAACTAAACCCTATAAAGCTTGTAACCCACCAAAAACCCCAAAATCTCCTTCAACTTTGGTTGAATATTACAAATCTCGCTACTTTGTGTGTCTAAGAGCAACAAACAACTAATATCTTCTTCTACAATTAAGGTATGAGACTCAAATTTGAAGTATTATTCAAAGAACATCTTATTTAGTCACTTTTTGAGATATATTGGTTGAATGGCATGCTTGAGTAGACATTATCCATGCTTAGTCCCTATCCATAACATATGTGTTTCATGACTATGTTAAAATCAAATTTAGAAGCCATAGCTCCCTTTATTTGTTACTTTCATGTGGCATTCTAACATGTTAGCCTACCTTAGGTTCACTTTGGTTATACAATTCAACAAATCCGTTTTTTCCTTGTTTTAACTAGTCATGCTTGTGTTATTTTACTTCTACAACTCATTCAACATGGTTTTGTTGTTGTTTTACCTAGTCATAATAGTGCTAATTAGTTAAGATTCTATTTCTATCCATCCTTAGATAGCAATGGTGACCACTTCAACCACTTCAAGTGCCCAACCAAAGAAGCGAGGTAGCAACTCGAAGAAAGGCCTACAAGTCCGCTCACATTGTCGAGTTCTACAAAGAAGAATGAGAAGAGGAGAACTAACACACATAGGATTTAATGCTAAGGGTGTATGCAACCGACCAAAAAAAGAACGTTCAAAATGGTCAAGTTGGTGTGGCCGAGTTGGAAGAACGTTTATTGAGATAACGGAGGATAATTGGAGAACCGTCCCATCAAAAAAGAAGGAGGAAGTTTGGGTAGAATGCCAAGTAAGTAACATTTAACCTTTCAATGATCTATCTACTCAATATTATACATCTTCATAATATATAGACATAATACATGCTACATGTTTTGGCGTAGCGACCTTTTGAAATAGAATCTAATGACATGGAAGTGGTGAGAAAGAAGGCATTCAACATCGTCTCCAAAGCTTTTCGCGAGCACAAGCATGCTCTAAGAAAAGACTACTTGTATGAGAAGGGAAAGAGGCTAGGTCAAGATCCAAGGGACCGATACAATCATATTACAACCAATGCGTGGGAGGCCTTCAAGCAAGCATCGCTTGAAAATAAGACTTCGGTGAGTCACAAACTATAATTTCGGTGACATAACCTCCTCTTATCTATTACATTAATGATGACATGTGATACGGTATCTTCTTGTGCAAAGGGGAAATGGGACAAGAAGGTCACATCGGCGAAATCAATAACAATGCCATACACCGGTGGTAGGTCGGGGTATTTGGGTGTAGGTGAGAAGGAGGGGCTTAGGGAGAAGGAGGAACTAGTGAAGGAGTTGGTATTAGGGGGGATGGACGAGGCGGAAGCTCGGTATGTTGTAGTGGAAAAGGACGCCGAGGATTATACTAGACAAAAACTCTTCGTGTTGGGTCGAATTAGAGACTCGGATGGTAAGTTCACTTCGGAGGATGCCGAAAAATGTGCAAAGAGGGTGGTTAGTCTATCTATCTTACATTATCTTACTATCTATTGTAGTCTTATTTATTTTTGTTGTTGCTTTCAAATATTCTTCACAACCACTTTCACCTAGTACAACATATTTGATAATAGGAACTTCTTGAGCGCCAAAAGGAGGAGGGTACCTTTATCCCGTGTGGGAAGAAGGATGTCTTGAATGAGGCTTTTGCTCTTGGGAAGAAAAAGGAACACCCGGGAAGAGCATTAGGTGTTGGAAGTTACGCGACACAAGAAGAGGTTTTTGGGATTAAGCAAGGTTGGGGCAATCCTAAACCATCACAACTACAACGAGTTTTGAGCGAGGTGGCGGCGACAAAGGCGGAAATGAAGGATTCGAGGGAGGTGATGAAAGACATAGCACAACACACCAACTATCCCCACATCGAGAGGTTAGGAGGTACACAACCACATCTTCCACCATCATCAAAGGGTTCTCAAGCATCACCTCAAATTGTGGAGGATGAAGGTGAGAATGTGGAAATGGACGAGGAACTAGTGCCTCCTACTCCACCTTCATCACCCATCAAGTTGAATGCGGCGCATTCCATTCAAGTTGATAAGGTTAGTACAAATTTTGCTAATTTAGAACATCGTTGGTTTCTAATCTCTTTCTAAAAATAGTTGGATGATGATTTCTCTTGTGCTTTCATTTATGATAGAACCCCCCTTGCAAGCTATATGTTTCGCAAGGTACCAAATCAAAACCACTCCATGTTGCCAATGGCACATGCGACCCAAGTGCGGTGAAACACAATCGTGTTGACATCCCCGCAGGATTTTTTAGTGTTCGCATTACCGATGTTTTGATAGAACAACAAATGCTATCTGTGAAGGAGTCACCGATGGTGAGAGTTGGGGAGGCTAAAGGTTTCCTTGTTCTATGGCCAAAATGGTTGGTGCTTGATGAAAAATCCACCTCCATACCCCGTAGGAAACCACAAACTCCACAAAATCCACAAATACCCGTGCATGCCTTGCCTATAGCTAGACAAACATTAGACCCCATGCTCGTGGAGTTTATGAAAGCCCTTCCACCCTTCGTCCGAGTCTTTTATGATTTGATATCCTCGCACGACAAGAATGCATGCTATGCCTTTCTCGGAAATGAAAGGTGCTTTACCATGACAAAGGACATCCACGTACCATGGGGGGATTTTGAATATTTCTGGAATTTCAATGAACTTCCCGCCACCATTCTTTGCCTCAATCAAATGTAAGCCATTTGTATGTGTTTCATGAGAATACTCAATTATTAAACCATATATGATTACATCCTCGTCATGATTGTCTACTACATTCACAGGTTCTTGCATCACCATGCCTATCACCGGAGCAAGCATTTCATTGGATTTTTGCATCCAATGCATTTGCAAGCTAGTATGGAGAGCAATAGGCAAAGACTTGATTACTTGAATTCTACTCTCTCCAACAAATCAAAGAAAATATGGATCGGACCATATCTCGAGAGGTATACCTTACAATTTGCTCTATTACTCATGCTAAATATATTGTATTTGCTCTACTGCATTCTTTTTTTATGACCATTATGCTTTCATGTGATTTGTAGTGATCATTGGAGCTTTGTTGCAATAATACCCGCTTTAAAGCAAGTATATTGGATAGACCCACTCCACCGCCCTCCATCACGAACATTCGCCGATCTCCTTGATAATGCAATTCTTCAAGTGAACGACAAAACACTCCTCGACTTCCACCTTATAAACATTCGGGTAAGATGTTGTGCTCATGCTATCACGTCCTTTCAAAAATCAACATTTGCGTTTAAAGTACCATAAGCATAGTAATGTTTTATGTTTTAAACACTTTTGTAGTCTAGGAAGCAATCATCGAACTATGAATGTGGCTATTACACAATGATGTTTGGTTTGATGGTGGTGGATGGTGTTCAAAAAGACATGCTAGATCTTCTAAAGGTACGTTACACGCGTCTAATCTCATTTATATTCGTCGAGATTTCCTAATAAGCGTTATTTTCAATCATAGGTATTCGTGGATGATATCACTCCTTTCTCCTTGCAAGAACTTAACGACGGAAGAGACCAAATGGCTAAATATCTGGTCCACAACCGTGCGTTTACCATTGCAAGGCCATAGGTCCCTAACCTCCCCAAGCCATGAAAAAGTATTGTCTCTCTTTTTGGTAGGGGCTTGACATTGGTATCGCACTTGTGTGCTTAGGTTATGCATCTTTAGTATTAGTATAGGGGCGTTGGATTTGAATTTGACAGGTTTATGTTGAGTCGGGTATCCCGATTCATGTTTCGAAAGAAACGGGTCAATTTTAACAAATAATTACACAATTCTGTCTTGCAATCAAACGAATTCGCTTCCTTATTCGCTTCATGTCGAATCCAGAAGCTAGATCGCTACCTGGCACGCCTTCTACTACAATATAACAAGCGGTCATACACACGGTCTCGCCTATACATTCGCCCACAAAAGCGACGTCGCCTGGCTACTCGCTTGCTAGACTCTGTTGCCCCTGGCGTGCCTCAAACGATTTCGCCTCCAATATTCGCCTATACATTCGCCCGCAAAAGCGACACCGCCTGGCTACTCGCTTGCTAGACTCTGTTGCCCCTGGCGTGGCCCAAACGATTTCGCCTCCAATATTCGCCTCCATAGACTAATTTAATAGGCGAATTCACCAGCCACATTCCCTACAACAAATAAGTACACGATGTCGCCTAACAATCGCCTCTACCGGCGATCTCGTATCCCACCCCGCCTGTGTCCCTCTGGTCGACCAACATTTTCAGCTGGCGAGTTCGCTTTTTATTTTCGCCACCTCCAGAAGGCGAACTCGCTTTTCTTTTTCGACCACAAGCGAGATGATACACGATACCGTAACACCATGACCATTGAGTCTTTTTTCAAATTTAATATTCCCATATATTCCAGGGAATACGCCAGCGGTCTCGCCTGCTTCACCCTAGCGAGTCTGGTTACGATTTCGCTTGTTTATTATTAGAAACAAGCGACCAATACAAGCGAGTTCGCCTTAACAGGCGATCACTGGCGGCGATATCGTATCACTCACATTTACAGACACAGGCGACCTGAGGTGGCGAATTCGTAACAGGTATACAGGGCGTTTTTTAAACGCTGCACACGGCGTTTTGAACCGCCGTGCGCAGCATGCATGTTTAAGGCGTTTTGTTAACCGCCCAGAAGAAGTGCCATTTTACGGCACAACCCATTACGGCATTTCCAAAATGCCGTGAATGGTACGAATGAACCGCCTAGAAACCTAAGTCCATCCACTAGTGTATAGCTCGTTTCTGCTGAGTATGTCCTCATACATCTTTTGAGGTGGAATTCGATGAGCGAGACTGAGGAGAAAGACCTGCATTTTAGTCTGAAACATGGCACATTGTAATGTTGATCCCAATTCTCATTCGGAAATATTTGGGATTCTATAATTCTGATATTAAATAACTTAACATTGCTAGATTATCATGATTCACAATTTAAATTCATATCCAGCGAGAACACGCTTTCAACAAAAATATCCTTAACCAAATTTAGTCGACTTTAGCCGCCTTTACGTCATTTGGCTGGCACGTGAAGACTTTCAAAATTCTAAGACGCACGAATCTTTATCCTAGAAAAAGCACGTACAACTTGAAAAGTCTATCAATATAATTAATGTGTAATTTAAATAATCTTATCAATTATATTAGATGTCATCTCTACTATAAATAATCATGCTAAAGTAACAAAGTCTCCTATACATAATCTAATGCACTTGTCAAAAGACAAGTGTATTAGATCGTGATATATGGATCGATTTGTCAAATTTTATCTCAACAGATTCTGCACGATTTTCAAGATCATTACAACTTTATTTTTAAAAAAATAATTAAAAAAATGCACACGATTGTCAATGGTTGGTGACAACACACCACATATTATTTCAATTACCGGCGCTTTCGGTTGTTAATGAATAAATGTTTCGTCGCCGGCTGACTTTGAATCTCGATGCTTATATATATCTGTAATTCTGACATAATTCCCTCTGTTTTTTGTTCGTTTGCGACGGAGTTCAATCAGATAAAGATTTTTTAAAATTTACGTACACTGCATGACAAAGAAAATCCTCGTTTTCTTGGCCAAAAATGTAAAGAAAACGATTTTTCTTAATTACCATCGAACTTCGACGTAAGGGTTTAAGAAAAATTTAATTTTTATACATGAACTTGCAAGAAAATCATGGGTTATTTGTGACGTCGGCCATTATAATTTTGATATATGTGATACGTCATACGTGATCATTGATATATTTATATTTTAAAATTTAAAATACTATAAAATCTTACAACTTTTATAATTGATAAAGTCTCACAACTATGATAAAGTGTCGCAACCATGAACTCATATCTTTGAATGATAAAGTCTCACAAAAAGACAGTTTTAATTTACGTGTGCATTTCTTATTATTTATCTATATAATATGGATGTATTACTAGATTTTAATTTGCGGGTTTAATTTTTTGCAATTATGAAACTAATATTCACTTGTTAAATAACGAAATTATATCAATGAATGGATTCATTTTAAAATGTTAGTTACATATGTATACATTACAAAAATATTTTATACGGTAAAATTTAAAAATACTACACGATCGTCATTTTAAATGATAAAGTCTCACAACAATGAGCTTTAAATGACAGAGTCTAGCTAACAACTTTAAATGACATAGTCTCACGAAAAAGGCATTCTTAATTTTATTTATTAAAATCAGTGATAATTTTCATTTTGTAGTTGAAATATTTTATTATTAATATATAAAGTGAATTCACATTGAATATGTGTTTCTTTATAATGTGTGAATGCTTCACTAGATATTATAAGGCAATTGATAGATGCAAACATTACTTATTTAGTCTGTATTTATATTTAAAGTACCTGATGTACCCTCATTTATGAGAACCACATTTACTTTTGAATAAATACTGAGGATATTAGTGTCACTTCATGAATAAATACGGACTGCATAAGTAAATACTGGACTGCATATATCAATGCCCTTATTTTTTTAGGTTTAACGTTTGACAAAATTATGGTAAGTCATATTTTTTCAAATCAGAAATAATATTTATTCAGTTTTTAATGACAATATTCAATAAATGAATTCATTTAATTTTATTTATTGAAGTTCATTTTTGACATGCAATTTACATAATCTATTACGAAAGTAGTTAAATTACATATCAACCAGACTGATAGCATCTATTATATATTAGAGATTCAATTCAATAAAAATGTAATAGCGCTTGCTGTAACATTAATTCGTTAACCTCGAAAACTACCAAAAATGCTTGTTAATTAAAGAGGAGTTTACATGCACCAATACCTACACCAAGAAGGGATCTGCTACAAACGTAAGACCACTTGACTAAAAGCATGATATAAGTTTTCGAGACTGCTAACACATTGAAAGACACAAATCACAAATGGAAACAAGAACTGTAAAACTAGATCGAGAATAAGACACAAACTGTAGAACCAGATAAAGATTAAAATATCAACATGAAAAACCAGATTAAGTATTGTGGCGCATGATCTAATCAATAAAGTCGATAAACAATACAATGTAGACAAATTCACACTTAGTTGATAGTAAAACTAATTAAACTACTATCAATGAGAACAATTCACACTTATTTAATAGCAAAAACTATTCAAATTTATTCAACAGTTTATTTCTGATCATCCTCCAACCACATGAATATGAGAAAGTGGATGAAAGAATATAAGATAGGATGGTGGGAAGATGAGGAAAAAGATAAAAGATTAGAATTGGTAGGATTTTGGTAGCTAAGATTTAATGGTTTAGAGGTTTAACTCTAAATAAATCTATATAATGTTTTAGAGGTCGTTTGGTTTACGTGGGAGTTTAATTGGAACAATTTTTATTTTATGGAAATTAAAATTCTCAGGCCCTATCTAGTTCAATTTATTGCAGTATATTTCAGCACAGCACAACACTGGTCATGAGCACAACACATCACTCATCAGCATAGCACTTTTCAGCTCAACGCATTTAAGCTCTAAATGAGCATTATTTTTATGTTTTGTAAAAATAATATTATTTAAGTAAACTTTTTAGTTCTTCGTAAGTAATAAACATTGTGCTTTTTCTTCAACTCAAATGAACACAATTCAATACTTTCACCACTATTCAGCACAAGATCAGCAGAACACAGCACCAAATAAGTTGAAGTGGACATGGTCTCAATCAAAATTCTAAATAGAAAAATTTGTTTGGTTCAATTATATATGGAAGAATGGCAATCTACCTAGGGTGTACCTAGGTAAGCATCTTCCCATTTTTTGTGGAGTTTCAAATTCCCGACATATTTCTTATTTTCTTCCCAACCAAACAATCCAACCAACATCAAATTCATGAAGTTTTATTTTTCCTACATATTCTACCTCATACCAAACAACCTCTTAGATTAATTTAATTGTATATAACTGAAGCAACACAGCTTTTCCGTACCAGTATTACTACTAATTTATATTTGATAATGACTTTCCTTAAACGACAAAAGATTACTTATATATAGTTGGTCAAGGGCGTCTATCCATTTTAATAATCATATAGAACGGAATGAATAGGTCAATTCGGCTGATCACAGCATGATCTAATATCAATTTAATAATCATAAGCCCATCATTGATATAACATATCTACTAACTATCAGGAGGAAACTTAATCTCCAGCAAATCAAATCTTTTGTTTCTCTCCCAAGAAATCAAGCAGCAATAATGGAGTCACTGCAGACAGGTGCGTTGACAAAGTCATCATTTTTATCCTCAAGGCTCCCCCTTGCTAAGTTATCATCTCCTTCAGGTACTCTCCGATATATTCATGATTTGATCACCGACAACAGAAAAAATATAATTGATTTGATGACGGGTATTAAAAATGTGAATTGCAGGAGTTCAGTTCTTAAAATATAAAACATGGTACAATGCGAAGGAGCAACTGAAAAATCCCAAAATTTCTCATCGTCATCACCTGACTGATCACCGGCGTGATAAGTTTGCTGCTCGTTGCCGGAAAGGAAGTGAGAACGTTTTGGCGCTTGAGGATCCTCAATTTGGACAGTCAAAGAGCCTTCTGAAAACATTTCAAGAGCAATTAGATACTTTCAATCGATTCACACGGCCCCAGATCATCGTAAACAAGGTAGGTTGAAAACCACATCATAACCTAGATTTTGAATATGTTTTAATCTATGTTACTCGGACACGGGAATATGGAATTTTTAAAGAAAAATAGTCAAAATAGCACTAAATTTCCATGCCATATTTTATGTTGTGTCTTGTTTGATACAGATCTAACACGCAGACACGGCACTGAGCTACATATGTTTTAATTATTATGAATATGCAGATTCTGAGCATAGTTTCAGCTTCTCTACTTGCTGTGGAGAAGTTCTCAGATCTATCTCCTTTGCTTCTTGTTGGGATTGGTCAGGTAGGTCATTTTTAAATTTAAAACTTCAAGTTTTGACTATATAATTAACTCGTTAGGATTGCTGAAAATCTTGGTTCAATTTTCAGGTGGTTCTTTGTCTGTGCTTCATGTATACATACATTGCTGGTTTAAACCAGTTGACGGACATTGAAATTGACAAGGTACAGTAAATATTCTCACATTTTAATTAAAGTCAGGTTTATTTTATATAAATCTACCATTTCAACTGTTTTTTTAAAATTACTGCAGGTTAATAAACCTAACCGACCATTGGTGACAGGAGAGTATTCAATGACCACCGCTGTGATTATTGTTGCATCAGCTGCAATAATGGTATTCTTAACCTTATTTTTAGTACTTTTGACAGTTTAATTAATCAGACCGATCGATCTTAATTATTAATTATGTGATTTGTTCTATGACATAATTTGCTATTTTTGGTTCACAGTGTTTTCTGGTGGGATGGATTGTTGGTTCTAGGCCGTTACTCTATTCTATTCTCGCCGGTTTTTCGATTGGGTCGGCATATTCTATGAACGTTAGTTTCATTTATTTGTAAATAGGAATTTTTCTACGTTCTATTTCAAATCCTTTTGATTATATATCATGAAATAAATTGCCTATTTTTATATTTATTCTTGCAGATACCCTTTTTAAGATGGAAGAGGATTCCATTTGCTGCTGCATGCTGTATGCTAGGTTTGCAAGTTGTATGGCCTCTAGGAACTTATCTGCACATACAGGTGGTTTACCTTAACTTTAATCAATCTATATATGCAGACCAGATTTTGTTTGGCAGCTAAAAAACATGATTTCCACTGGTATAAAATGTGACCTGCGATTAAAAAACAAAGAGCAAACTTTTAAGTTAATTTTTTTTAAGAAAAAGGCCATCGTAGGGACAATTTTTACACTGTGATCTAGACCATTATTAGCAAACGAGAGTTGATAGGTACAGGTCCAAATGTTGTTAAATGACCCAATTGTCCTCAAAATTTCTTTTTTCATATTTTAACCCTAACTTTACAGGGGTATTTCAGACATTTAATCACAATTTTGGACCTGCATAATCCGTTTGGACCTGCACCTAAAATCCCTATTAACAAATCAGGGGCATTTTAAGTCAATATCAGACCTACAAAAATAAAAATATCTCTGTACCTAAGATCCTCGAAAAGAAAAGGAAAACCCAACATTCTTAAACAAACTAAATTAATGTTATATTATTCTTCGATTAAAACTTTATCATGTTTTATGTATTCATATGTTCTTGGCTTATCCACTTATTGCAGACTTTTGTTCTTGGACGACCAGCTCTCTTTACTAATCCTATAATTGCGATAATGGCATTTTTATCCATCTTCGCAGTTGCGCAAACACAATTCAAGGTAGTGTATGTTTAAGTATCTTTGCACAAACACAATTCAAGATGCATTTTATAGTATTTGAAATGTAGAAAGCTGAGTTTTGCAGGACATACCTGATATCGAAGGAGATAAGAGTAATGGTAACCTAACTATTGCTGTCCAGTTCGGTGCACAAAAGGTACTAGAGATTTAGAAACTCTGTATATATGTTCATTTCGTTATCCTCACTTATCATCTAATTCCCAGGTGTTTTGGAGTTGCATTGGACTTGTTCAGTTCGCTTATCTTGTTGTAATCTTAGCCGGATTGACATCGACGAATAACTGGAGCAAATTCATAACAGTGAGTCCTGATATATAGTTATAGTTACATGTAGGAATTTTATTATAATGGTAAATGTGTCATTTCATTGTTATTTTCTTTGCTAAAAAGAGAAAGAATGGAAGTAAAAAATTTTGGTTGGTAAGGACTAAAAAGGATAAGAAACATTGGCCGGGATGGAGGGAATATTTTTTTTTGGCTAATTGTCTAACTAGGTCAGAATGCAAAGGGTGTTGCTACATGCAGTTCAGTATTTTATACTTATATTCCAAAATACTGTATGAATTTATAAAAATATCCCCATTCATTATATTTATTGAAAGAATTAAGCAAGGTTCAGAAGGCAGTATTGTAATTTTAATCATATTTTGGAGTAAAATATTGGACTACGTATAACACTTCAGAATGAAATGAAAAATATTTGATAAAGGTTAATTTCGAACCCTAGCTAGGTTTTCTTTTACGGATAAATCTTACCAGCATGTTATTTACTGATGCATTTTCGATTACCAGGTTTCCAGTCATATCCTTTTGGCTTCAATTGTTTGGATTCGTGCAAAGTCTATAGATCTGGGAAACAAGAAGGCGATAGAATCATTTTACGAGCTTACATGGAAGGTAAGAGCTTCTTTGACGGTAAATAAATATCAGAACGCTGTAAAAATCAACACATTCTTTCATTTATCTACGATCCTTTCTCATCGTCGTTTTTCTTATTCTTACAGCTCATTTCTGCTGAGTACATCCTGATACATTTTATGAGGTAGCTTGTTGAGATTAAAGGGAATAAGCGCCTGCTTGTTCATATATAACTTAAGAAAGCCGGCCATATGGATAGTCTGAAACATGAATTTTGTAATCTTCATCCTATTTTAATTTCAGACACTATTTTAATTCAGATAGTCAATGCTTCAGTTCTCATAGTAAATTTTAATCCTTAAATAATGTAATTAATTGTCTTAATATTTTACGGATACAATTTATAAATTGTATGGTTATGGATTCTAGTCCTATGATGATGTTCATACACATGAATTTATTTAGTCTCAAAGTGTGTGAGATATATAACATGGACAATTTTATTTCATACACCTTTATTTTTAGATAAGCATAATATTTAATATAACCCTTAGTGATAAAAAAACAAAATAAAAGCCCTTGTCCAGGCCCCTTGGTCTCAAGTCTCATTTCTATTGAGGTGTATTCAAGTGAGTGACGTGGAGTTGTATCTGACGAAGAACTCGGTGGGTGTATATATAAAAGAGGAAGCCTTTCTCCATTCTAAGCACATGGTGAGGTCCTAGGACTAGATTATAATAATTTAGATTCGTTAAATTAGCTTAGGTCTCTCTTTATATGTATAATAATTGTAAAGTCAGACATGTAAATTGGCATATTTTATGTACGACAATTTTGACATTATAATGTCTGTTAGCAGTTCTTCAGATTTTGACATTATTGTAATGTCTTACACGCAGAGTTTAGAAAACAAGGAAAGTACAAGTTTATATGACTGATCAGAATATTAGGGTATGTTAATATTCAACCGTGTTCATCTATATTCTATGTATTGTTTTAGATCTTTAGATTGAAACTTGTAGGAAAGAGATTTAGTTGAATATGGTCCTTTCCTAATCATAATTAGATTAGAACATTGTTTTACCTTTTCTAGACTATTGGCAATATAGCAATTAGAATCAGAAAAGGAATGAGAGAGTTGGATCCGTTAGAAGATGGATTGCAACCAAACACTATAAAAGAAGAACCTCATGACATTATTCATCATCGATTCAGAAGGAATTGAAGCAGAGGCATAAACCTGGTGTTGAGATTTTGCACTACAGAATCGACTGAGAAGCTGAGCCAAATTCAGAGGTTCGCTAATTAAATTTATCTACAACGAATGACAATGTTGAAGGCTGCTCGTGTTTGAAACAATTTGAGAAGTTGCAGCCTTATCTCACACTGGATTATGGGTTTAGTAGCAGAAATGTTTGATATAAGTTGATAAATTGATCAAATATAAGTATATTCACGTTTAATAAAAATAAAAAAGACTTACAAATTTACTACAAAAATTCCTCGCTAGTAATCTCATGAATAGTTTGAAACATGACACTTGTATTATTTAAAAATTAGCTCAGCTTCCATTCATATATAGCTAAAGAGTTGCACGAATATTTGTCTTGTTTAACACTCTAATTCCTTCCACGTCTAATTACATATTAACAATTCTCATGAGTATTGATTCTTACTACTAGGAAAAACCGTTTCTAATTATCTAAATAAATAATTTTTTTTTGAAATAGCTTAACTGAGTAAAACTTCCATAAATCCTCGATGAGCCATAAATATACATCGTACGTATTATTTTTTCCCGATATTTATTTTTTTATAACGCTAATATTGAAAATATACATCCAAGTACCAAGTCTGTCATATTGGTTTCATTAGTCGCATGCATGGGCTTAGACTTTCGCATGAATAACTACAAATTTCAATTTAGACTCTGGCTTAAAATTAAATTTTTTTTTTTTGTCACAGGCTTTAAATTAATTATTAAATGCTATTAATTTGTTTCAATGCTGGGCGTCATCTGACTTTGATTCTTTAACTAATTTCGGACTTTCTCACCTTTTTATTGTTTGTTCCACGAAATTAAGAATATTTAATTATTTTATGCGCAGTGCTACTTTGTTAGAACAAATATTATATATTTGCCTGTCAAAATCATTAAGCGGTCGTGCTTGATACTCGCAAAATTAAAGCTAATGATATAAAATAATTAGCTTAACGGATTCATTTTTAAAGCTAGTTATGACCAAAAATGAGCCCGTTACTGAAATTCATTAGAAAAAAAATGACGACTTTAGAGTGCGGTTGGTATATATAAAATATCCTGTTTAACGGTAATCATAATGACTTTAGAGTGCGCCGCCTCTAATTTAATCAGAATCATTCAAAATAAGCTTTTTTTGCACTTATTAATTATTCACTGACCTGAGATTCAGAGGTGATTAGCCACTATATTTATATAACACGATCATAAAACAAAGTATTACACAAGATTCATACAACAAATTAAAATGGAGATCATACAAGTCCCAACAGAAATGAGCCCAGAGGAAGATGAACAAGCCCTAAACGAAACCATGGAAATGCTGGTGGCCGGTCACGTTCCCCATGTATTGAGAACCGTGGTTAAGCTCGGCGTGCTCGAAATCATCGCCAAATCTGGAAGTTTACTGCTTTCAGCTTCTGAGATTACCTCCCAACTCAGAACCGATAATCCAGACGCAGCAGATCTGTTAGACAGGATGCTTAGCCTGCTTGCTAGCCAGTCCATCTTGGTTTGCTCGGCTAACCGTGGTGAACGGCGGTTCGGTTTGGGGCCCAAGGCTAAGTACTTCGTCAAGCACCGACACGGTGCACCGTTGACCCCTCTCCTCATCAGTACTCAGGACAAGGCCATGTCCGATGTATGGTATGCATTTCTAAACTCATCCAACACCAAATTCAGCCTCCTCATGTATTTAGACATTAACGTTAGGACCTGTTTATTTCATCAGGTCCAAATTAAACCTGAATTGACAATAATACCTCTTTTAAATATGTGTTATATAATTCACGAAACAGTAATTTATAATTTGTAAACGTATTCAATCATTACATAGACAGATTTAGACATTCAAGGTCAGGGTTTTAGAAATTTATTTGTAAAAACTAATGAACTAATTAGACATGCTGAAGTAATTAACTGAACCTGCATATAGCATACCCCTATAATTACGTAAAACTAATTAGATTATCAATAGAAATGTTCAAAGATTGCCATGTTTTGTTTGTTAATTAAGTTAGAAGTTTGTGTTACACCATTCATGTGAATTTTGTGTGAATTTACAATTATTTTTTTAATGATATACTCCAAATTGTATTCTTTCATGAAAAAATACACAGGTATGAGTTGGATGCTGTTATTTTAGAAGGAGGAAGTACAGCATTTGAGAGAGTTCACGGTGTTCCATTCTACAAATACGTTGAAACAAATCGAGAGTTCGGTAGGGTTTTTTATGATTCCATGCTGAATCATACGAAGTTCTACATAGCAAAATTGCTTGAACTTGATTCTTACAAGGGCTTCGAAAACCTAAAATCCCTAGTCGATGTCGGTGGTGCTTACGGACACGCCGTCGCTGCAATAACTGCAAAGTATCCTCAGATTAAGGGCATTAATTTAGACCTGCCATCAACAATACAGCGTGCACCATCTCACCCTGGTATGTTCATATATTGAGCTAGAAGTTTGTTATATCTTCAATACTTTTTTCATGACTCTGCTGCAACTTAAAACAATTTGTCCAGTTGAGCCGCTAGCTGCTAGCTGCTGGCAGCTGGTTCAACTGCTAACAACTAAAAGTTAGATGTTGAAAGCTGAAATTATGTTAATAATGTTATTTGAGTTTGAATATGATACCAACAAATTCATACATTCACACACATAAAAATTTAAAAAGAATTGCATTTAATTCTAAATGTTCTTAGAATTAATTGCATACGTTCGAAAGAATTTTTGAGTTCAAATATGATACAAACAAATTTTTATAATATTCTTAAAAGTTAAATTTCAATTTTGAATCATTTTTGGAAATTACTACTAAATTAACCCCATTCAATTTGTATTTCACTAAATTATTGATGTTCCTTATATTCGAGTGTAGATGAATTTATCAAAATTCTCTATGAAAAAAAGTTAAACACTTAAATTGAAATGTTATACATGATATGGCTATAAATAACAATTAAAGAATTTTTTAGTACCTAAATTTCATAACATTTTATTTTTTAAAAAATACAAGCCGAACAAAATCAACTGCTTTAACTGATTAAACTATTGTGAGCTACTAACAGTTACTGACAGCTATTAGCTGATAAAACTTGTTGTGGTAAAGTTGAACCGGATAACACTTTAAAAGTGAAATACACTGATTTCCACCCTATCACTCATGAAAGGTAACAATAATTATATTTCATGCAGGAGTGGAACATGTTGGAGGAGATATGTTTGAAAGCATTCCAGAAGCTGATGCAGTTTTTGCCAAGGTAATTTCTCTGATCACAACAAACATGATATGAAATATTAAGTGAGTAATTATAAAGTAACAAAGTGTATATTCACACATACAGTGGATCTTTCCGAATTGGGATGATGAAAGCTCTCTGAAGTTACTGAAGAACTGCTACAAGGCTTTACCAGAAAACGGGAAGATGATTATTGTCGAACAGCTAGTGCCAGAAGACGTTAATAGTGACACGAAATACATATTCTCTGTTCATGTCTTTATGGGACTTTATCGTACTGGTGCGAAATCAAGATCTCGAGCTGAATTTGAAGCTCTAGCTATTGCAGCAGGATTCAAAGGCATCAGATTTGAAAGCTGCGTTTACAGCCTTTGGCTGATGGAACTGCAGAAGTGATCAGAACAACATATTTGCATGCATCTAAGCACGATCATTAAAAGTTAAAACCCATGTCAAAATAATTCTTGATCATCTCCCTATCTTCCCACAACATAGGAAAGAGAGAAGAACTCTGTCTTTTTATTTTATGCAATATTTTCAATTTAGATAGTCTCTACATATACATTTATCCCTCAAATATGTGTGTAAGAAATAGACCACCCAAGCACTCTAAGAAATTTACCCCTATATGTTATAAAAAAAGATGAAAATATAGTTATTTACTGGTTGTTGTAGATTTGATGGTAGTTGCTTCACCTTCTTTGCCCACTACTTGTCAAAATACAATCGCGAAAATCGTTCTTTAAGGACGTAAAAGTTTCAATTAATAATTAATAATTAGGTGTTTACTATATGCAGGTCAGTTTACTTATGTAGGTCTAATAAAAGTGGAAAAATACTATAATTACCCTCCATTCATTTATTAGATTTTACAAATATAATTCTAAAACCCTAACATTGAATGCATAAACCCGTCTATGTAATGATTTAACACGCGTCCAAATTATAAATTATTTTTTTCGTGAAATATAATACATATTTAAGAGAGATATTATTGTCATTTCAAATTTAATTTGGACCTGCATAAGTAAAGTGGACTTGCATTTAGAACCACCCAATAATTACAATCAGTTTTTTCCATTTTTATAGATTTTGTCAAATGTCACCCAAGTTGTCTACAATCTTTTAAACATGTTGTAAATATTGCAACTTTACAGCATATGTTTTCTATGTTATATAAATCAAGCTTTCCACCAACCGAGTATTTTTATGTTATAAACTCAAAAGAACATGCCCTAATTTTTTTTAATTTATATATTGTTTATTTAGGATCAGGTGATATGGGCTCTGACCCATATTTGGGCTCCGGCCCAGAGAGTAGTCCGGTCCATATGACGTCAGCTAGAATGGCGTTATTCGGGGACAAAGGGGACATGAATATGACCTGTCCCCGGGTAAGAACAAAAGGACAGGACCACTGCCTCTGGGTTAGAGGCTGGCCACTCACACCTATAAATACAGTTTTGGACTTGATCTTTCGTAGGACTTTGCGGCCTATCTTATCGCTGCTCCGGGCGTCTCCGAGTCCATCAACAAGGCATACCACACCTAACATACTCGGTTATCCCAGAAGTTGAGCCGGCTGGAGCGGAGTAATGGGAACTTGACCCGTGAACTCGCCGCGGCGGAGGCCCGGACAGCCGAGGCTGAGGCCCGGGCAGCCAAAGCTGAGGCCCGGATTCAGGAGCTGGAGGAGCTTTCTTCTCCGGGGGCGCAGCGGGATCTGTGCGTTGCGTTTGCTGACAAGGTGCTTCGCAGTGCAGCTTTTGAGAAAAATCTGCAAAACCTGTGCCTCGAGTCCAACAAGCTTGCAGCTCACCAGGTCTATCGGAAGATGAGAGGTTGGGTTCCGGAGGCTCGGCGGGGAGTGTTCACCAAATGCTACTACCATCCGGATG